>CM057450.1:403878026-404193026 GCA_016271365.2 Neoceratodus forsteri | reverse complement strand
TGAGGGGGTGTGGGGAGGCAGGGTGCGCAGTGGGTGGGTGCGGGTAGGAGACTACGAGGGACCGTTTTCTGTTTACAGGTGTTAAAAAAAAACAAACATTGCGGCGGTTTCTTTTTCTACAGGTGTTTTTTTTTGCGGGGGGTATAGTAGCAGACAGGAGATTGGGCATCCCCGTCGGCATATAGGGAGTGGGGGACACTAGCTGAGGAGGATTGGGCACCCCCTGAGCACAGAAGAAGGGGGGACATCATGCCGATGGGGAGTGGGCTCCCTTGTCAGCACATTAAAGTGGGAAAGGGGGGAACGGATGCCAACCGGGAATGGGCCCCCCCGTCAGCAAAAAACGAAAGTGGGGGGGCACATGAGCCGAGGAGTATTGGGCACCCCCTCAGTAAGCAAAAATGGAGGGGGGGGACACATTATGCTGACGGGGAGTGGGCTCCCCCATTGGCACATACATGAGGGGCAGGGTAAGCTGACCCGGGGATTTGGCACCCCCGAAGTCGGCAGTTTAGCGGCCACTGTGCCGCCATGTTTGTAGCTGGTGAAGCACGTAGGAAGGTCCTCTGCATGTGATGAGCTTTACTTGCATTGCAGCAGACCTTTCCTTAGATGTGCTCGCCACATTATGTATGCATGGTGTGGTGCCGGCATGCAGGCTGATTGGGGAATGAGGGACACACTTACTGGTGCGTGCCCTGCATTCGCCCAACAGCGACTGTACCTCCAAGTCTCCACTACCACAAGATGTTGGCTGCGCAAGCACACCAACATAAAAAAGGGGGGATTAGACATACATTTCAGTAATGGTTTACTTAATTGCAAGTTAGTAATTATTTTTTTCAGTGCTTAAGACTGACCTGGAAACTCCAGGTTTATACCACACTCTTCCAGTAATATTTTTGTTCTATTAGTATCCTTTCTGTGGTCAGTATCAAGAAAAGGTTTAGAGTTAGCAAGTAATAAAACTTTTCTTTTTTAAATTGAATCCCAATCACTAATTATTATATCCTAACCTTTAATTGTATGTTTTAACTCCTGCTTAGCTGCTTACAATAGGACACAGGTGGTGCTAATCTAATGGTGATGAGCGAGAGACTGGTTTGTTTTTGGGTTGCTTGCATACATGTGCAAGAAACACATTGCATCAGCTTCCTTCAAAAGCAGGTTGTGGAGGCATGGCAGTGTTGTGCCAAATGGCAGCAGTCCTTTCTGGGGCTGGTCTCTGCCGCGGCAAACAGAGGAGCATGCAATCGATGATGGCAGTTAATGACCATGCCACTATGCTCAAAGAGACAGGCTGCTGCAATCAGGGGGCGCCCCGTCACTACACAACCACATGTTTTGCCTGCGGTGGCCCTGACTCCAGCAACCAATTACAAGCTGCATTGTGTGGTGTCCCCATGGCGACAGCTTCTCCGTCGGCCTCTTACAGTCCCCACGAAACCGATGGAAAGCTGCCGCCCGCCATTTAGCATGCCTTCCTGGTGAAACGTTTCAATAAATAAATTAAATAAAAGCTGACGGGGATGCCCAATCCCCCTGTCGGCATGATCCCTTCCCCAGTTCCTTTGCCGATAGGTAGCCCAATCCCCATCAGCATGATGCACCCCCCCATTTGTTGTGTGCTGAGTGGGAGGCCCAATCCCCCCCTTGGCTCATGTGTCCTCCCCCAGCACACTGTATGGCCGATAGGGTGACCAATCCCCGTTAGCTCCACTCCCCCTTCCCCAACAAACATCCAGGTGGCACGCTGGGAGCCCATCACCAGCATGCCAATAGTCCCGGTGTCCTTTTTTTTTTTTATTTCCTGTAAAAATAAAGAAAATGGTCCCGCGCTGTCTGTGGCACCCCCCTGCCCAACCCGCACCCACCCTCTGCGCACCCACCTCCCCATACCCACTCACCCCATATTTACCTCTGGAGCCTGGCGTGACGATCTTCAGTGGACCAGGAACACGTCTGCATTCTTCAAAGCTGACCACGAACTGCAGAAATGTCGGTAAGCTGTATAATGGCATAAATAAGGTTTTTTCAACTTAAGTGGCTATCTTGGCCATTTTTAGGAATTTATTCACCAAATTTTCAATATGGGGTTCTTGGGACCCCACCTCATGAAGCCAGCCATTGTCATTTTGTTATTCAGTCCTGAAAAGTGATTTCACGGTCACTGCGCGGAACCACCTTTCGGGACTGATTAACAAAACAACAGTGTCACAGTTCATGGGGTAACCCCCAAAAACCCTATGTTGAAAATTTGGTGAAAAAATTCCCATAAATGACTGTTTTACTAGCATGTGTTGTGCAGTTCCTATGCACACTCATAACTTTGAGAATTTTTAATATTTTCATTCCAGGTTTTCAGCATTGCCATTTTACCACACCTCCTTATGAACAGTACAGCTGTCATTTTTCACATCTCACCCGAAATGTGTTTTCGCACATGTAGTACACAATGGCACGGTTGGTGTGCGAAATCAATGTTTGGGACAGATTAAGAAAATCACAGTGACACTGTTCATGAGCAAAGGTCTTAAAATGCCCATGTTGAAAATTTGGTGACGAAAGTCCATAAATGACTGTGTTACAAGCGTGTATTGCGCAGTTTCCATGCACCTGCGTAACTTCGCAAATTCATAATATTTTCACTCCAGATTTTCAACATTGGCATTTTTCCACACCTCCTTATGAACAGTACAGCTGTCATTTTTCACATCCTGGCCAAAATGTGTTTTCGCACTTCCGGTGCAGAATAGCACGGTTGCTGTGAGAAATCAGTGTTCGGGACAGATTAAGAAAATCACAGTGACACTGTTCATGAGCGGAGGTCCCAAAATGCCTATGCTGAAAATCTTATGTAAAAAATTCCCAAAATAATTATAGTTTTGCGTTACGCAGTTTCTATGCATGCTCGTGACTTCACCAGTTTTTTTATATTTTTACTCCAGGCTTTCAATATTACCATTTTTTATGCCTCCTCATGAACAGTACAGCTATCATTTTTCACATCCTGTTCAAAATGTGTTTTCGCACCTGTGGTGCCACATGTTGCAGTCACTGTGCAAAATCACCTTTCAGCTAACAAACTGATAGTGTCACTGTTCATGCGGTGGGGTCACAAAAAGCCCATGCTGATAACTTGGAGTAAAAATACCAAGAAACACCCAGGGCGTTAGGGTTTCTGACCATAACACCCTACCCTGTAGGGACTGACAGACATCAGGGGTGTGACTTGGGATTGTCGACAGTAATGCTCATGCCATTCCACCCCCAACCTACAGCCAGTGACAGGCATCGAGGTGCACCTTGAACTCTTTGGTCCCAGAATTCACCCCATTCTCCTATACTGCACCCATTTCAGCATATTTCCTTATGGAATGAGGGGAGTGTAAAGCCCGAACACCCAAAGCACACCTCGACACTTGTAAGTGTCTACAGGGTAGGATGAGGTGAAATGTTGTGACCGTTATGGGCGATGACCCAAAGGCACACCCCAATGCCTGTCCATCTCTGCAGGCTGGGGGTGGAGTTAGCATCAGTTCAATACTTCACTGCCATTCCTACACTGCATTTGTCCAACTCCTGCGCTTCCTCTGCTAATGCCAGCAAGCAACATTTGGCATCGACAAATGCTTGTTGTAGTTTGCAACAGTTCAAATTACAACAGTATTCAGTGTTAACCTCCAAAGACTAGAGCTTATCTGGTATTGCTCACAGCTTACTTAGTAACGCTTGCAGCTATGTGGTAACACAGCGTTATACTCTATACAGTTTTTAGTTAATGCATCACCATGAGCTGGCTGGTGCTTCAGCTAAACATTTGTGGTAGTTCTTAGCATTATATTTTACCGCATAGTACAGTTTCAAGTGAACACAGCTCCAAATAGCAAAGGTGATTAGTGGTGTAAAGAGACCTTACCAGAGGCTTAGGCACTGCCTGTTCCGCTCCAACACAGTGTCTCCGCTGCACTGTGTTTCAAAGGCTGTTCATTTTTATAGCAATGGGCGGAGACTTTGTTAATAAACATTGGGATACTTTATTTATTTATTTATTAGCTTTTGGTAACTGGGTAAGTGCACTAGGCAACAGTCCTGTCTATTTTCAGGCACGACCCTGGAGAGTACAACAAGAGTAATAAAATCAAGACAACAGCACAGTATCAAAAAAATCAAATACAGTCACAGCAGTATGGGAGAACACATATGATATAAATACTAAACAGTTGACAATAAGTTAAACAAAATCAAGATACAACAAGAATAGGCAATGCCTTGACGTCCCCAAACAGAAGAAATAGGGAGGAGACACACAGTTAATTACAAAGACCTACCGGAATTGCAGACTTTATGCAGAAACCCATAATTGCCTCAAAGAGAGTTAATACTATCAAGAACAGGCTGGTGCATTCAGAACAAAAGATGTCCCAAACAGGACAAGACAACTTTTATTAGCACCATTATCTCCAGGTGTGCACCCCTGTGGCAGATGTTGCCATTGCAGCGATACTTCGAAAAAAAAAAACCTGAGTTTAAACATCCGAATGGGAACAAGACATATAACATCAACAGTCACATGACCTGTGACACTGACCACGTCATGTACCTCTTAACCGGCCCATGCTCCAAACATTATATGTGTGACCTCCAGACCCCTGAAATTGCACATATCTGAACGTAAGAGTAACATTAGGTTAAAGCATCCCCTGTAGCCATCCATTTTGCAGAAGCAGGTCATAACCCCTCTTCTTTGAAATTTTGGGAACTGAGCATGTGCATCCTCCTGAAAGAGGGGGAAACTGGACAAAAGCAGCAGAACACAGGGAGATGTTTTGGATTTATACCTTGAATACAACTTGTGACATATTTGGCCTCAATGGGGGGGCTAGCTGGTAAACCTCGCTTAATGCTCAAGCCGGGACACATATATCTTTACAACCCCACCCCCCCTTAGCCTGTGACAGTCACATAAAACCATTAATACAAATAAACATTTTTCCGAAATTGCCCACCTACCAAAAAAAAACCTTCCTTTTACCCCACTGCCCTGTCTTGCCCACTCTCCAAATTCTAGGTGGCTGCTAGCAACATATTATCAGTCCCTGTAAATGTATTTGCAATTTTGTGCCACTCTGTCATCAGGGTATCTTTTGCCCCTCCCACTTAAACCCTGACAGCACTTGATGACCTTCTACCTATGTGAACTTAAATTGATTCTGAGTTTTACCTAAAAACATACCTGTACAATGAATAGGGACATGAGCTGTAGATGGGAATATTTTCACCGGTTATATAAATGTTTTATAACACTACAATAAACTAGTCACACTATGCTTGGCAACTGACCAGTTGTACTGTCCATGAAACCCTCAAGGATTCTCCACCTTTTATGGGAATACACTTTCCAACTTTAGTCATATGATATAAACCCGGAACACTACAGAGGCTGATGTAAAAGGTTTTTTATCTTTATCAAACTTATATTGCCCCTTTAAGATAGGACTTCCGCCTGAACATGGCATTCAACCTGTAGTTGTGACAATTTTTCAATGTTGGGGACTAGGCATGGGGAAAAGATGGGTACTCACCATGGAAGAGGGAGTTGGTGGCTCGAAGGGGCATGGGAATGGTAAATGGGCAGTAGGGGTTGGGGGATGAAGACTCTGCCTATATCAATGGTATGTTTGATTTAACAAGATTCAATAAGAGCCTGTACTTGAGCAAAATGGGAAGAGGAGAGGAGAGGAGAGAGAGCGGTGGGAAAAAGGAGATGGGACATGCTAGACCCGGGGGGGGGGGCAGAGATTAATCACTACTGGATCAAACCTTCAAATCTATTCTTATGGGAGAGAGCATATATATTCTGGGAATGCTATATGTTGTGGGAAGGAGAAGGGGGAATCAATGTACATAGTTCTTTGGGGGTTGTTATTGTTACAGTGTTATGTGTTATTGCTTAGATTTAAATGTTAGGTCCACAATACAGTATAATGCAGGACGCAGAAAGGTACCCACTTTGGCTGCTGCAGTTCAGTGCTTCAGTACAGGGGGGGTAAGAGCCTGAAACATCTGTAGCAATATGGCTAACAAGGAGAAGGTGAATATTGTCTCGTGGAACATAAGGGGAGTCTCCTCTCAAATTAAAAGTACCAGTGTCCTAACAGCTCTCAGGAGGGTGCATGCCCATGTCGCCTTACTTCAGGAAACACACCTGACTCTCTCGGAACACCAAAAGTTGGTGCGGAACTGGGTGGGGACGTGCTATGCCACCTCCTTCTCCTTGCATAAGAGGGGGATAGCGGCACTTGTACATAAGCACCTCCTCTTCAAGTTACTGAGAGTTGTGCAGGACAGCAAAGAAGGGAGGTATGTGTTCATGGTGGGAACGCTGCATGGGTCACCTGTTACATTTGGAAGTGTACATGCACCCGCTGTCTTTGATCCTGCTTTCTATTGATCCATGATGGATCTGCTTGTTAGGGAACAATTTCAAGGGCTAGTGATGGGAGGAGATTTTAACTGCACCCCGGACCCAAGGTTGGACCACCTGGAGGGAAGGGGAAGAGGGTGAGGTTGTATGAAGAAATGGCAGGAAGGCTTAGCAGACTTAGATATTTTAGATGACTGGAGAATGGCCAACCCCACACTCAGGGAGTATATTTTCTTTTCCCACCCTCACAAGACGTGGTCCAGACTGGATCATATTTACATGGGGGGGGGGGGTACCCCAAGCTGGTTGGTGTCAAACATGGCCCTCTACACATTTCAGATCATGCCATAGTGACATCGACAATAGAATTTGATGCAAAATGGCCAATGAATGCCTCCTGGCGATTCCCGACTCATTTAATGGGGTCTGAGGAGTTTAGGACCTTCTTAAAGGAACAACTAGCGCTTTATGTCAAGCTCAATAAAGAGACTGCACCATCCAAGCAGGTATTCTGGGATGCCGGAAAAGCATATTTAAAAGGGGCTATTGTAGAGTATGTGGCAAGACACAAAAAGGAGAAACTAAGGCAGCAGGCAGAGCTCCACCTGAAGGTTAGAGAGTTGGAGCGCAGGGCAGCCAGGGAAGGGGGAGAGGAAGTGCTCTGTATGCTGGTGATTGCAAGAGACCTTGAATAATACACTGGCTGCGGAGGCAAGAACCCAGTTCTTCTTGCTAAAACATAAATTCTATGAATGGGGCAACAAGCCAGGGTCCCTTCTGGCGACTCTAATAAAGAGTAGAAGAGGGAGCATGAGAATACATGAGAGATGGTGGGAAGGGGTACCCTAATTAAAGATCCCCAAGCAACTGGGAATAGATTCAGTGAGATTCTACCAGGCCATGTAGAAAGCAGAATGCGAAGGCACATTGGATAAGGCAAAGGAGTTTCTGGACAAGGTTAAAATCCCGAGGCTCAATGAGATGCAGAAGGTGGAGCTGAGCCAAGAAATTTCCAAGGAGGAAATCAGAATGGCTATCCAGCGTGTGAAGCCGGGTAAGACAAGTGGGCCAGACGGACGAATTTTATAAAGGGGTAGGACAAGGGATTGTGGACCTTTTATGGGAAATATTTCAGAAAGTTAAGTAGGGGAACCCACTACCGCCCTCTATAAAGGTTGCAACGATATGTGTTTTTCCAAAGCCTGGGAGGGACCCTCAAGAGTGTGTTTCTTATAGGCCTATCTCCCCGTTGAATGTGGATGCCAAGATATATGCCAAGGTCTTGGCTGCCCGACTAGATGGTCTTCTCCCAACATTAATACACCTGGACCAGACGGGTTTTATCCAAGGAAGGCATTCCTACCATAATGTAAGAAGGCCCTAAACGTGGTGTGTTACTCTTGTCGGCGCCCAGGTCTGACAGCAATTCTGTCTCTGGATGCCGAGAAGGCATTTAACTGAATTGAATGGGAATACCTGTTTGAGGTGCTGGACAGATTCAGTCTGGGTGAGAAATTCACCGGTATGGTGAGGGCTTAGTATGGTTCCCCTCAGGCTTCAGTACTTGCTAATGGGGTACTCTCTGAGAGATTTCCAATGTTTAGAGGCACGAGATAGGGGTGTCCGCTCTCCCCACTACTTTTTGCCTTGGCCATCAAACCCCTGGCAACTGCCATCAGGCAGAACCCTAGTATCGAGGGAGTTGGGGGAAAGACAACACAAATTGTCATTATATGCGGATGACATGATTTTATATTTACGAGAGCCAGAGCAATCTATCCCACCCCTTATGGTACTCATTACGGGGTTTGCTAGCTTCTCAGGGTACAAGATAAACCTGGAGAAATCAGAGATCTTATACATGAAGAAGGGGGTGGCACCTAAGAGGGATAAGTGGAGTTTGAAGGTGGTTAACTCCTCCCTTAAATCATATTGGGAGGAACATATCAGACCTTTATTGTCTGAACTATACCCCCTTGATCAAAACTCTTTTGTATGAGATGAGAAGATGGAGAGCATTGACACTATCCTGGATAGGATGGATGAACTTAATTAAAATGAATATACTGCCAAGGATCCTTTACTTGCTCCAGATGCTCCCCATGGGTCTTCACAAGACAGACATTAAGAAGATGGAGAGGGGTTTCTTCGAATTCTTATGGCAGGTTAAAAGAGCAAGAATTAGTTTGGGCAGATTAAAAGCGAGCTCACGGGGGGAGGGCTAAGCTTCCCTGATCTGAGGAGTTATTACCTGGCTGCACAAATAATATTCATAAAAGGTTGGGTTGCTAGACCCGAGGCTGCTAGCTGGATAAACTTGGAAGAAATGGAGGCCCAGGGTAGGCTCCCAGCCTACCTAGGTAAGGGGGGATGGAGGGCATATACCTCCCAGGGCCGACCCAATCCGCTGGTGATGATGGTGCTTGACAGCTGGACACAAATCAAGAGGACCCTTGGCGGCAAAGAGGAAGAGACGATACTCCTGCCAATTTCTGGGAATCCTGTTTTTAGGCCAGGATTAGAGGACCCAGTGTTTGAGGAATGGGGAATAAGGGGAGTGCAGTGTATAGGGGACCTGTTCGGGGGAAGGATATATGCTCTTTTCAGGAGCTTAGAGAGGCTCTGGGGGTACCGAATAACCATCTGTTTCGGTTCTTCCAGGCCAGGGACTACTGTAAGCAGATAAGGAAGCAAGGGAATCCGGAAGTACCACTAGAGCAAGCAGAGGCCCTGATCTGTAAAGCTAGGAGGGACCCTAAGGGAATGGTTAGAGCTATGGCTCATATCCTATGGGGTAGTCTTCGAGGCCCAACACATATTACGCGGGGATTACGGGAAAAGGATCTGGGAATACCAATCTCTGACTATAACTGGGGTCTTCTTCTGGAATCGCATATGGGCCGGCTTTTCTCCGACAAACATAAGGAATCAGCCTATAAATTTATACAGAGGCTTTACTGTCCCCTGGTGGCAATTCACCGGTATTAGCCAGAGATTTCTGAGAGATGTAGTAGGTGTAAGGAACATAGAGGTACATATTTCCACTGTTTCTGGGCTTGCCCACGACTACAAATGTTTTGGAAGGTGATAGCACAGAACCTAAGTGGCATGCTAGGACTAGAGGCTCTGACCACCCCAACTGGCCCACTGTTTGGCATGGATATGGGGGAGGGAGAGGAATGGTCCCCTCAGAGGAAGTGGGCCAGAGTGCTACTCCTGCATGTCAGGCAGGCCATGTTGAATACCTGGGTTTCGGCAGAGAATCCTACCATTTTGCAATGGTGTTCCTTGATCCTAGGGGCCCTGGCAATGGAAAGGAGATCATATCAGGTGAAGGATAAATTAGACACCTTTTTTTATCCTATGGACCCCTTTTCTAGCAACACTGACCTTGCATGAAGCAGTGATTATACATGCAGGGAGTTGAGGCCCCAGTAGAGGGCCTATCATACCAAACAGTGAGTATACTAAGAGACACATGAATATCTGATTAAGTGAAGGAGTTACACTAGTAAAATGAGAAAAGAAGAATTTTGTTACCTATGTGGACCTTTGTAAATAGTTAGTAGAGATAGTTGGATGTAGTATGTCTGTCTTGACAATGTCTGTATATGTTCTTATGTGCAAAATTTAAACAAAATTTTAATAAAAAAAAAAGCATGGGACCTTGGGACAGAAAGCACCACACTGTGTTGGTATACACAGTGTGGTGTTTACTGCTGCTAGGCAACCTTGCCTAACTCGTGATTGGGTCCCACTGCATGGTGACTCATCCGGGTCATGCAGCTCTGCCCCTCGGCCCATTGCTATAAAAATGAACAGCCTTTGAAACACAGTGCAGCGGAGACACTGTGTTGGAGTGGAACAGGCAGTGCCTAAGCCTCTGGTAAGGTCTCTTTACACCACTAATCACCTTTGTTATTTGGAGCTGTGTTCACTTGAAACTGTACTATGCGGTAAAATATAATGCTAAGAACTACCACAAATGTTTAGCTGAAGCACCAGCCAGCTTATGGTGATGCATTTACTAAAAACTGTACAGAGTAGAACATTGCGTTACCACACAGCTGCAAGCATTACTAAGTAAGCTGTGAGCAGTGCTAAATAAGCGTAGTCTTTGGAGGGTAACACTGAATACTGCTGTAATTTGAACTGCTGCAAACTACAAAAACAAACCAGTCTCTCTTTCATCACCATTAGATTAGCGCCATCTGTGTCCTGTTGTAAGCAGCTAACCAAGAGTTAAAATATACAATTAAAGGTTAAGACATAACAATTAGTGATTGGCATTCAGTTTAAAAGAGAAAGGTTTGATTACTTGCTAACTCTAAACCGTTTCTTCATACTGACCACAGAAAGGTTACCAACAGAACGAAAATAGTATTAGAGGAGTGTGGTGTAAAGCTGAAGTTTCCAGGTCAGTCATAAGCACTGAATAAAATAATTATTAACTTGTAATTAAGTAAACCATTACTGAAATATATGTCTAATCCCCTCTTTTTTTAACTTTGTACATATAGTACACAGACTGAGCGCTACTGAGTGAACTAAATCTATCTTAAAGCAATATTTTCATGTCTTATGACTGTAATTCAGGTATATACTTTGAATTAAGTTTTATTTTGCTTTAAAGGGCTAACAATTAAGTAACATACGCTGATAAACTGTACAGATATGTGGTACTACATTACAGACCTGCAATATGATTTTAGAGTATAATAACAGGTAAACTAAGCTGACTATGACTTATGTGAACATACAAGTAAAAAGTTAACATGTTACGTGAGTAGCATGGTGAAAGCTGGTGTAAAGGACAGTCTCAGAGTGATTTAAGGAGATCTACATTGTCGCCTAGTCTATGCATCAGTTATTATATGCACTACTGAATATACTGTATATATATATATATATATATATATAATAATAACTTTATTTTAAAGCACCTTTCAGAATATCAAGGCGTTGTACATGTCAAAAACCACAACATACAATACCAGTTAAAAACAAATAAATAAAATAATTTCATAACAACATCACATGTTAAAAACAAGCAATAAAATCTTCCATATAAAATATATATATAAAATATATTTAGAACAGCCATACTGTTCAGAAAAAATGTGTTTTAACGTAACCATTAGAAACAGGTGGTGTTCTCCAGCTAGTGGCACGACTAAACTATTACCAAAAAAGGTTTTTTATAAAAAAGAATTATAAAATGTTTATGATATGAAAATAAATATTATACTCAATTTGTAAATATGTTTATGCATAGATCCCATCCCTGAGGAAGCCTAACAAGGCGAAACATTAGGCAACTGGGATCTTTTGAGACAAAAAAGAAAGAAGAATAAAATGAAAAACTTTTGAAACTATTAAGGTGTGGCTATCATTTCTTTTCCCTTGTATGTATTGCTCACATCCTGCCTGAAATGTGTTTTCACATCTGTTGCACAGAATGGCGCAGTCGCTGTGTGAAGTCAATTTTTGGGACAGATTAACAAAATCACAGTGCCACTGTTCATGAAGGGAGGTCTCAAAATTCCCATGTTGAAAAACTGGTGAAAAATTCTAACAATTGATTGCGTTATGGGCGTGTGCTGTGCAGTTTCTACGCACGCTCGTCACTTTGCCAATTTTTCATATTTTTACTCCAGATTTTCAACATTGCCATTTTTCCACACGTCCTCATGAACAGTACATCTGTCATTTTTCACATGCTGCCCAAAATGTGTTTTCACACCTGTGGCACCGAATCACGTAGTCGCTGTGTGAAATTACCTTTTGGGACTGAGTAACAAAATGACAGTGCCATTGTTCATGAGGTGGGGTCCCAAAAAGCCCATGTTGAAAATTAGGAGTGAAAATATCAACAAATGCCAGGGGTGTTAGGGTTTCCAACTGTAACACACCACCCTGTAGAGACTGACAGACGTCGGGGGTGTGACTTGGGTTCGTCAGCCGTAATGCTCACAGCATTCCACCCCCACCCTGCAGCCACTGATAGGCATCGAGGTGAGCCTTAGGGTCTTCAGCTCTAACGTTCACCACATTCTCCTATACTGCACTCATCTCAGTTTATTTCCTTATGGAATGGGGTGAGTGTAAGGGCCGAAGACCCCATGGCACACTGCAACACCTGTTGCTGTCTACAGGGTGGGGTGAGGTGGAATGGCTTAAGCGTTATGGGTGACAATCCAAAGGAACACCCCCAACGCCTTTCAGTCTCTGCGGGGGGGGGGGGATGTTAGTTCAATACTTCACTACCATTCCTATTATGCATCTAACTCCTGCACTACCAATGCCAATGCCAGCAAGCCAACATTCAGCATTGACAAATGCTTGTTTCCTCCTGCTTTTGCTCACTTCCTTCATGCAGATGCTGGTTGCCTTCCCTTAATTTTTTCCACTGTTCCTCTGCCCTTCCCTGACAATTCTCTCCTGCTAGGCTGCTTCTGAGGCAGTCTCCCATTTCTTTAAAATCCAACTTACTGAAGTCCAGGACGCTTGTCTTTTTGTGGCTTGCCTCTGCACCTGTCTTAATGTTGAACCACTCTGTACAATGATCACTGGTTCCCAAGGGACAGCCCATTGTGATGTGACTATGCACTATCACAGCCTCCAGTAGGACAGGGATTCAGAGGAGCAAAGGGAGATAGCGTGTCCCAAATAGGATAGCACCTTTACTCCATTAGTCATTTTCAGCTCTCAGCATGCAGATAAGCCCATGGGTTAGGAAAGGTGCTAATGGGCCACTTGCATGTCATTATGGGCTCACTAACATCTCTGCACAATGCCTCTGTGTATGACCTCATAGAGGCATTGTGTAGAGCACTGCCAGCCCCCACCTTCTGATCGCCATTCAGATGCCCCTGACTATTATAATGAATTATAAAATGGGCAGGCTTTACATCTGATTGGTTCTTACCTGTGCATCAAATGCATTCAATGTACAGGTAAAAGCAAGATCTCAAAATGAGGTCTGCAGTGCAGAAATATAAAATCAGTGTGCCGTTAGAACACTGAGAGATTTGAAATGCCACCATTTTTTTCTCTGGTATAGAACCAAGAGAAACATTCAACCAGCCACTAATAACCATTTTTTTTCAATGCAGTACCAGGTATCGACAAACATTGAGCACATAAATTCAAATTTAAGATAGTAACTGCTGCTGTACTGTGACTTTCTGATAAATGCCTAGATCGCAGTACTGTTCAATCAGCATGTCTGCCTCTGCTGTCTGTTTCAAAATTTTGCTTCCGCCCTGATAGTTGCAACCCACAATAAATGCCCAGTAAATCCACTGTAAAGTAAACTTAAGCCTTACAAATAACAACATATGTGTTTTTTTACCTAATTAAACACTTTTCTGCTGACTTTGCCCTGCCGCTTCACTGAAGCCCCGCCCGCTCCTGTTGCCTGTCTGCTCCTGCTGTCTCTACTGTCCATCACATTCCTGGTTTTCATGGAATAAAATTCCATAAGTCCCACCGGAAATGAACAGTAAATTCAATGCAGCTGCCAGCCCCTTATGTGTCAACAAACATTGTTCAATACAAAAGGGTTGGGGCGCACTTCATTCAACAATGCACAGACAATTCCTTGTATTGCTGCTATTCCTTTTTTATTTTCATATTATTTTCAGGCATTAAGTCTCAACGTTTCACATATACAAATATATGCTTCCTCAGGAGAATGCCTTATGACCCTCTCGGATTGCTTGCTAGCACATAGCTAGAACATCCAGCTTGATGAACTTTTAGGTCTTCTTAATCTATGAGTCGGCACTGCTGAGAGACGTATCCTGGCTTTTTCGAAAACCAATAAATTGCCCCTAAATTAGGTTGCAGCCTTGCCTGCCTGTGTCTCAGAAAAACGCCAGCCACACTCCCACAGTTGTTTTTCGTAAACTTTATTTAACTTTCAGCAAGCATACAGGATAAAATCATTACACAATAAAGCTCAAGAACATGAATCCATCTATAGAGAGTGAACGAATCGGAGTACATTAAGGTGCTTCTTCTTTACTTTTGTCACTTAAAGCAATAGTTGTTGCAGACGGCCTGTAGTGATAGTACATGCAGTCTTTGACAGTATCCCAGTAGCCACCTACGGGACCCACAGGCCCAGGCCACAAAAGAACAGGACCTGGTTGTCCCACAAGGCAGTGTATATTGAACATTAATGGCCTAGTAAGAGAGTGTATTACAGGTTTTTCCAATCCCGGCACTTTGTCTGATCCTCCAAAGTCCTGTCCCCGGTACCACATTCCTTCTTCTACTCCACCTCAAACATTTAGAATAAAACTCCCCACAAGAAACATATTCGTCCTAGAAAGCAGGGAACCAGGGTAATTGCAATGCTGCTTCCAGGGAACCCCAAATGTTTTGATACTTTCCATACTGGTTGTGAGCAATATATTGTATATGCTATATTTTCATACAGTGCAACAACTGTTTAGTCCAGAGCGCCACTGTAGGGGCAGCCTCCAACCACCAGTGCTATGCTAGACCTTGCTTCCTGACACCTACAGTATTCCCAAGCACCAAATGGGATATTCAGCCCTGACTCTGTCAAGTTCCTAGCTAGTTATACCTAATAAGACATCTTACTTCGAGAGGGCTCTTGCAGTAGGCAATAATCATTAGGAATGAGCCACCAGGTGCTAGGACCACATGGAAAACTTTAGTTAGCACTGTCTGCCAGGGACCACCCACCTGGCGTCACATGGCTGATACTGGACTGAGCTTATATAGTGGGCGGTCCCCATGCCCACCCTCCAGTTCTTTCCCGTGGTCAACCTGCGCATGTCGGACCTCTCAGAATGCTGCTACAGTCGACAGATTTTTCTTCAAATTTTCTTCAACTCTGTAAAAATTTGTCATCAGATTGCATGTCTTCTCCAACTCCTTCTGAATCTCACTAGAATAAGTGCCCCTGCGGCAAGCAGATCCCAGAGAAAAATGGACACTCTTTGTGTTGCCTGTGCCTGGGGCCTGAGCATGACACCAAGGGCTATAAGGCCTGCCACAAGTTTAACCAGGCCACACAGAAATGCCATCAGCAAGTCCAGGAAGCCCATCTCTTAAAAGAAAAACTTGCTTCCATGGAAAAGGAGCTACAGCAGATGCAGAGCACTTCATCTCCTCCAGGAGGTTCTTCTGATTCCCACAAGCAGAAGAAGAAGAAGGACAAGGAGAAGCACCAGGACCAGGATCAGTCTTCTTCCAGGCTGTGGCTCTCCTTGGAGACCGAGGCCAAGGAGCAGCCTTCCTCGAAGGGAAGTGCCCATCTGACCAAGCCTGTCCCTTCTACTTTGGGGCAGACTTTGGTCCCACGCCTGAGCTGGTGACAGTTCAGGTGGGCACCACTGGAGATGAAAAAGGCTTCTCCCACTCTTAGGCCCTATACTCTAGGTCCAACATCAGTCTCTCTGACCAGCGCCCACTGCCGTGCAAGCTGCAGCTGCCCCAGGAAGAATCATCCCCCCCGGGCCCTACTCCACTGCCCACAGTGGAGCTTCCAGCCTCCTCTGTTAACTCAGAGCTGGAGGAGTGTCCGCCCACTGGCCCTATCTATTGTCCAGAGCTGTACCGCCCAACGCTGGAACTCCCCACACCAGGCCTTCCTGAGGATCCTCAGGCCCCCACTCCTCCGGTCCCTCCGTCTGGGCCTTCTGCTCCTCCCCAGACTCCTGAGGGATCTTCTGGCCCTTCAGAGCCAATGCAGTGCCTCCCCCCAGCCCCCGTAGACCCATCATCAGACCCCATTTTGCTGGGGCCTTATGGTGTCCCATCGAGGCCTTTGCTGGGTCCTTCGGCTCTGCCATCAGGCCCTTTGGCACCACTGTCGGGTCCTTTGCCACATTACCCGACACCAGGTTACCCCACACGGGGGTACCTGATGTCAGGGTACCCGACACCAAGCTATCCAACACCGGGGTACCCAACGCCCAGCTATCCTATGCCATGATATCCTACACCCAGGTTACCCTATGCCACGTTATTCCATGCTGGGTTATCCCCCGTTGTACCAACTTCCTCCACCTGCCCACCCACAACCACAGGTGGACTATGAAGCTTTTTATTTGAGTCTTGGTGGAGTAGAACCAAGACTCAGCTGGTTTCAGAGCTGGACCAACATCAGCCAGTTACAGCTTCCACACTGGGCCGTCTTACATCTACCCCTCGGTCTCTGTCTCCAGTAGAGTCTCATCTCTCCACCTCTGTTCACATGGTGGGTGTCTCCACTGTGGAGGGGAGGAGAAGTGGGTTGACAGAACTTTAGAGGGAGGTTCCCTGATGACAGTCATGGTCTCCGGATGTTAGCCCATCATCGGACTCCAACTCTGTCTCTTCCTCGTCAGTGTCAGGCATGAATCCCCTCCCCAGGAGGACCCTAAGCCCAAGGAGACTCCCAAGTATTCTCCAGAGGACCCTTCCTTCACAGAGATCCTCACAAAGATACAAGAAGCCAGCAGTTGTAAGACTGAGGAGCAGGACCCTCAGTGCAGGAGATCAGCAGAGCACCTCGACCTCCCAGAGTTGTCTCCTCTCCTGATTCTCCCATGGATTGGGCCTCACGAAGACTTAGCCACTACTATTTGGCAACAGCCGTCATTGGTAGCTGCTGTCTCTAAGAAGATGGACACACTATACCATGCCCCGTATGGCAAAGACCACCTCAGCACCCAACCTAAGGCTGACTCACTGGTCATAAATGCAGCTCATGACCGCTCCTCTAAGCCCAAGCACATGAGCACCTCCCATTCAGATAAGGAGTCAAGGCAGTTAGACCAGTTCAGACATAAGGTCCATTCGTCCTCCACTTTGGCACTGAGGGCTCTAAACTATGTCACCCATAAGGGCTGCTACTAGAAGGCTATCCTGGGCAACTCAAATCTGAATTCGAGGCCTTGCTCGATTCTGAGGCCAATGCTCAGCTAGAACAGACAGTCAAGACAGCAGAGATCACCTGCTGTCACACCTTACGTGTGACTTATGATGCTGTCGATGCCTCTGCTCAGAGCACTATGACAGCAGTGTGCCTACACAAGCATGCCTGACTGTGGCTATCTGGATTTGCCCAGGATGCCCAATCCTCTATCCTGGATGCCCCTTTCCATGGATCGGTGCTTTTGAGGAAGATGTCAAGGATCTTTTGGCTGAACTACAAGAGAGTGGCAAGGCTTTGTACTCAGTCCACTCAATGTACCGTACTAATACAAGGCCTAGGCAGCCTTTTCACCGCCAGCAGTAGCGGCGGCATCAGACTAAACAACAGCCCCCCAAGCATCGGAGCAAATGCCAGGCTTCCCCAGCTACCGCCACCCGCCCCCGGCCAAATCTCAGAGAGCTTCTGGGGCAGGGCTCCCCAACCCTCCCTCCATCTCTTGACTCATGGCCTGCCCCCACCCCCTCCTCTGTCTCTAGCTCTGGAGGAGCCAGTAGGGGGCAGATTTGCCAGTCACCTACCTGGGTGAGAAGCGATCACAGCAGACTTGTGGGTCCTTCAGCTAATAGCTATGGGCTACACTTTAGAATTCATAGAGAGACCTCCAGACCCCCCGGTCACTCTCACTACCTGAGAGGTCACATTCCTCTCATCTGAGAGGAGATCGAGGCTCTACTGAGAAAATCCACCATAGAGCCCGTTCCACAGGGCCAAGCAGGAAGGAGGATTTACTCCCACTTCTTCCTGGTGCCCGAAGAGATAGGCGACCTTCTGCCAATATTGGACCTCAGCACACTTAATCTGCATGCAGAGCACAAGGGGTTCTGCATGCTGACCCTTCCAGGTCTGCTGCCTCTGCTGAAAAAGGGACACTGGCTTTGTGCGCTACATATGCAGGATGCGTACCTGCACATACCCGTCTTCCTGGCCCACTGCCGCTTCCTGAGATTCTTCATCCAGGAGGGAGCACTTTCAGTTCAAAGCCCTCCCCTTTGGCCTTTCATTGACACCCAGGATATTTACCAAGTGTCTGGTGGTAGTGGCTGCTGGCTTTGTGACACTAAGGTCTGTTTGTGTTCCCATACCTGAACAATTGACTCCTGACAGCCCCCTCAAAGGACAGCCTGGAAGCCTCTCTGTCAGCAAACCTGGCTCAGTTCCATCAGGTGGGAGTTACGGTGAACTACCCCAAGTCTCACCTGGCATCCTCCCAATGCCTTCAATTTATCTGGGTGGTGCTGGATACAGCCCAGGGTCAGGCTTTCCTTCCTTAGGACAGGGTGGAAATCTTACAGCAGCAGGCCTGGCTAGTGGCCTCCAGCTGCTGGACTAAGATCCAATTTGCACCTCCTAGGCCAGATGGTGGCGACCATCCCCACTGTTCCTCTAGCCAGACTCCACATGCGAATCATGCAGTAGACACTCGGGGTTCAGTGGGATCAGAGGTCAGATGACCTGGACCACAGGATTCTGATATCCGGCCCTATATGTCAGGATCTCCTCTGGTGGCAGGATTTGGACAATCTCTGCAGTGGGGTGCCTTTTCAGCCTCCCCTTCTGACCCAAACTCTGACCACGGATGCCGCCGCCAGGGCTGGGGTGCTCACTTGGAGGATCACAGAACCCAGGGATCCTGGTCCCAGCGGGAGATCTCTTTGCACATCAATATGCTAGAGATGCGTGCGGTGCTGTATGCCCTTCAGGCCTTCCAGCCTCTCCTCCTTCCAGCCCCGCTCCTAGTCCAGTCAGACAATATATGCGTGGTCTGGTATCTGAACAAACAGGGAGGCACATAGTCGTACCCCCTGTGCAGGGAGGCACGGCATGTGTGGAACAGGGTGATTCAGCTCCATTTTCAGCTCACGGCAGTGCATGTCCCAGAGATCCAAAATGTCCTAGTAGACAGTCTCAGCCGCATTTAGGCAAGGGTACACAAGTAGGAATTGAAGCAGTCAGTGGTCAAGGACATCTTCGACCTCTGGGGTCACCCAGATCTCTCGATCTGTTTGCCTTCCCATACAATGCAAAACTATGCAGTTTTTGCTCGCTCGTTCCTGGGCGCGGTATTTCCTGGTGAGACATGCTGTCTCTCTGCTGGACAGGGAGGTTTTTGCACGCCTTCCCACTGATGCAGAGGGTGCTTCTCAAGCTGCAGGCAGAGGGAGCTCACATGATCCTGATCACACCTTATTGGCCTTGCCAGATATGGCTACCTCTGCTCCAGCAGTTGGCAGTGAAGCCTCCGGTCCCTTCACCCCTCTGCCAGGACCTCTTGATCCAGGAGCAGGGCAAGCTGGTGCACCCAGCTCTGAAGTCCCTTCACCTTCACATGTGGTGCCATCTGACGTAGCTATCTCATGCTATAGGGTCTCTTCCTGAGTTGCTGAGGTCCTCATGGAGGTCCAAAAGCCATCCATGAGAACCACATGTGCTGTGAAGTGGAAGAGTTTCTCCATTTGGGCAGCTTCCAAGGGTTGGGACCTTTTTTTGTGCCCTGTTCCTCAGGTCCTAGAGGACCTACTTCACCTTTCTGACCTAGGGCTCATCTATTCTTCGCTGAAGGTCCACCTGTTTGCCATATCCGCCTACCACACCCCGGTGGAAGGCAAGACTTTGTCTGAGCTGGAGGTTTCCTGTACCTTTCTGAAGGGAATACTCCACATGAAACTCCCAGTTAGGAACCATGTTCCTCCTAGGATATGAACTTCATATTTGAAAAACTTACTTTGCCTCCTTTTGAACTGGCCACAAGTTGTGATCTGTGCTACCTATCTTGGAAAGTGCTGTTTTTTGTTGCTATTGCTGCTGCTCGAAGGATTTCCGAGCTTCATGCCGTTATGCGTAAGGAGCCTTATTTGATTTTTTTACAGAGACCGGGTGGCTCTGTGTACAGATCCTAAGTTTCTACCAAAGGTGGTTTCTGAGTTTACTTTAAATCAGACCATATACTTGCCAGTGTACTACCCTGAGCATTCTAATCAGGGGAAGGCAATTCTGCACATGTTGGACGTGCACAGAATTTTGCGTTAGTACACTAATCGGACAAAGTCAGTCCAAAACATGGATCAGTTGTTCATTTATTTTGCATCTAAAAGAGAGGGAGCCACAGTTTCAAAGCAGTGTTTATCCAAATGGTTGGCAAACTGCATTCTGTTCTGTTATCAAACATATAACAAACCCCTTTTTTGGGAAGTTATAGGGCACTCAACCAGAGGCATGGCTGCATCTACTACTTGTTTCAGGAATGTTTCAGCTGCAGACATTTGCCCGGCAGCTACTTGGAGCTCTGTCCACACCTTCACTAAGCATTACAGTCTGGACATTGTCTCTAGATGCAAGGTAGGCTTTGGACTAGCCATCCTTCAGGGCCTTCTGTCTTTTAAATTTTCATGCCTACTGCAGACCTTTCCTGGTTCCCGTGCTAAGTCTTTTCCTGACTTACACTGCTTGGGACTCGGTCCTAATGGTTATTGCCTACTGCAAGAGCCCTCTTGAAGTAAGATAGTACAGTTACGTAAGAACCTACTGTAACAGTAAATCTTCAAGAGAGGATCTTGTAGTAAGCAACCTTTTTCCAGCCCTCCTTCCCCCTGCTGCTTTTCTTCAGTCTTTATATTGGCTCCAGGAGTCCACTCCTTCTCCTGCTGCACCTTTCTTAGGTCTCTGGCAGGAGAACTGGAGGGTGGGCATGGGGACCACCTACTATATAGCGTCAGGCTGACGTTAGCCACGTGACGCTGGGTGGGCGGTCTCCGCCAGGCACTGCTAAAGTTTTCTGTGTGGTCCTAGCACCTGCTGGCTCAGTCCTAATGAATTGCCTACTGCAAGAGCCTCTCTCGAGGATCTACTGTAATGGTAAGTTCTTGCGTAACTGTACTTTCCTTCCCTGTAGCACTTTTATGTGTTTATAGTACTCCGTTTAATAATGTGTTCCTAGTACTCCATTTAATAAGGTGGTGATAGCCTCGCTTCCACCTGAAGTTACCAACAATACTACCCTGGGCACTTTTAAGTGCAACCCTTGTCAGCACCTTGTCGCCAGGGCCTTCTGTGACTGCTTCTCATAACTTACCTAATCCTCCTCTCCTCCCGTTCCCCCCCAAGTCCCCTCTCCCTCCCCACCACTCTCTCCCAACTCCTTCCTTCCTTTCCTGCCAGTGTTCTTTTTTTCTACTATTTTTTCTTCTTATCTTTTAGCCCCTGGTTCATCCCCTCCACTCTATGACAATAACGTCTGTCCTACATTACTTCCTCCCTCACTTTTCTCCACTTACCCTGATCCTGCCCTACTGACTCCTCCACCTGTTCCTGCCCTCTCTCTCTCCTCATAGCTTCCAATCCTTCCATGAATTATTGTACATATAACCTGAATTGTATATGCAAACTAATGCACCTGACAAAGTTTATGGCTGCTGTAAATTTTCTTTATTTGTTATTGTCTTCAACTATGTGCTGTTCTCGTTTTCTGGCGTGGAACCTTTGTAAAAGAGCCTTGGCTCAAAGGCGTTTTCCGAAATCATCATAAATAAATAAATAAACCTGACAGGAACTGTTAACTTTTGGTATAGGACCATAACATATGAAAACAGGTCCCTTCAGATATTTGACATTTTGGGCAAGTATTCGGTTTCTCGGGATCTATCACGTGGGCCAACATTGGGGTAAAGTATGTTCTATGGAGGACATGGTAATGAATGGCTCGAAGTCTATTTTTTACTGAACAGGCCACCCCTCTTTTCATAACCTTCTTCCGTTCACTTGTGGTGATGGGGGACTCTCCCAAGTTCCCTTCCCATCAGACCTGAAGGTTAACTAGTGGGTCAGGTAGTGCCTCCTGGAGAATTCTGTAAATTTTAGTTAAAGGGCCTGGCTCTCAGACTCGAGGGCACTCAATCAGAGCCTTCTACAGTTATGATCTCCTGGGGGAGGAGGGCCCCCACATGCAGTTGTCCCTCCTAGTTTAGCATGCACTTGAAGATAGGCAAAGAAGTTGGAGGGTTGCAAGTTGTAATTATGTGCTAATTGCAGATATGACAACAAATTTCCTCCTTTGAAGAGCTGTGAGATCAGCTTTAAACCTTTGTTCTCCCACTTGCTCATGATTTTGTTAACTGGTCCTAGAATTGAATTTTAGCATCAGAGGATATTCCTAATGGTGGTATCCAGAGAGATAGTAGAGGGGTGTTGGATAATCTTATGGGCTGTAATCCAGGCTCTCAATGAGGCCCTCAAAAATGGATTTTGGTTTCTGTACTCTGGATTCCTGCTAGGACAAGAGCAAAGAGAGTGCTGTAAAGGGGGGGCCATCCAAAGTGTCTTCCAGGGTCACCCAGGCCCGTACTATACCTCCACTGGGATATAAATCCTGAGGAAAGCCAGTTGTGACACCAGATAATACAGGCTAAGGTTCAGTAAACCCAGTCCTCCTCTGTCCATTAGTTGCTACAGCACTTCTTGTCAGACTTGGGGTCTCTGGCCTCACCACAGCAAGGTGGATATACAGCCCTGGAGGGCCTTGAAGTATTTATTGTGAATGTGAACAGGAAGTGTTTGAAATAGATACAGGCAATTGGGGTAGAACACACATTTTGGTCAAGTTTACTTTACCCAGGAACGTCGTTGCGGTGCACTCCATCTCTCTCAATCTATGTGGATTTGTTTAAATAGGGGGGTATAATTTAGGTCCTCTACCAATGATCATTTTTTTGGTAGATGAATGCTGAGATATTTAAGCTCCGAAGAGGGGCTGACAGTAGTATTGTTGATGGTGATAAGGGTGTGGGTTCATCCCATTGGCATCCACTCACATTTCACCCAACTTGTGTTCTGGCCTGATAAGGTTCCATACACCTGAAATAAGTTAGTTAGGGCAGGGAGGGCTCTATCTGGTTTGGACATAAACAGCAGCACATCCTGTGCAAAAAGAGAAATGACATGATGCTCTCCATTATGGGCATAGCCTTGGATATTGGGGTGCCCTCATATGGCTGTAGCTAGGACCTCTATTGTTAAAATGTACAATAGTAGGGAGAGGGGGCAGCCCTGCCTTGTTCCTCTGGTCAGGTTAAATGGTGATGAAAGCTGATAATTCATTAGGATCTGAGCCAAGGGAACTTTATATAGAGTTTGTATTCACGCTCTGTACTGGGGCCCAAACCCAAACCTATCCAATACAGCAAACATGAAAGGACATTCGACGCAGCTGAAGGCCTTTTCAGCATCAAGCTCCAAAAGGCCATGACCTCCTCCTCCTCCTCCACCCTTCTCTGCCCATCCCCCATACTATTATGAGTTTGATGGATGCTGTGCTTTGCTTGATGACCCTTAATTAAGCTGCCCTAATCATGGTGGACTGGGCTGGGCAACATCTGCTCCAGCTTGGCAGCTAACAGTTACTTTATAGACTGTGTTTAACAGAGAGATAGGGCAGTATGAACTGCATTATGTAGGGTCTTTGCCAGGCTTTGGGAGAACTGTGATAGTGCCCAGACTTTGGGAGGCGAGAAGACAGCCATTCGCTAGTGATTCCTCGACCATCAGGCACATCAGTGGGTGGAGCACCACCACGAAGGTTTTGTAGAATTCTGTTGGGATCCTGTCAGGTCCAGGGGCTCTACCAGGTCTGGAGCTCCAAATGGCATCCCTAATCTTTTGTGGTGATACCGGGCAGGCCATATCGTCCATTAGAGGCTGGAGTAGGTTTGGCAGGGGAATATTATTCAGAAACGCCCAAGGCGTTGACTGCCCGGGAACTTCAGATGTATACAACTTTGCATAGAAGTCTTGAAATGCTCTGTTTATGTCTGTAGGGTCCACAGTTATGGCCTTATCTTGGGATTCAATATTAAGGATCACTCTATCTGCCTGCAGTTTTTTGATCTTCCATGTGTAACCCCCCTACAAATGGGGGTTCCCAAAAAGTCTTCCTTGAGTTTGCCTAAATGCTCACTGCCAGGCTGGTGTTCTGTGTTTTAGCAGTTTAAATGTATTGCCAGAGAGTGCCTGTATAGCCTTTGTGTACTGTCTCTTTAAGAGCTGCCTGGATTGCAGTCATTCTTAATCTGAGAGTGGCTCTGTTAGAAGATGCACTTGTTTGCTGATCATTTGTTAGAGTAGTAATAATATTGCAGTTTGTTCTAACCTACCTTTTTTGCAGCAAGGACTGTTCTGTTTTGTTTCCATCATCTTGGTCCTGGACTGCAGAATGGACCAATCAGTACATTTGGGACTCTAAAATGGAGCCTGCCTACAGGGGCTTGGTGGGGCCAAAACTTGTAGGAATTGTAGTTTTTGGCTTTTGGCACCTAAAATAACCTGGAGGGGGAGCATTTGTTGTGACTGACAGACAGATCAGCCATCCAAACCTTTTGAATCTTGGGGAAAGTCCCATACTGCTTGCAGTTTCAGTTAGAATAGAGTTGGGAAGTGAAGAAGTAACAGCTTGAGATAGTTTGAGAAGCAATCCATAGTGGATTCACATGGGAGAACTGTGGAAAGGCCTGAGTTTGGCCTGCATGCCTGCCTGCTGCTCCTGAGAGAGAACTTATGCTTTTTTCGGACTGAATCTGAATTTGGAGAGTGAATTAAGCCACTGAATTGTGACCAGGCTTTAACCTGAAGAAGACTGAAGATTTGCTGAATGCCATCGGCCTGTCAGGACTTCCAGCTACCTCTGAACTCCCGGATTGTGCAGAGACTCTGTAATTGTGACCGGAGAGCCATTTGCCTGGTACAGTGGAATTTCCTTACATGTGAATGTGCTGTGTGCTTATAGTGGGTCGTGATTTGGTTCCCCACTGTGTGTTTGAACTGTGTTTTGCTTGCTGGAGGCTGTATCCAGCTCCATGGACTAAATCCGTATCCATTTCCATTTGCCTGGGCCTTGCTACACTGGCCCAGCCAGAATACCTGCTACACAGAGAAAGTCATTAACGAGAGACCGACCTGGGATCAGCCCCTGCTCCCTTGAATAGGAATGACGCCTCGGTGATTCATGTGGGCCCTGCTTCTCCAGGCACTCCAGCTCAACAGCCTGCAGTCTCAGTTTCATCCTGCCTGTTTCCAGTAGTGGGTCTCATGAGTAAACATCAGGGTAGCTCCCTGCAGCAACAGCCAAATCTAAAAGTGTTATCATCTGATTGTCTTGTTGTTTGTCTTTCATGAACTAAGCCCTCCAGCTCTGGATTAAAAATAGTGTGTGTTGTGCATGTTGCTTTCTTCCATCACAGGGCCCCAACCAACTGCAACGTTCCTGGCAGGCCAACCTTTTTCCTACCTGGGTATCCAGAGTGTGTGACTGTGTAGGGACTCTGAACTGCATGCAAAACTGTCTGAGTAATATGGCTTTTAAGCAAATCAACCTGACTACGTCCCTCTCTTGTTCAAGTCCCCTGAATAAATCAGATTTAACTTTGTTTGCATTTAACCAGGCTGTGGTTCCAGTTTGTGCCAAAAGTATTGTACTGTTGCCATTTGCTGTGCTTAATCTTGTTTTACAGGGGGTCCCCAGGGTCAAGCTAGAGGAACCAGCTCTGGTGGTAAGTGCAAACAGTGTGTGTAATTGCCTGGTGAATAACGGTCATTGTGAAAGTAATTATTGTATATTGTTCAGGCCACTAGAAGAGAAAGAGGGGGTTACAGTGTCCCGGAGGGCTGTGCCCAGGTTAGCTTGATCACTAACAACCCTGACCTCCGGGTGGAGGCACCCGTTTCATTACCCAGGCCCCTTAACCTGCTACTAGTCAAGCAGGCAGGGGTAGTAGCCTTTGGGATAGCGCCACCTAGGGGTTACATCTTAGAGGCTCACCGCTGGGATTTTATATCTTCTAGTGGCCGAAATTACGAATTATTGTCAAACATAAATGGCTATCCCATCAGAAGTGGCTGTGCACCAGTTGGTGGGGTGGTGTACAGGACAAGAGATTGACCCCCATAATGCTTTGCTAATACTGGATATACCTATGGGCATTAGTAAGGACACTGTTGAAGGGGCACTTTCTAAAGCTGAATGTTTGAAAAAAGCTGTAGTGGTGGGTCGACAGGCTGATTTAACTGCCCAAACTCTCGTGGCCTTGGTGGAGTGTAGTGACCCCCTGGACAGTTCAAAGGTGCCCCAGACTATCACTCCAGAAGGGTTCCCAGCCACCTAGTGGGTAATAACCAAAGATAGCAAGGATCCCTTAGAAGATGAGCGCCCACCATAATCTGAGTCTTTTGAGGAGAAGTTTGCCAAGTTGTTACTGGAGGACAGGGCCCCTACTTTTCTGCGGCACAGTGGGACCAAGTTCTGCGGCAAGATTACCATTTGCCACAGAACTTCTGCGGCAGTGGTTTGTAATTTCTGTGGAAGTTCTGCGGCACTAACAAACTACCACATCACAGTGTCAGCTTGTCATCCTGACTTCACATCCATGGCAGTGGCTATAGCAATCAGGATGGTGGAAAGCACAGTAACACTAGTTCAAAAAATAACAGACTTATAAAAATAACTTTATGCCTAAAAAAGCATAACAAATGTCTCTCCCTTAAGGTCCTAGCCTGTTGCATAAATGACATATGCAGAGGGGATCGTATGTGATAAATAAGGTATTTCTATATGCATGCTATCTATCCCACTAATGAGGTTTCCACTCTCTATCACTTATATATTTGTATGTGCTTTCTACACCACTCATGAGGTTCCCACTGTGTATCACTTATATATTTATCTCCAATCTGTAACATACATACAAATACACGTGTGTGTGTGGTGAGAGAGACAGAGATACTGTATATGTGTGTGTGTGTGTGTGTGTGTGTGTGTGTATATACAGTATATACATATATATATATATATATATATATATATATATACTGTATAGCAGTAAATATTAACGCCTGATATATTTAGCGTGATGATTTCAGTTGTACATATTAGCGCCCCATATATTTAGCTGTCAGTGCTTACTGCTGGAGTACAGTTAGCATGGCAGATTATGTTATCGGTCTGTTTATATTAGCAGTTCTTTGCTTTCAGCTAATATAGCTAATATAAACAGAAAGTTAATATAATTTGCTATACAGTATATAAATATTTTTTTTTGTTGTTTTTTAATTTTCATGAACTTGCATCCTCATTCATACAGGTCCCATTGGAAATGGAATAGAGGAGTTATTGCAAAACTCATTTTTCATGTCAACCTGCTTTCCCTGACACACTGCATAACACCATCAGGCCATGACATGCAAGTGAACCAATTGTGAGATAGAGCTCTCCAGCCCATAACAATGTGTTCACCATGTGACAGAACACTGCACCATACCTTCCCAGGCTCCGAACAGTGATGTGTTCCACCAATCCTTGTGCTGCCCAGCCAGCTCCCAGGGCTAATCTCTGAACCTGAGTTGCCAGCATGGAAACACAGCATGCTATCCTCTGGCCCAACAGCTGTCCCTGCACACAACATTTCTCAATAACTTTTAGGTGATTCTATCAACCAATGACAATATGTAATCAATAACCCTGGCAAAATTGCGTACAGTGCAATTATTTATTTAACAGGTCTATTCTTTCAACAGGTCTACACATTATTATATTTCACTCTTCTGGGCATAATTACTTTATTTTTCTTAAAAATGTAAACAGTTAAATTCATTTTACCAGCTATTCATTTCAGACAGTGTCTCTATACCTTAAACGCACAAATAGGTTTATACAAAGTGAGGTACGGACTTAACAGGTCTGTGCTATTGACAAGGTTTTGTTTAAGTTGGCCCTAGTGCAAAAAATGTAAGACTGAAAATTGTATTAGGCTGTAGCGCAGGTTGAGCAAATATCACCATGCCTGATATGCTGTGCCACCATCTCTGGCAGTGGGAGCTGTGGTCGATAAGTGACTGTTCATTTCTGTTGCAGAATGCAGCCATTTCATTAGCTAATGTATGATGTTATAGCAATAACATCACATTCTGAGCATATAGGGGAGTTTTGGATACAAAAAGAGAGGAAGGGAACCAGATTCTATGTATAAACAGAAATATTAATAAAAAATCACCAAGAAGAGTGAATTCTGCGGCACCGCAGAAGTTCTGCGGTAGATTGCAAGTTCTGCACAAAATTCTGCAGCCACAGAATTCTAGAGGCCTTGCTGGAGGAGGGCAAAACTGTGGAGGAGTTAAAACAATTATTCATGCCACCTGGCAGTGTCACCTCCCCATTGTCCACACCCGCCACAGCACCTGTTCTTTCACCAACTTTTGTACCTGCCTCTGAGCCAGCAAGTATTCATGGCCCTTACCGCAAGCTCAAGGTATTCTCTGGCATCCGCCCTACTCCTAATGGGGAAGTTGACCTGGAGACCTGGATAGACTTTGCTACTCTTGCGGTACAAGACTGGCAGTGCTCAGAGGCCGAAAAAAGGGCCCGTCTGGGGGAAAGCCTCTAAGGACCCACCCTATGTACTTTTTGCTCCTTGTGATCCTCTGACCCTGACGTCAAAGCCCAAGAGTACATAGTTGCCGTTGAAAATGTGTTTGGGGGCACCACCAGTGTTGAGGCCTTGAAATGGAAACTTAAAGATGTTAGACAACAGCCGAGGAATTGTTATCTGCCTACATGGATTGATTAGATGGAATCCTACAAACCATTTTTCAGAAAGGAGGATGGACCTCTAGTGAAGTGGACCGGGTAAGACTGGATCATATACTTTGCTCTGCCCGGCACTCCAGCTGGGTGTTGCTCAAATTGCAACTGCATCAAAGGAAATCTGGTCCCTTGCTCTTCCATGTGTTGATGAAAGAGGTACGGGAAGTTGAGGAGGAGCAAGGCTTTTTGGAGCCCTGAGCAGTCGTAGCTGCTGCAACCCCTGCTCCAGGCACGGGGTCGATCGCTGATGGCCTGGAATCACTGCAATCATATGACGGAATCCAAGAACTAAATGTCAGCCCTTGGGGGGGCCCAGCCAGAGAGGGGCTGCTATGGATGCTCCGCCATGGGATGAACTGCTGAGGGAGTTCAGAGAAACAGAAAACAGTCTCTTTATGAAGGTCGCTCCTGCGAATACAGGCCTTGATCCATATCCGACTGCATCTGCTATGGGGTTGGGGGTGCACACCCAGGCATCTCCTGCTGACAGTAGCTCAAAAATTGATATCTTGACTATTGAAGTGGTAGAGCTGATGAGATGTCTCCAAGTGCTCGCCACACCGCAGACAGCGGTGGAACCAAGGTTTTCTGTTGGTAGTACCCCCACCTCAGCTCCCAATGTGATGTCTTGGCCACACCAGATTCCAGAAAGCATATTTTGCCATAATTGTAGGAAGGATGGGCACATGAAGAGAGAATGCTGGTCCCCAAAAGACCTAGATAAAGTTGTATACAGACTTCAAGGGGAGCTTGGGAAAGCGAGACCATGGCCAAGGAGCACCAGAAATGACCGCAGTACACGATTGAGGAATCCTAATTCAAATCTCTTTGTGGCTAAATCATCTGTCCAGGCCTCTGCTACTGCCTCTCCAGACTGGTTCAGAATAGTGGGCCCTTTGATGGAGACTTCTGTGACTGTCAATGGTATCCATGCTCGGGCTGTGCTCGATAGCGGTTCGCAAGCGACTATTGTATTCCAGGACTGGTATGACAAACACTTATCTGATGTGCCACTACAGTCTCTGGAAGATTTGCATGTGTGAGGCCTGAGCGACAAGTCTTATCCCTACCTACTATATGTCCGGCTCTTGTTGTCTTTCCCTGCGACTGTAACTGGTGTAGATGAACAAGTAGAGACAATAGCCCTGGTGTGCCCTCCTACGGGATTGTATGATGGGATTCCCTTGCTCACTGGAACCAATGCGCACATGTTTGAAAGACTAGCACAGTTGTGTCACGAAAAACAAGGGAAACGTACTATGTGGGCACTGAGAATCCCAGTCCTGATAAAGAGAGCCTATGATCTGCAAAAATGGACTACCGAAGCCGACGGAGATGAGACCGTGGGGATAGTGTGGAAGAAAGATCCTGATTCTCTGGTACTCCTTCCTAATGCTCAGTACACCATTCAGGGAGAGATTCGCATTAGAAAGGAAGTGAAAAAAAAAATATTAATGTTGTACGCACCGGGTGATGGAAAGCTGCCAGAGGGATTATTGGTTAAACCCAGCATTTTGCCTGCCCGTGCCCACGCCTATGCATGACGAGTGATGGTCCAGATTCGGAATGTGTCAGATCAGGAAGTCCAGTTGAACAGAGGGTGCACCTTAGCTACAGTATACTGTGCAGACACTGCTGTATTACCCAGCAACAAGTACACTGGTGAAAAGGAAAGAGTGACCCCGGTCTTATTCGACTTTGGTGATTCTCCGCTGCCAGCTGAATGGAAGGCTAGAATTAGCAAGAAACTTGCTCAGAGAGACCAAGAGTTTTTGTTAAAAGGATGGGACGTGGGGTGTGTCCAGGGTGCAGAGCATCACATACGCCTGCATGATGACCGGCCATTTTGAGAGAGATCCCAACGCCTCACCCCAGCAGACATAGATGATGTTAGGAGGCACCTGCAGGAAATGCTCGCTGCTGGCATTATACAAGAATCAAGGAGCCCATATGCCTCTCCCATTGTGGTTGTGCGTAAGAAGAATGGGTCTGTGAGGATGTGTGTTGATTAGCGAACCCTGAACCGGCGGACCATCCCAGATCAGTACACCATGCCCCATATACAAGATGCTCTGGATTGCTTTAATGAGAGCAAATGGTTCTCAGTATTGGATCTTCGCAGCAGATATTACCAAATTCCGATGGCCCCCGGAGGACTGTGAGAAAACAGCCTACATCTGTCCTTTGGGGTTCTACAAATTCCTGAGAATGCCACAGGGGATTTCGGGCACCCCGGCCACCTTTCAGCGACTGACGGAACATGCGGTGGGAGATATGAACTTGCTGGAATGTCTAGTGTACCTAGATAATGCCACTGTGTTTGGACGCACATTAGAGGAGCATGAGACCTGACTGTTTAAAGTGCTGGACTGACTTCAGCCTCAAGCTGTCCATCGACAAGTGCCAGTTTTTTCAAACCTCTGTGAAGTATGTGGGGCACATAGTATCTGCAGAAGGAATAGAGACTGATCCCAGTAAGGTTGAGTCACTGACTACTTGGCCTCAGTCCCATAACTTCAAAGAACTATAATGTTTTCTGGGATTCTGTGGCTACTACCACAGGTTCATAAAAGACTATTCAAAGGTGATTTGCCTGCTCCTGAATCTTACCCAGGGTTACCCCCCTACCAACCGTAAATACAAGAAAGGGGCTGTCAAAGAACCAGAGAAAATGTACTTCCACACAGGTGAACCTTTTGGGCCCCTGCTGGACACCTGAATGTGAAGCAGCCTTCCATGAAGTCATATACCAGCTCACCCACACCCCCATCTTCTCCTATGCTGACCCTACCAAGCACTATGTGTTACATACGGACACTAGTCTGCAGGGCCTAGGAGCTGTGCTGTATCAAGACCATGAGGATGGTTTGAGACAGGTCGCTTTCGCCAGCAGGAGTTTGACCCCATTGGAGTGAAACTATCCTGTACTCAAGCTGGAGTTCCTTGCCCTAAAATGGGCCATTGTTGATCAGTTTCACGAGTACCTCTATGGGGCAAAGATATTGGTGAAGGCCGACAATAACCCATTGACCTATGTACAGACTTCAGCTAAGTTAGATGCCACTGGGCACCAGTGGCTCTCTGCCTTATCAACCTATGATTATGCTGTTGAATACAGACCGGGACTGAACCATACTGATGCTGATGCCCTGTCACGAAGGCCCGCTTCCAAGAGTGACTGGGTCAGGCTGTCTGAACTTGACATCCGAGCATAGTGCCAAAAGTTTGACACAGATGAACAGATGTCTGAGGACACAGTGGACTGTCTAGTAGATTGCTTTGGCCCTCCTGATACCTGCATATTGGTGGCCTATTGCCATTTCTCTGCTCTAGATATTAGTGCACTACCTCAACTTGACAATGCCAGTACTCCGTGGGCTCAATCCCAAGATCCTATGATTCAACCCACACTTGATGCTCGGCGTGTGGGGAAAGATGTGTCTAAGTTGCATTCCTCTGACTTGCGAACTGCTCTATTGTTTAAAGAAGGCCCCAGGTTGAAGTTACTCAATCAGTTGTTATACAGAGAGACAGTGGATCGTAGTGGTCAAGTAGACAAGCAACAATTGGTCTTGCCCACGGCCTTTAGACACTTGGTACTGAGGTCCCTCCAAAATCACATGGGGCACCTCAGTATTGACAGGACTCTCGACCTGGTACAATCTTGATTCTACTGGCCCAAGATGGGGGCCGATGTTAAGCACCAAGTAAAGACCTGTAGTCGTTGTCTCCAAAGAAAAGCCCTACCTCAAAGGGCTACCCCCCCTTGTCAACATCACTATCAGTGCCCCCATGGAACTGGTCTGCATAGATTTTTTGTGTTTAGAACCTGATCAATGGAACATAGGCAATGTGTCAGTGGTTACAGATCATTTCACAAGGTATGCACAAGCTTTTCCAACTAAAGATCAAAAAGCCTCTACCGTGGCCAAGGTGCTAGTGGAAAAATTCTTCGTCCACTATGGTGCCCCCAGCAGATCCACTCTGACCAAGGCAGAGACTTTGAAAGTAGGCTAATCAAAGAAATGCTCTCTCTGTGGGGGGGGGTGTGGAAGTCAAGAACCACCCCTTATCCCCTGCAGAGGGACCCTCAACCGGAACATTTTAACCGCACCCTTATAGACATGCTGGGCACTCTCCATCCAAAAGACAAACATAAGTGGAGCCAGCAGATTAGCACCTTGGTACATGCATACAATTGCACCAAAAATGATGCTACTGGGTTCTCCCCCTGCCGCCTCTTGTTCAGTAGGAAGGCTCGACTGCCAGTGGATGTCTGCTTTGGGGTCTCTCCAGATGGGGTCTGAGATGAAAACTACCTGCAGTATGTACAGAAACTGAAAGCTCAATTGAACCATGCATATCAACTGGCCCAGACAATGGCTGCCAAGAGAAATCTCACCAACAAAGAGAGGCACGATAAGAAAGTAAAGACTCAAGAGTTACGGCCTGGAGACCGTGTGTTGTTACGCAATTTGGGACTACATGGCAAGCACAAAATTGCTGATTGCACCATCTTCCTCATGTAGTAGTTGGAAAATTGGATGATCTACCAGTGTACAAGATATGCCCAGAGAATAACTCCAAATCTGTCAAAACCATGCACCATAATCACTTGCTGCCTATCAGCCAAGTTATTATTGAAGCTGAGCCAGCAGACATTGCCTCCCCTGGACTGGTGACTCGTGCTGCTGCAAAAAAGAGACAGAGTCAACCTACTCCAGTAGTTACAGATTTTTTTTTTTTAAACTTTATTTATTTATTATGGGTGGAAGGGAGAACCCCTCCATACCCCTCTTTTTTTTTTTTTAAAAAGGAAACCAACAACATTACATACATACATATAACAATACAGTAAATTGTACGACAGAAAGGTCACTTATCTTATTCAGTCCAGTTATAGAGAAATATTTTGGACCCAATGTTTGGGAATCCTAAAGTTCATCTAGCGTAAAGCATAAAAGGAAAGGGCAGAGGTTTAGTATAAACAGTTCAAAAAGTAGATTGTCATGCCACAATCCTTAATTATAATTATATAATCATTGGAGGGAGGGGCTACTCTTCCAATACTCAATGCCTCGGCTATATCCTTCCACATTCTGCAACCTCATGTCAGGGTACAAAATCTGGTTTCTGGGTACATATATACAAAACCCATCTCCTCCAGATTAACTCAAAATGAGGTTCTTGTTTGTTCAACACTGCGGTTAGAGCTTCCATTCTATAAAGTGCAATCATTATATCATGCCAATGATGGATCGTAATGTGATGTGCAGTGAGCCATCTTTTAGTAATGGCCTTTTGAGCTGCTAGACAGATGATTTTAAGTAATTTCCCCGTAAGGGGGTCTCTATAATTTTTCAGGGTGTCTAAGAAAAAATATAGTATAGGGGTTAGGGGAAGGTCGGATCCAAAGATAGAATGGATAGCTCCTTGCAGGTCCCAAAAAAAGGAAGACAACATTGGGCAGTCCCAAAGTCTATGAGTCTGTGCGGCAGGGGATACCCCACAATTTCGCCAGCAAAATGGGGGTCTGTTGTTCTGAAATTTTGCCGGTATTGCAGGAGTTCTAAAATATCTGACAAATATCTTCCAGGCAAATTCTTTCCAACTTACAGCAGATATACCCCACTGAATCCTCCCCAGTGCTCTATCCCAAAGATCATCTGGTACAGGAGAACCAAGATCTCTTGTGCATGCCTGTCTGATTGTTTGGGGGTGTCCCCCTGCCAAATAATAAGTGCTTGGTATAGATATGAGATTATATGGGATGAAGATGCCCTACCCTGGACTGCTGATTTCATTAATTCAGCTATCTGCGGGGGTAGGTCCTCTCCCCATGAATCCATCGTCAGGAACTTAATGTAATTCCTGATCTGAAAATACCGGAATCTGTCCTGCCATCGAATTCCATACTTCCTCACCAAGTCTGGAAATGCTAATATTGTTTTACCCTCCAGGAAGTGCCATATTAGGTGCAGACCCTTCCTCGCCCAATGATGAAAACCCAGATCCAGTCTAGCCGGTTTGAAGGAGTCTAAATAGGGGACTGAGGAAAGACATGTACGCCATCTCTCAAATTTCTTATCATCAAAGACCCCATACCAGGCATGTAGTGGGGAGGTTGTATATGGGTTGCTTTCTCTGGGGGGTGAGGGGAGTAGGCCTCTTTCTTCGTGAGATGAATCTTATTAAGATGTACAAGGTCCTCCTCTCTAGTCTCCAAGTTCTTCCATTTTGCGGTGTAGGTTGCATTGCACCAATATAAGACCGTCCTCATCTGAGCCGCCTGGTGGTACAATTTTAGGTTAGGAAGGGATAAACCCCCGTTCTGTTTTGGCATTTGGAGAATCGATAGTCTAACCCTCGGTCTGAAGGAACCCCATAAAAAGCGTGTTATTCTTTGGTTTAGGCCTAAGAAGTAACTCCCAGGTATCTGGATAGGGATCGATTGGGAGAGGTATAAAAACTTGGGGAGCAGAACCATGCGGACTGCTTCCACTCTTTGCAAAAGGGGAATTGGGACTATAGCCCACCTCTCAAGATCAGCTTTTATTTTTTTCCAGAATGGGGAGAAAGTTAAAAGAAAACAGCTGCAAGCTTTCCAAGCTCAGGTAGACTCCAAGATATTTTAAACTTTTTAAATTCCACTTAAAGGGGAAAGTTTTTTTATAGTGTCCGAGGGCTCAAAATTAAATCACAAGGCTTCTTTTTTATCTGTGTTTATTCTGTATCCCGCCATTGCACTAAATTCACCTAGGCATTTCCACAGGTGCTCTAAGGATCACTCCGGGTTGTTCAGGTATACCAGGAGGTCATCCGCATAAAGGGCAAGTTTATGGGTCTCCCCTCCACTACCACACCCTCCACACCTGAACACTGCTGAATGAGCTGCGCCAGGGGCTCAAGATACAAGGTAAAGAGGAGTGGCGACAGGGGACAGCCCTGCTGGGTACCCCAATACAGGGATATAGGTGCAGATATTCCTCCATTCACCTTAATGTAAGCTCTAGGTTTAGTACAAATATTATTTATAAGCTTGCAAAAAGATTCGGAGAACCCAAAGCTTTGGAGTGTGGCTCCTAGGAAGGACCATGCCACTCAGTCGAAGGCCTTCTCCGCATCCAAGCTTAACAGCATAAATGGGGACCCCGACCGAGCGGTGTGGCGTAGAAGATGTAAAGTTCTTTTTATATTATCCTGGGATTGCCTGCCTGGGACAAACCTCGTCTGATCCCAATCGATCAGGCGCTGAAGAAGTGATTCTAGGTGGTGTGCTATAATTGTTGCATAGAGCTTATAATCAATGTTTAATACTGATATGGGACGATATGCTGTACACTGGGCTGTGTCCCTCCCAGGTTTGGGAATGTTAGAAATAACAGCATAGTTCCACGAATCTGGTATTGGGTCACCTAGTTGAGCTGCTCTGCAGGCCTCCAATAGGGGGTGCTTGATCTCCTCTCTGAAGGCCGTATACCCATCGGGGCCAAATGACTTATTAACCTTCAGATTTCGGATTGCAGCTTCCATTTCAGATTGAGCAATAGGGTTGTCCACGGACTGGCGGAGCTCCTGATTGAGCTTCGGGAGGTTCAGTCTAGCCAAGAACTCCTCAGCCCGGTGGCTTTCCTGCAACTGCTCTGACGTGTATAGGCTTTGATAGTAAGCCCTAAAAGTATTCAAAATTTGTTTAGGAGTTTTCAGTAACTGCCCACTCCTCGGGTCCCTTATCTGAGTTATAGAGGCCTGCGAGGTCTGTTGCCACAACCTATGAGCTAGTAGGCGTGTTGCTCTCGGCCCACTCTCATAATACCTCTGACGGCGCCTCTGGAGGGCCTGCTCAGTTTTAATGTCAAGTAGGTTCTGGATTTGTTGTTTCATGGCTTGTAACAAAGGGTAAATACTCCTATCCCTGTTTGCATGCTGTTCTTGTAGGTTTTTAAGTTGCTGTAACAACCTCTCCATTTGGAGGTTTTGTTGTTTTTTCTGATGGGCTGCATACTTAATAATGTCCCACCTGATCACAACTTTTATCGTGTCCCGTAAGGCAACTCTGGGCAGGTCCGGAGAGTCATTCTCCTATAAAATTTGAGGTATCCTTGCCTTAATCATGTCCATGAAGTCTTTTGAATTCAACAAATAATTATTAAATTTCCAGAGAGTCTGACTTCTCTCTGTTGTCCAATTCAATTTTAAAGTTAACTGGAAATGGTCAGAGAGACCTGAAGGAGAGTGAACACATTCCCTGATCTAATGTTGGTGTTCCTTAGAGACCAGGAAATAATCGATCCTGGCATAGGAACCATGCAGGTGGGAGAAGCGGGTATATTCTCGCCTTTCAGGGTGTGTTATGCACCAAGCATCTGTCCAGAATGTTCCCTTAAGATATCCCTTAATGGCCTTGCGGGCCTCCGAACTCTCCGTAAATCTAGTATTTGAAGTATCCAATTGCTCTAGGGCTTGATTTAGGTCCCCACCACCACTAGGGTGCCCAAATGATATTCAGTAATTTTTTGAAATAAAGAGCGGATTACTGGTGCTGGGGAGCCTGGGGGAATATAGATGGAAGCCAGTGTAATTGGAGATCCCTCCAAATGTCCCTGGAGAACTACTAAGTGACCCTCTGGGTCTTCATAAGAGGTGGACATCTTGAATTGGGTACCCTGAGAGACCAAGTTGGCTATACCCCTTCTCTTTCCCTTCCCCTTCCCATAGGCTGATGCCACAATGTGAGTAAAACCAAATTTCCCTAACTTCAGGTGCTCAGTTTTATTTAAATGTGTCTCCTGTGAAAAGATGAAGGTCGGTCTCTGCTTCTTAATCGCAGAGAGGACTCTATATCTTTTCATGGGGCTATTGAGACTGTTAACATTATGAGAGATTACTGTTATGTTATGTCTATCCTCCATTAGGATTCAATTCATGGGGAGGGTTCTTATGTGGAATATTTCTGAGGTTTATGTGACCTCTATTCTTTCATTCTCTGTCTTGACCCTGTCAATAGCTACGTGATCTTCCCCCCAGCTCTCCCAGACAGGGGCCCTCCCATCACTCCTCCTTTCCAATAGGTACAAAACTGTGAGTATGAAGTCATACATTGCAAATAATGTTGCTGTACACATACAAAGGTATAAACATGAGAAAACAAACATCCACCGTTTATATAATCCTCCTAAAACTTGTGGAGGCAGCTGGAGGGGCCTTGGAACATGCGGCAACCTCAGTCTGCTCCTATAACTATATACAGAATGACCCCCAAGGTAGGGGAACAAGCACAAGTGTTCCGTAGGAGCCTGAGTGAGTTTAGCCACTCGGGTAGGAGGGGAGAGAGCCAATAGTTTAGCTCGGCCCTCCTGGGCCCATAGAAATCCGGGTCCTGGCCAGCTGCCATGGCCTATCAATGTCATCAACCAGCTCGAAGAGGAAGCCCATGTTATGAATCCACAACACCGCAGCGCGGCAGAATCTCTACTCTCAGGATGAGGTAGGACTCCTTGCATGATCCAAAGTAACGCGTAAAGTACAAGCTCAACCCCTATCGAGGTGGATGCCAGTGGAATGAGACCAGGAGTGATGCTTCAGTCCCCCTTCCCACACCAAAAAAGAAAAAAACATTCAATCTAAACATTTAAGATCCAGGGTTTGTTCGTGTTGTACAAACATTCCCCTTATACCCATTATGAGAACTGATAAGGTTGGTCTTCAATTCCTATGGGCATTCAGTTTGGTTCGCCTCCACTCCCTCACCCCCACGTCTGTGTTGTGAAGGCCCAAGTCGTCAACAGCTATGTTTAGTATTAAGCTTGTAAAAATATAAATTACCAGCTTCCTTGGCATAACAAATTCAACAGATCAAAAAAAAGAAAGTAAATGGGAGCAAGGAAGGGGGGGAACCCTTCAGATCTAATGTGGCATTAAAGTCAGAGAGCAGGCTAGTAATAAGGTTTTGTAGGAGTCAATGTTCCATACCTGCTTCCAATCCACATGCAGAGCCACTTTCTCTCTGTAGGCACAGTTGGGAGAGAAAAAAGAAAAACCTGTACCACCAGTACTCACAGTTTCTGCAATGCTATTCAAGTGTCTTCAAGGACTGCTGCATCTGCAGGTGTAGAACACGCGAATCCTCGCAATAGCGCCTTGATGTCCTGCAGAGTTGCTGGAGCCGATCGTTGCCCTTTTTTGTCTTGCATTATGCTGGGTTGCTGATTGCCATGTTGCTCGGGGATTAAGAGAGCAGCTATTCCATGTTTCCTCTGCTGGCAAAGAATGCCCTTTTTTTTCAAAGGCTTTAGTTGCCTCCTCCACTGTATGACAGAGCTCAGAGCCCGATTGCCAATGCACCCTCAGTTGTGAAGGATGGGGGGGTTGGAATTTCCACCCAAGGCCTCGTAGGACATGGAGAAGGGAAGCATAGGCCATACGCTGTTGCTGTATAGGCGGAGGGTAGTCTTGATCAAATAAAAAACGTGCCCCGTTGTATTCCACCCTCTTCTGGTGCCACACCGCTCGAAGGATGAACTCCATATCTTTAAAGTTGGCAAATTTTGCGACAATTGACCGGGGTCTAGCCGATGCAGAGGTCATCTTAGGCACAAGAGCTCTATGAGCCTGCACGATTTTGAACACAAGGGACGCTGGAAGATCCAACACGTCTGAGGAGATAGGTTAAGAACTCAGTCATATCCCCAGTTTCTACTTCTTCAGGGAGACCATAAATTCTGAGGTTGTCCCTGTGTGATCATGCTTCAAGGTCGATGTATTTTGCTGCAAGGTTTTCTTGATGTTGTACCAATGAGTCGACCGCTTGAGAGAAGTAGATGAGATCATCCTCTGCAGTAGAAATCCTGCTCTCTGCCGTCTCCACTTGCCTATCCAGGCTCATAATTTCTGAATGTAGTTGAGCAAATTCTTGTTTGTTTTCTGTGCGAGATTGCCTTATCTCGGCTAACAAGGTGTCAAAGCGTGTGTGAGATAAGGATTCCATTTCAGTCTCTGTGTCATGATCCGCCATACTAATCGGGGAAGCTCTGCTGCTAGCTGCCGAGCTCGCAGGGCTCAATCCTCGGTGTTCCTTTTTCAGTTTTGCCTGTTTGGACCTGGATCTTCTTTGGGCTCTACCTCCACCGTTCTCTGATGTCATTTCTGAGTAAATTATTATTTTTAGATCTGTGTGGAGTTGGTTTTTGGTGTGGTGAATGGAGAAAGCTAGAGATTAGGCAGCCATTTCGGTGATGACGTCATCGGAAGTCCAGTAGTTACAGATTTAAGGTTTCCCACGCGGCAGGCCCAGAATGATAGTGACTATCAGTTCACCTCTGATGAAAGTGACTATGGTAATGCCTATTATCCCTCCTATGAACTGAGTCAGTTGTTTCATGGAAATCCTATGCAGAATCATGGGGATGAAGCTGGGCCTTCTGGACTGCCTAACCCACCAGCTTCATCCTTGGAGCCAATGCTCCCTGAAAGTGAAGTGCAAAGAATCACGTTTGAGGCTGCGGACTCCCTGGCTGGGATATTCAAAGGAGTTGCACGTGGTGCAACAGGGTTGCACCATGCGTAACCCACCAATGCACTAGCCCGATATTCAAAGGACAGGTTGCATGCGTAACCCCGATCGCCCGGGGGCACACCAGTAATGTATGCAGTACAAGTATGAGAGGCGTGCCCATGCATACGGCACATCCCGATATTCAGCCCGGAATATGTGACGCATATCCTGACACATACCCGCCTTGCGCTGCTCAGGGGGTGCACAAAGATGTGCCTGGCGAAACCATTAGTAAGTCCCGGCCACCCACAGGCGAGCTGCCGTACTGATCTATCCCTGGAGTGTTCATTCACATTCCGGAACTATGTAGTACAGTATGGTCTGCACGCCCATTGGCCCACACAGTGGACCAATAGGCGTACAACCCTACTGTACACTGTCAGTTGGTGGGCAGCTTGCGGGCGGGGTGCTGCCGCCCGCCACTGATGGGGGTGCAGGCTGGCAAGGGACTCAGTGGGCGGGTGGGGAGGGTGTTCCACTGGACCACCAGGGCATTTATCTACCCATGCCCGTGATCGGGTGCTGGACAGTGGTCCACTGGACCACCAGGGAGCTTTAACTTATGCCCATGATCGGGTGATGGGGATCGGTCCACTGGACCACCAGGGATTGATTTTACACATGCCCGCAATTGGGCGAATGGGAGCGGAACTCACTGAGGAACTGCATGGCATCGGTCCCTGACGGCTGCAGCCTGGCAGGGTGCCAGGCGCAAGTCGCCAGGGATTGGCGCACCACATGCAAATGGGGCCATAATGACATGCAAATGTCCCCATTTGCACCTTGCATGCATAATGACCTCATTTGCATGCCTACGGCTGAATATCGCAGTTGGTGCGCCTAGCGCAACCGCACTTATGCTGGCACAGCACCCTGCTCCCCTTCTGCCATTTGCGCTGGTGCAGTGCAACTGTGCCATGCGCAGTGCGAGTGCCCTCAGTGCCATATTCAGCAGTGCTGAGCCATGGCACAACATCATTGAATATCGCCTGGTACATGCCCTGGCTCAGCCCAGTTGCACTGCACCCAGGCTTGCGCCTCTGCCTGGCACAGTCTGAATATACCATCCCCTGTGTTTAGTGGAATTATGTGACTTGCCCAAAGAAGGGGCTGATAGTCAGAGTCTCTCTGGTGACACACCAGAACTTGAACAACAATATGAGAGTGCTGACAGCCCCCCTTCAGTACCACAAAGCCTAATTGTGCCAGAACCTTCTCTAAATGAGCCAAGTGTTGTGGAGACAGAGCCTACAGAGCAAGGAGGTAACAGTGCTCCCAGTTTGGACATTCCCATCCTTGCAGAGGCACCCCTCATGACTGATGGAAGCTCCAAAGTTAGTGCTGAAAGTGCAGAGACCATGGCTGTTCTCCCCAGAAAGACTGGCCGAACTGTCAGGCCAGTATTGCGCTTCAGTTATGATTCTCCCAGGAGGCCAGTGGATTTGCCTCTCAATGTGGTTCACAAATGTGTTTATATTTCTCATTGCTTACTACTCAAACTGAGCTTAATGGCCAATTCCAGGTTGATTGTTGTTCCTTCTCAATATGGTGCCCCTGCCACATCCAGCCCCAAGTTATCTGATAGGGAAGGGCCCCCTCCTACATTGTTTAATGTACAGGAAGTTATTACATGAATCAGTATTGTGATGTCACAAGTGTGTTAATCATAATGGAATCAGTATTACCTGTATGAAACATGGGTAAGTATTGTCCTTATGGATATAGTATCATGAAGTGTAGTGAATATGTATAGTAAAGTAATAAGTTTATGTTAACTGATGCATGATGGTACAGACTTGACATGGACACCAAGTTTTCTCCAAGCAGTGAAGGGTATAACCCCCCTACAAATGGGGGTTCCCAAAAAGTCTTCCTTGAGTTTGTCTATATGCTCACTGCCAGGCTGGTGTTCTGCGTTTTAGCAGTTTAAATGTATTGCCAGAGAGTGCCTGTATAGCCTCAGTGTACTGTCTCTTTAAGAGCTGCCTGGATTGCAGTTATAATTAATCTGAGAGAGAGCTCTGTTAGAAGATGTACTTGTTTGCTGATCATTTGTTAGAGTAGTAATAATATTGCAGTTTGTTCTAACCTGCCTTCTTTGCAGCACGGACAGTTCTGTTTGTTTCCATCATCTTGGTCCTGGACTGCAGAATGGGCCAATCAGTACATTTGGGACTCTAAAATGGAGCCTGCCTACAGGGGCTTGGTGGGGCCAAAACTTGTAGGAATTGTAGTTTTTGGCTTTTGGTGCCTAAAATAACCTGGAGGGGGAGCCCTTGTTGTGACTGACAGACAGATCACCCAACCGAACCTTTTTAATCTTGGGGAAAATCCCACACTGCTTGCAGTTTCAGTTAGATCTGAGTTGGGAAGTGACGAAGTAACAGCTCGAGATAGTTCAAGCAGCAATCCATAGTGGATTTGCATGGGAGAACTGTGGAAAGGCCTGAGTTTGGCCTGCATGCCTGCCTGCTGTTCCTGAGAGGGAACTTGTGCTTTTTTCGGACTGAATCCGAATTTGGAGAGTGAATTAATCCACTGAATTGTGACCAGGCTTCAACCTGAAGAAGACCCAAGATTTGCTGAATGCAGTCAGCCTGTCAGGACTTCCAGCTATCTCTGAACTCCTGGATTGTGCAGAGACTCTGTAATTGTGACTGGAGAGCCATTTGCCTGGTACAGTGGAATTTCCTTACATGTGAATGTGCTGTATGCTTATAGTGGGCCGTGATTTGATTCCCCACTGTGTGTCTGAACTGTGTTTTGCTTGCTGGAGGCTGTATCCAGCTCCACGGACTGAATCCATATCCATTTCCATTTGCCTGGGCCCTGCTACACTGGCCCAGCCAGAATACTTGCTACACAGAGAAAGTTATCAATGAGAGAGAGCCTGGGGATCACCCCCTGCTCAACACCTTGAACAGGAACGACGCCTTGGTGATTCATGTGGGCCCTACTTCTCCGGGCACTCCAGCTCAACAGCCTGCAGTCTTGATTTTGTCTTGCCTGTGTCCAGTATTGGGTATCATGAGTAAACATCAGGGTAGTTCCCTGCAACAACAGCTAAATCTAAAAGTGCTGTAATCTGATTGTCTTGTTGTTTTTCTTTCATGAACTGAGCCCTCTGGCTCCGGATTACAAATAGTGGGTGTTGTGAATGTTGCTTTCTTCTATCACAGGGTCCCAACCAGCTGCAACGTTCCTGGCTAGCCCACTGTTTTCCTACCTGGGTACGCAGAGTGTGTGACTGTGTAGGGACCCTGAACTGCATGCATAACTTTCAGATTAATATCGTTTTTAAGCAAATCAACCTGATTACGCTCCTCCCTTGTTCAAGTCCCCTGAATAAATCAGATTTAACTTTGTTTGCATTTAACCTGACTGTGGTTCCAGTTTGTGCCAAAAGTATTGTACTGTTGCTATTTGCTGTGCTTAACCTTGTTTTACAGGGGGTCCACAGGGTCAAGCTAGAGGAACCAGCCCTGATGGTAAATGCAAACAGTGTGAATAATTGCCTGGTGAATAAAGGTCATTGTGAAAGTAATTATTGTATATTGTTCAGACCACTGGAAGGGAAAGGTGGGGATTACAGTGTCCCGGAGGGCTGTGCCCAGGTTGGCTTGACCACTAACGACCTTGACCTCTGGGTGGAGGCACCCGTTTCATTATCCAGGCCCCTTAACCTGTTACTAGCCAAGCCGGCAGGGGTACTAGCCCTTGGGATAGTGCCACCTAGGGGTTACACATGCTAGCCATATCCTGGCCTTATCCCCATCAAAATATAATTCTGCTCTAGCCAGAAGAAGGCTCTTCTCAATACGCTCTGATGACACTTGATTCAGTTTTCCCTTAAATTGTTTTAATTTGCCTGTAGATACCCCTTCATCCCCCTGCATTGCCTTCGGTTCCAGATTGACGATCTTGAGTTCCAGATCCCTCTCAGCCTGAAAGTCTGTTCTACACTGGTGGGCCTTCAGGGCTTCCCAAGTAGTAGTTGTCGAGACTTCCCCCACCTTATTAAAGGTTAAAAATTCTGTTAGAGCCTTTGACATATGGTCTCTAAAGGGCTGATCAGCTGATAATGTGGGGTCCATGCACCAATGCTTAGTCACATTGTCCCTGGCAGGTGCCCCAAGGTAGTTCCCAGAGAGGCATGGTCAGAGATACAAATAGACCCATATTCAGCCCTAACCCCCCCTCCCCTCTCAGCAAATCTGGTAAAATTAGCATATAATCGAGCCTTGTATATAAATGGTGGGAATGTGAGAAAAAGGAGTATTCTTGCCCTTGAGGATGGCAATGCTGCCACACTCTTAAGGGCGGGCGAGCTCGGGTTCCAAAGTGGTCCATATCAGGGTCCAAAAAGTGTTAGAGTCACCACCTATAAGGATATTATCTGAATAGGGTTAGAGCCATGTGGGGCTAGATCTCAGGGCTATTATAATTTGGGCCATATAAAGATACTAGGGTAAGCCTACAGCCCTCCACTGTGGCATCTGCCACCATGTATAACCCCTGGGAATCTGATATAGAAGCGTGTATGGTGACCCTCAACCCTGGGCAGATCCAAATTGTGACCCCTTTGATCTTTGGAAGTAAAAGGTGTCACCAAGAGGCTTCCCCTGTGAATTAGCCAATTTGTCCAACTTTTCCTTGGTCATGTGAGTTTCTTGTAAGAGGTGCACATCCCCTTTTTCTTTTTTAAAGTAGGACCATACCCATTTTCTCTTTACTACCGTCTTCAGGTCATTGACTTCCAGTTAATAAACTTTAAAGGTCCCATAGTTCAGTTAGTAATAATATATCCACACCAAGTTCACTCACATATATGTTGTAGCTCTCCCCAATGCTTCCTTTACTGCTTGCTGAGTTTTTTAACATTGTAGAAACAGAAACCTCTTCCATCCTCCCATCTTCCCTGCCCCAAGAACTCTAATAAGTAGAACACACAGAACAGTCACTACTCCCTACCCCCTCAAGTTAGCACCCACATCACCCACCAAGGGATCATTTTATTATACTATTTGGGGCATCAGAATGGTGACCAGGGTTGGGGTGACATTGCGCACCACTGTGTGCTCAAATGAGGGCAGGATATTTGGAAGTGGTAAACAACATTGCAATTTCAGCGGTTAAGCACTTTCAAAACCTTTTATATAGCACTGTGCTCTGTATGCAGGAGGGGATCCCTCATTTGCATAGCTGCAGTAGTATATATGCACATGCACATGATCAGGTTAGCATCAGAAGCTGCTGGATATGGCACCTGTCCAACTGTATTGTTCCCACATAGCATGCTGCTTACATGTTTAGTGCTGTGCTAGCCTTCTGAAAATGGAGCCTGACTATAAATCCTGGCCGTTGCCTCTTAAGTTGCAGAAAGTAAACACAAATGGGTTATCTTATCTATCTCTTTATGTATTTTTTATGTTATTTTGCTTGCAAAACCTTTATCCTATTTCAAAACATTGTGATGTGAATTAAAACATTTATTTATTTTTAAACTTACTATTCTTTGTGTTCTTCCGGTGGCAATCCCCATTTGAAACCCCCTGCCTCCTGGATGGACCCTGGAACCCCCCACTGCAGTGCCCCCTGGATTATCCCCCAGGGCGGAGCCCTTGGAGCCCCCAGGCACAACTCCAGAGGTGCCCAATCACAGTTGCAGTAGGAATTCAGGCTGGTCTCGGGGCAGGGCATCATCTATGCACACTGGAGGCAAGTTTTTTCTTGATGGGGTAAATGTCGAGCGGATGCTGTGAAGCACCCACATCGTGCATCTGACATGCCTTCCCTAATGTGGCACACTAGTCGGTGCTCCAGTGTGTCCCGTAGTCACCTGGGAGTCATGAAACTGGAGTCACACTCCCCCCCCCCCCAGGGACTGAGAGTGTGCGATGGCCGCTCAATCCACCCCCACCCCGGCTTGCCCTCAAACATCCTGATTCCATTCCCGAACCCAGGGCGCCCGTGTCACAGCGATAAATCTTTCTGCTGTGCTGGCAGGCCAGCTTAAAACATTTATAACAACTGCAGTTAAAATACAGTTGATTCTCTCATCCAAGTGCTGTCTTTATTTACTTATAAAAACACAGTCTGGTAGGCTGGCCTAGCAGCTTGGTGGTAGCTGTACTGCCTCCCATGCCAGTGGCTCGGTTTTGTTGGTGGATCTGAGTTGAACGAGGGTCCGCTGGGGGGAGAGATGACTGAGCATCTCAGGGAGAGGGAGTCTGACCACCCCACTCTTCAACAGCCACCTAGCTGAGGAAGGCTGGCAGGAGTGGCATAAGAGGGAGAGCTCAGGCAGGCACAAAGCAAGTACGTGCATTTACATGCACTGGCATCATTGCATGCTTGGCAGCCCAGGGGATAAAACCAAAGGTAGAAAACCCCTAATGGCAGAATGAGCCACCAACCTGCAGCAGACTCTGCACTACTAGCCAGGCTCTGCACCTGTCTGAATATGTGTCTCCTTGTGAATGGCCCTCTCTTCCCCCAGGCTCCACCATGGGGGTGGGGGGGGGTCTGTGGGGGATCTCAGAGCAGGTAAGTTACAGGGTTGATACACAAGATGGAGTGGAAAGGATAAGAAGGGACTTGGCAAGGTTGGAGGAATGGTCAGATGTATGGCAGCTCAGATTCAATGCAAAGAAGTGCAAGGTAATGCACCTGGGAAACAAAAACCCAGGGCAAGAGTACACAATGGGGGGTGAGATACTGACAACAACAAACATGGAATGGGACCTGGGGGTAGTCATATCAGATGACCTAAAGGTGGGCCAGCAATATGAGAAGGCAGTAAGGAAAGCTGGGGGGATACTGGGATGCATAGGAAGAGGCATCAATAGTAGAAAACAGGAAGTTATTATCCCTCTGTACAGACAGTTGGTGAGACCCCATCTGGAGTACTGTGTGCAGTTCTGGAGACCCCATCTCCGCAAAGACGTAGACAGAGTGGAGGCTGTCCAGAGGAGGGCAACCAAAATGTTGCAGGGTCTGCACCAGAAGACATGCGAAGAAAGACTAAAGGAGCTTAATATGTATACCCTTGAGGAAAGAAGGGAGAGAGGGGACATGATATAAACTCTCAAGTACCTCAATGGAATCAACAAAGTCCAAGGGGGTAGCATCTTTCAGAAAAAGCGATGTGCAAGAACAAGGGGGCACAAATTGAAGATAGAGGGGGGATGGCACAGAGGTTATGTGAGGAAGTATTTTTTTCACAGAGGGGTTTGTGGATGCATGGAACAGCCTCCATGAGGAGGTAGTGGAGTCAAGAACAGTGGGGGAATTCAAGAATGCATGGGACAGACATAAGGCCGTCCTAGTGGGGGTTAGGAGGAAGTAAGTTGTTGGTTAACTAGGATCTGCAGCTTATCTGTTAGGTAGGAAAATGGGCAGACTAAGAGGGCCAAGTGGTCCTTATCTGCTGTCACATTCTATGTTTCTATGTTTCTATGGATGGTGGGTGATGGGGTTGGACAGGTCCGTGGGCAAGGGGGTCACTGAGTGACTAAGGAGATAAAAATCTCTATGGAAAAAGAAAGAAATAAAACACAGTTTGGGAAGTTCAGATCCAATAACAGTCAAACCATATAAGCAGGGTTACTAAGCAGCTAGACCAGTGCAGGCTTAATAGTGGAGACCTAGTGCCTGGCAAAGCTCTGTCCACATTGCAGTGCTCTGCAGATATGTTATGGGGAGGCTAGGGACTGTGAATGCCACCAGTGAGGCATCACAGTGAAGTTATTCAGAACAGAAACGTGCAAATCATGCATATGCCAGCTGAGCTCCAGATGAGAACTGGCCCTGAGCAATCGCTGCAAAAAATATATATTTTTGTTTCTTAACCAAGAACCTTTATTAAACAAAACATTAAAATAAAAACTAAATCAAAACAAATTCAGTAGATTACAAACTGGGAAAGTTTTTGGCTTACACTATCACAATTTCTGCAGTGCTTCCCAAGCATTCACCTCAGATAAGTTGCTGGACTAACACATGTAACCAACCTGTTGCCCAGGGTTACTAGAATCCCAATAAGACCTAGTGGTAAGCAGGGAAGGCAGCTTGTGAAACTCCAGTTAAATGGATTTCACACTGTCTCACTCTGTTCTCAGTCTCAGCTGAGACTGAGGGATGACATCACAATAGAACTTTCGCAGCTGCATGCGCCACACTGGAATGTTGCAGTTCGCAGTTAGGATAGAATGTTGGGGATTTCTGAACAGAGTCTGTGTGCAGTCTTGGAGAGAGGAGCAGCACAGCAGTCTGTGTGCAGGCTCTCAGAGCCTTAAGCTCTGTTTTAGAGCTACTGTATGGGAGGTGTGTGCTTCCACCGAAAGAGGAACACATTTAGCTGATTGTGAAGTGGTGGACACTGCTGTTACTGGTCCATGTGCCCCATCCCTGAGGGGATGGGGGTGGAAAGGTTTGCCTGTCTTCCAGGGGCAACCCTCCTGGTTCCGGCTAAGGAAGAAGCTGCCTTATTTCAAGTTGTGCTGTGGCACCAGAAGCTGTGGGAGAGAAATTCCTGTGAGGAATCACCCGTGGGGCACCTGCAACCAAAGGGTGAGTTCGTTCTGACAGAGGGCCTATGTTTTCACCTGAACTGTTGAAACGTGGGGATTGGACTACTTAATCTGTAAGAGGTCTAGTGTAATAGACATTGCCAGTTAATTTAAGTAGGTGCAAGTCCAGCACAAAGAGTAAAGTAAAGTGGGGATTGGACTGCTTAATCAGTGGGGGGCCTAGAACAATGGGCTAAGCCAAGTAAAAGTATGTTCAAGTCCAGCACAATGAGAAAGCAAGACAAGTAGAGGAAATGTGACATACATTTAGCCTTAATCTACATTGCCAAGCTTTACAGAATGAGATGTTTAATGTCCAGAGAAATGGCCGGGTATGAATTGTGGAAGCGAGAGGTGGAGACCCCCATCAGTAGTAACCAAATTCACCTCTACGGATTTGCTCTGTGGCACCTTTACTTTCTCTCAGGTACTTGGCCAGTGCCTGAGGAAAGTACCCAGACATGGGATTAAAAGGAAGTTTCCCTGATAGAGCTGAGGTGCTCTTAGGTGGTTTAGGGAGCCACCAGAAAATATTTCCATGACATATGGAAGGTGTTCAAGTGGCCAGCAAGGGAGCCGAGCCTGGGAATCCCAGATAGTGTACAAGTTTGGGCTGTGTACCCAAAGCAACGTTCAAGTCCGGGCTGTGTGCCGGTGGGTTTAGAGCCTGAGGGCTGAAGTGTTGAAGAAGTGTTCTTGTTTCTTTTTATCTGCATTACCAGGAGTGTAGCCCCGTGGGAGTCCATCTATGCTTTGTTGTTCTGTTTGGATGTGAATAAAGCCACACTTTAGAATCCCACTTCTGGTATTGGACATTACAGTTATTGCTTCCTGTGTTCGGAATTACTTGGGTGCCTCTGTGCAGAGTGGCCAAACCAGTAACCTATTCCTCCCCGAACCCAGTCTCCACGTGGTACTGCTGTCAGATTCAAACAGCATACCACCTGTCATTTGCAAAAAGGCAGCGGGTTGGGGGTTACACACAGTAATTAAATACACATAAATCTGATCAAATTCAACTTAGAAAAATAAAATGCATGTAGTCCCCTATGATCATATGGTATGACGGTGATATGTTAGGAATATCCTAAGTATTAGCTTCTCATACAAAGGTGTTTTTAACAGTAAATAAAAGGCAGCACTCAATTAAAAGAATAAGCTACTGTATTTAAATTAGTTCTAAAAGTTTCTTGTCACATCACAGTGTTCTGAAATTTGATTAATGGTGTTTAAGCAAAGCAAGATGGAAAACCCCATAAAGAAGTGGAATAAGAAATAGCCCTGTTTTGTTTACGTTCTGCTCTGCAGCTTTAGACATCCTCTCACCAGGCTAGCAGCTCCCTGACTGCAGCAGGAAATGAGTGCAGGGGCAGGGCTAATTTCAGTATGTAGTGTATTTGTTTCAGTATATAGTGTATGTGGATTTTTTTAGTCTATAATGTGTAAACCCCCTTGTTCCCAGGAGTTACTAGAATCCTGGTTAGAATCAGTGGCAGGCAGGGAAGGCAGCCAGTGAAATGCCAGTTAAATGGATTTCACTCTGTTCTCAATCTCTGATGAGCTCTGGAGGGATGATGTCATTTAGAACTGTTGCAGCAGCATAAGCCACATTTGCTAGCAGCTGCTAGAGTTAGCTTTAGAATGTTGAGGGAGTAGTCTGCAGGAGTCCAGTGGAGGAGGCTGCAGAGTGTAGCTGCAGCTCCTCAGTCAGCTCTGGTATAGAGCTACCAGTTTCTTTTGAAAGTTTTAGTTCTCACCCTAGTGGATGACAACTCTTCTAGTCTGTGGAAGTGGTGGAGACGTGCTCCATCCCAGGTGGGATAGGATTGAACTCCAGGATGCAGGGGCAATCCCCTGGTCCACCCGGACTTTTGAAGCTGCCTTGGTACAACTTTTCTGTGAGTACTTTGTTGTTTTCTGTGTAAACCCATGAGTATCTACATTCCTGTCAATGGTGGATTCTCTGACAAAGGGACCCTGTCACCTGAGACTTTCTGTTGAAAAGTCATCTGCCTATATCTGGAGTCCAGTATGTGACCGTCCATGTACAGAACTTTTAATTTCTGACACCCCTGAGGTGTGTGTGTAGTATGTTAAGTGTGATATACATTTGAGACAACATCTACAGTTTCTGCAGCTGTGTGGTGTTATTAACCAGATGAATGGTCGAATATAACCTTGGAAACAAAAGGTGGGAGACCCCCCCCATCTGGAGTAACCAGTTTACTTCTACAGGTTCTGAAGGGCACCTATCTCTTTTCATTCAGTGCATGTGGTTAATGCCTGAGGAAAGTGTTTACCCATGTAGTGGCTTCGACTGAGGTTGTGTGGCTGAGCGGTCTAAGGTGCTGGATTTAGGCTCCAGTCTCTTTAGGGGTGTGGGTTTGAATCCCACCACTGCCAGTGACACTTTTCTGCCCAATTAAAATGCATTGTCATGTAAAAGCAATTTGGCCCTCCTGTCAGCCTTCTATTTAAGGTTGGGGGGGAAAGAGGAGGAGGTTTTTCACTGAGAGGGTGGTGGACCCTTGGAATGCACTGCCTGGCGAGCTGGTTCAGAGATCCACAGTGGAGAGCTTCAAGAGAGGGTGGGACAGACACAGAAAGTGGATATATCAGATGATGGCCTGTCCCAGGGGGGTGGGGATGGATGATAGGGGTTTCTGGAACACAAGGGAGGGGAGGGCCTTGGCACCTAACTAGGGATCTGAGGTTCGAGCAGACTCGATAGACCGTAAGGCCTAATCTGCTGGCAAATAGTATGTTAGTATGTATGTGGATTTGTTTCTTCCAGTTTACCCCCAGTTTAGTGGGTTCTAAAAGTCCGGATATGCTCGTTGTGGTCGTGTGTGCCACATTCATTCCTGTGTAATATGGGAACAGTACCAGTATCTGGCCAGATGTGCCAGTTTCCAGAGGGACCCAGTGTGTTCACAAGTGTGTGTGTTGTCTTCATCCTATGCTAAATGGGAATTCAGGAATGCCTGTACCTCAGCAATCTGCATTACAATATGTGCAGACCTATGAGGGTCCGTCTGCACTTTGTGATTATTCCTACTCTGTTACGTGACTAAATGCCACACTCTAGAATCTCAACCTGGTCTGGACAGTCATGTTATTGCTTCCTATTATCTGGAGTTACTTGGGTGCCCCTGTCCAGAACTGCAAACCTAACATAGCCCTGAGCAAACATTTTCTCCCAGAGACCTGGGTTGTTGGCCATGGTAATTGGTCCCTGCCAGGTGTGTGCCAAGGAGTTGCCACACTTGGTTGTTTGTTCTGTTTAACAGTCTTTTCCATCTGGCATATCCCACCTTGTATATGGTGGCTTGCTTTGTGTTCTTTTTACAATGTATACCCCACCCCTCTCTTTACCTCTAGGTGTTTGGTGAGAGGTGTGCCTTCTAGTTAAATACGGGGACGGTGGAGGGGGTTACAAAAATTGGGGGCTCATCCAACGATGTTGTTTGAATTTGGGAGAAAACAAAGGATAGTTTGCTTAGGCTTTGGCTAGCATTTTGTCTGTCTGGCAGTTGGTAGCCCAAAACTGGAAGCTTTGCACAGAAAGATTTGCTTAGGATAGTGCCATCCGTATGTGCTGCTGTGTGCCTGCTGTTCATGTGCTGCTGTGTGTTATGCCATCTTTTACCAAGGGACTGTAAAGCCAGAATGTGTATGCCCTTGTCCTGCATCAAAAGAGCCTTTACAGAACTTTATTCTCAAGTTTCAGTGACAAAAAGTATTATGGACTTTGGGAAACAAAGAGTAAATTGTGCCCTAAAAGTTTCATGTGCTTTGTGTGTGAACTGGGGGAGTCGCTAAAAAAATAGCCAAGTTCTGAGCAAAGAAGTGGTCAAAAACAGCGCTCCTGCCATGAAATTTCAGCTGAGAAAAAAAGTTGTTTACAGTTTAAATTTTGCCCTGCTCAATGATCGCTGTGGAGGAAGAGAGCGAGGAGAGAGAGAGAGAGAGAGGGAGAGAAGCTCACCTGCATGGTGTCGAGTGACTGGTGAGACTGCAATCAGTCCCACCCCTAGCTAGCTTCAGAGTGTAGCCCAGTGTTTGAGAGGGAGAGAGCAAGTAATGTGTAAGCTGGATAGCCAGGAGAAACCATCGAGGGGACGGTGAACATTCTAAATCTGTAAATACAGACTATTTCTGTTTGAAATCGGACTCAACCCATTATCCGACTGACTGGGAAGCAAGCATGGAGTTCATAGTGACAATCGGTGGGATCACCAGCCCGTTTCAACCCAGAGGCCTTCCTGGGTCCCCTTTAGGCCGAAACATTTCCAGCGGAGCAAGCCAGCTACTGATACCGTGAGTACCATTCAGCAAAACTGAGCTCAAACTGTCTGCGATTTTCAAAAGCCAGTTGGATCTCTGTGTTAACAGTAAGATTGTTTTTGCAAAGAAGGACTGTAAAGTGTAATCAAAACAAACAAGAGTTCTGAGCAATAGACTGTGAGCATCTATTATGGATTCAACAACAGTATAATTTTCTGAGCAATTTGAGTGACTGAGTTTTATGAGAGGCTGCAACAAACAGGTAATCCTGTATAGACATACTTTGGCTTTTAGTGACTTTAAGCAAACCGTAAATAGTGAATGAAATACTAATCGTAAAGTCAAAAAATCATATGAATGTGCTGAGAAATGTGAAAGCAGTGCCATCGATACAGTTTGAGCTGAAATCAGTAGCAGAAGGGTCAGATGCGTAGTAGTTTGAGTCAGAGACAGATTGGATGCAACAAAAGTGCTGCCGTCGCCATTACAGGGTGGAGCAGTAATGTAAACACAGCAAAAGGGAGCCATTTCGAGAGACTGTTCTAAGTATAGTGAACTATGTAGTAACAATTAACTGTAATGTGCTTATTTACAGACATGGCTTTGGGAACATCCTGCTACCCGGATCATGCCTGAGCTATAATAGCAGAGGAGGTTGTTAAACTAAAGGAAATACAGCAATGTTTCTACTGTGACAGTTTGTCTTCTTCTGTTGCAATTCCCAACTACCCTGTGAGAGTATGCCTGATCTGCCTCAAGGCTGGAAGGGATGTGTTCTTAATTCCTCACTGTTCGGGTTGCTTAGTGAAGTGTGGTCTGTCCAAAGCATCACAAATTCTTTTGGTACCCACTTGGACAAAAGTAGAAAACCTTGCATGTAGCAGCACACAGCACCAGGCTGAAGCTGTTGGGGGGGGGGGCAGCAGAGTGTTGCACAAAGGAAGAGAGTATGGATTTACTGCAAGGGTAGATTCCTCATGATGTTTCCATGCCTGTGTCGCAAATGGACAGTGTGGAGGAAGGATCCATGGACCCATGGAGAGAGGGTCCAAGTCCTAGCCTAGTTGGGGAGGACGAAGTTTGAGAAACTTTGGAATGAGAGGTGTCTACCTCCGCACCCAGTAAGGAGTGGACTGTCTTGGGAGTGAGGATGACTGCTCACTTCTGGGCCCAATTCTTAAGTGAGGAAGAAGAGGAGGATGAGGATATGTATCTTCATGTTGAGGGTCCCAGTCTGCGACCTCAAGCTTTTGCCTTGAAGGAGCCAGAGAGAGATGTTGGTGACCCCACTGCCCTGCCTGCAGAAATGGTCAGGGACAAGTTCTATCATGCTTTAAGTATACGGCACTGGATGAACCAGGACTGACTGCCCCCAAGCTGTGCTGAGGGCCGTGTACTTATGAAGAGTAGTAAGGAGGAGAGAATGGTTCATAGGAGGGCCGATGCCATATATGGGAGGTCCTTTCCTCGTAAAGTCTGGGAGGAGATTGAGCAAAACAGGAAAGCCTGGTTACTGGAAGAAGCAAGCAAGAATCTGCATCCAGGTGCGACCCTTTGTGTCAGAAACAGAGTCATAAATGATAGACTAAGGGTTTGGAAATTGGGCAGAACATTGTTCATGAACACTGTATGATTTGTGGACAAAGCAGGGAATGAGACTTTCCACAACATCAATTATGAACACCCAGATGGGGTCACAGTTCTTGCACCTGACACAGAGTGGTACTACCCTTAATGGTGACACTCCCTGCAAATATGCCCATGCCTACCCCGAGGGAAGCAGAGCACTGGTACCGAAGTGTCTGCAATCCAACAGTTGCCATGCTCATGTGTTCTGCCAGTCTGTTGTTCCAGGATCCAAGGTGCGTCCAGATTTGTCAGCCTAGCAGTGTCCCTTTCCAGTTTCATCACCTGGCCTTCCAAGATGACATCACCCCATTTGTTTTTTTCTGTTTCATGGTTTGTTTTCCAAGATGACATCAACCCAGCTGTTTCCTGTTTCATCATTTGTTTTCTGGAAGATATCTGCCCAGATGTATCTGAACAACGTTGCCAGAGGGGGAGAGTCTTCGGTTGGAGAAGTAGGTGATCCAGCCTGTTTGTTCTTCAAGGGACTGGTAAATCCTAAAACTATTTTTACTATAATCTAGCTGACTCTACATTACACATCCAACACCTGGCAGACCTCAAACTGTTGAACTTGTCCAGAAAGACTCTCCCTTTGGACTACATGTTCCAAGAACTGTGTTTCAGCGGGCTCCAGTCCAGGAGAGACTCTTTAATGGACCTTGCCTTCTGGCATAATTGCCTGTCACTAGTTGGAACTTTTTAGGGCATTCCACCCCCCAAAATGTGTATTGTACATAATGTCGGTATTGTCTACTGTTTTCTACCTTTTCTACTTTTCTATAAAATATTTATTGGGATTCTCCAATGTTTGATGGAGGGGTTATGGTACTGTGTTTTTGCAGATATAGGGTGTGTTGTTTTGTGTCTTTTCTCATTCAGGTGTTCCTGGTGAAGAAAGAAGAGAAGACCAGAAGAGGATTAGAGAACTCATCTGAGTTCCTCTGTTTTGTAGAGTGTTTTTAGAATTGTGTAGTAGTTAACATGTGCTACATGTTTCTTCCACAGGTGTATGTGTGGGAGAAGTGGGAGAGTAATACTGTATATAGTGTTATAGCTCTGTGTGTTTTTGGTTTACAGGTGCCCTGGGTCGGGGGGAGGTTCCCCTTTGAGTGTTTGGATAGATAGGTTTTCCCTAGAGGGCTAGGGAGATAGGCTGTGGTCCTGACCAGCCGTAGGGGCTGCAGCTCTAGTCTATTAGGGCCATGCTCTGGACAGTTTTCCCAGAGCCACTGATTCTCCATAGTAAGATTATAGAGTAGGGGCTGATGCATCAGCCGATGGCCTTTCGGCTCTTAGTGCTGCCTGCCTGTGTCTAGCACATGGTAGGAGAGGGCCTGATCACCTCTCTCCATCGGTAACACATAGGGTAGGATGGCCTGGTGCTGGGTATGGTAATGACTGGGGACAGTCATTTTCCTGGCTAAGGGTGGGTGTAACCCCCTTGTTCCCAGGGGTTACTAGAATCCTGGTTAGAATCAGTGGTAGGCAGGCAAGGCAGCTAGTGAAATGCCAGTTAAATGGATTTCACTCTGTCTCACTCTGTTCTCATTCTCTGCTGAGCTCTGGAGGGATGATGTCATTTAGAACTGTCGCAGCAGCAAAAGCCACATTTGCTAGCAGCTGCTAGAGCTAGCTTTAGAATGTTGAGGGAGTAGTCTGCATTAATCCAGTGGAGGAGGCTGCAGAGCATAGCTATAGCTCCTCAGTCAGCTCTGGTATAGAGCTACCAGTTTCTTTTGACAATTTTACTTCTCACCCTAGCGGATGACAACTGTTCCAGTCTGTGGAAGTGGTGGAGACCTATGCCAGTGAGTTTCCCTGTGCTCCATCCCAGGTGGGATAGGGTTGACTCCAGGATGCAGGGGCAATCCCCATTCCATCTGGACTTTTGAAGCTGACTTGGTACAACTTCTCTGTGAGTACTTTGTTGTTTTCTGTGTAAACCCAGGAGTACCTGTATTCCTGTTAATGGTGGATTCTATAACAAAGGGACCCTGTCACCTGAGACTTTCTGTTTAAAAGTTATCTACCTACATTTGGAGTCCAGTATGTGACCGTCCATATACAGAACTTTTAATTTTTGACACCTCTGAGGTGTATGTGTAGTATGTTAAGTATGATATACATTTGAGACAATATCTACAGTTTCTGCAGTTGTGTGGTGTTATTAACCAGATGAATGGCCAAGTATAAGCTTGAAAACAAAAGGTGGGACACCCCCCCCCCCATCTGGAGTAACCAGTTTACCTCTACGGGTTCTGAAGGGCACCTATTTCTTTTCATTCAGTGCATGTGGCCAATGCCAGAGGAAAGTGTTTACCCCTGTATGTGGGTTCGTTTCTTCCAGTTTATCCCAGTTTAGTAGGTTCTGAAAGTCCTGAGCCAGTATGTGCTCGTTGTGGTCGTGTGTGCCACATTCATTCTTGTGTAATATGTAAACAATACCAGTATCTGGACGGATGTGCCAATTTCCAGAGGGACCCAGTGTGTTCACAAGTGTGTGTGTTTTCTTCATCCTATGTTAAATGGGAATTCAGGAATGTCTGTACCTCAGTAATCTGCATTACAAGTATGTGTAGCCCTATGGGGGTGCATCTTCGCTTTGAGATTATTCCTACTCTGTTATGTGAATGTAACCCCTAGCTGGCGCTATCCCAGGGGCTACTACCCCTGCCTGATTTGCCACTAACAGGTTGAGGGGCCTGGATCCAATGGCGGGTGCCTCCACCCAGAGGTCAGGGTTTGCAATAGTTAAACTAACTTGGTCACAGCCCTCTGGGACACTGCAACCCCCCTTTCTTCCCACTAGTGGCCCACACAATATATCAAATTACCTTCACAGTATACACTTACCCCAGGTCTGGTTCCGGCACTGGGACCTCCTGTGAAATGAGATACAGTGCAACAATCACAGTACAGTACTTTAACATAAGACAAATACCTCAGGCAGTATAACTTTGCTGAAACAAGCAGCTCTGATTTATTTAGGGGATATAACAAGGACAGGGAAATCAGGTTAATTAGCTTATCACTTTAATAATCTACCTATGGCTCTGTGCACAGGCCTATCCCTATCAGTTACTGTCCCTGGGTACCCAAGCCCTAGTGGCTAGTCCAAACCGTGGCAGCTGGTAGGGCCCTTTCACACAGAGAAAAGGAGAATTAAACAGTCAGCAGTACAGTAATTCCATTTGGATTTAATGTGGCAATTCAACAGGAGCGACCCTGAATTAGTACTCACGACCTCCAAATAAGATAGGGTCCTTCAATGTCAGCAGGGCTCACTTGAGGTGCACAACCTCTTCACATCCATATAAAAGAAAGCACTATACCAGGCAGGCTGCATCTGTATCCCGATCGCAATTACTGCACAATACCGGGAGAACACACAGCAGATTCAGTTTCTGACAGACCGAGTGTAATTTTCAGCAATTCCTCCAGTCTTCTACAGGGTGAGCCTGGTTTCACTTCAGAGATCCTTTGATTCTTTTCACAGGACGGATTCAGTCCTAACAAGTTGCAGACCGGAACTCTGGGCCTTACACCGTTTTTTGACTAAAACTGCGCACTGAAAAGCACAGGGCTCCTTCCTTCTTCACTGCCAAAGCTCAACTGAAACTCCAACCGACAAAACGGGCACTTCCTTTGAGTTCCTCCCAGTTCTTGACTGGATTGGCTGTCACTCACAATAGACTGCTGCTGTTGGTCCAAAAAGGCACTGAAGTCCAAACTACATCTCCCAGAGTCACTGCCCATCACGATCCTCTTGTGGCTGGCTCAGATTATGAGTCCAAGTTCTGATTCGTCCAAGGCACCATTTTAGAGCTAACTTACCCCACACTGATTGGTCCAGTTCAGCAGTTCAAAACTAGAATGGGAACTAGCAGACACAGTTCTGACTGCAAAGAAAGCAGGTTAGACAAACTGTAATTTCATTATTACTCTAAATAATTTCTGGCAAACAGTTACATCTGTCAGATAGGTTCCCTTTGCACTCTAGTGACTGCAAAAATGAAGTGAATTGGCAGCAGCTTGAGTGGTACTCAATCAAAGAAACACACAGTCCCCATACAAACTAATTATGTCTGCAAGCAGACAGCTCTTAAAGAGACAGTACCAGAGGTTCTAAAACACTCACTGATAAATGGCTAAATGCCAAACACCATTCAGGCTTGGAGCATTCAAGCAAGCTCCTGGAAGTCTTTTGGGAACCCCCATTTGCAGGGGTTACACCTTTCCTAGCCTGGAAAGCTTGACGTCCGCGTCAAGCAAGTACCCCATAAGTTTCAACTGCAACCATATACATTTGCATTAGGCTACGCATATGTAATCATCAGTCAATATATCATTTTACCAAGAACACATTTCTGAAACATTGCAGTACGTCACTCTTTACACAGTATTACATACACATTGTACCATAACTCAAGTTATTACCTCTTGTACATGAAACCTGAAGAGAGGGCCCTTCCTATCAGTTACCTTGGGGCTGGATGGGGCAAGGGCACCATACTTAGAGGGCAACACAAGTAACTTGGAGTTAGCACTGACGCTCAGTTTGGGCAATGAGCTGGGACACATACACTCCTTTATGGACAACATTGAGAGGCAAATCCACAGGCCTCCCAAGTGAATCATAACTGAGGTGCACCACAGGCTTTACAGCTCGACCAGTCTTTCTAGGGGAACTGTTATAGTCTCTGCACTCTGAGCCTCATTTTCAGCATTGTCCTCACTTGTCAGGGAGTCTCCATGGGGTAGAGAGGCTAGAACTTGGGGCACTTTCAGCTCCAGGAGTTACAGTTTCTGAGTCCACAACATTTGGCTCGCATGGAAGCTTTCGGACACTGGCAGTGGACTGTCAGGGCACTCAAAATACTCTTCTTGTTCGTTGTATCACCAGTCTGCCCCAATCTATCATTTTCCTCCCTGAAAGCTCAAACAGTTCAACCATGCACAATGATTCCATTTCATCTGATCTGATGCTTTGCACTTCACTTTCTGGGAGCATTGGCTCCAGGGATGAAGCTGGGGCTTAGACAGTCCAGAAGGCCCAGCTTCATCTCCAGTATTGACTAGGGATTGCCCCAAACAATTGACTCAGTTCGTGAAGAAGGATAGTATTCAAAGTCACTCTCACTTTCTTCCGATATGGACTGACAGTCATGCTCAACTGGGACTTGTGGAGGGGAACACTTTAACTTTGCTTCTGTAGGTGCAGACTTTCTTGATCTTTTCTTAGCAGCAGCTCTAGTCACTGGTCCAGAGGGGCATCTTCTGGGGCTCAGACTCAATTAAGATTTGTCAATGGGCAGTAAATGATTCTATGCATTGTTTTTACATCTTTTGAATTATTCTCAGGCCTTACTTTGTACACTGGCAGATCATCTAGTTTGCCCACTACAATGTGAGGAGATGGTGCCATCTGTCAGCAATCTTGTGCTTGCCATGCAGTCCCAGATTTCTTAGCAATACCGATCTCCCTCCTGGAGTTCCTGTGCTTTCACCTTTTTATCATACCTTTCTTTTGGCCAGATTTCTTTTGGCAGCCATGGTTTGAGCCAGTTAGTACGCATGAGTTAGCTGGGCCTTTAACTTTGCACATACTGTAAATAGTTGTCAGCTTGAACCCCATCAGGAGAGACCCCAAACACACATCTACTGGTAGTCGAGCTTCTCTTCCAAACATCAGGCGGTAGGGGAGAATCCAGTGGCATCACTTTGGTGCAGTTATAAGCATGTACCAGGGTGCTAATTTGTTGGCTCCATCTAGGCTTGTCCTTTGGGTGCAGGGTGCCTAGCATATCTAGCAAAGTGCGGTTGAAACGTTCAGGCTGTGGGTCCCCTGGGGTGGTAAGGAGTGGTTCTGGACTTCGCACTCCCCACAGAGAAAGCATCTCTTTGATCAGACGACTCTCAAAGTCTCTCCCTTGATCAGAATGGATTCTTTGTGGAGCCCCATAGTGAACAAAAGTTTTCTACAAGTACTTTGGCCACAGTGGATGCTTTCTGGTCTTTGGTGGGAAAGCTTGGGCATATCTCGTGAAATGGTCAGTGACCACCAGCACATTACTGATATTTCTTTGATCTGACTCCAAACTCAGAAAATCAATACAGACCAGCTCCATGGGTGCACTGGTGGTGATGTTAACAAGGGGGCAGCCCTCTGGGGCAAAGCTTTCCTCTGTAAGCAGCGACTACAAGTTCGAATGTGTTGCTCCACATCAGCCCCATCTTAGGCCAATAGAATCTGGATCTCACCAAGTCAAGTGTTCTGTCTATACCAAGGTGCCCCATGTGGTTGTGCAAGGACCTCAGTACTGAGTCTCGAAGGCAGTGGGCAGCACTAGTTGTTGTTTGTCCACTTGTCCCCTCTGTCTACTGTTTCTCTGTATAACAGTTTATTGATCAGTTTCAACTTAGGACCTTCTTTGTATAACAGTGCAGTTCTCAAATCAGTGGGCGTAATTTGGACACATCTTTTCCTGCATAGAGGGCTTCTAAAGCTGCTTTGATCATGGGATCAGCGGGATTGAGCCCGCCGAATACTATCATTGTCCAGCTGAGGCAGTGCACCAATGTCTATTGCAGAAAAGTGGCAATAAGCAGCAGGTATGCAATTCTCAGAGGCTCCCAAGCAATCCACCATGCAGTCCACTGCGTCCGTGGACATTTGTTCCTCCCTGTCAAACTTCCGGCAGAGTGCCGAATGTCAGGTTCTGCCAATCGGACCCAATCATTCTGGGGAACAGGCCTCGGGAGAGAGCATCAGCATCTATGTGGTTCAGACCTGCTCGGTATTCGAGAGCATAGTCATATGTAGATAATGCAGAAAGCCACCTATGGCCAGTGGCATCAACTTAGCTGAGGTCTGCACATAGGTCAAAGTTATTGTCAGTTTTACTAGTATTTTAGCCCCATACAAGTACTCATGGAATTGGTCAACAATAGCCCACTTCAAAGCTAGGAACTCTAACTTATGTACAGGATAGTTCTTTTCGGATGGGGTCAGGCTTCTACTGGCAAAGGCCACTGGTCTCAGGCCATTCTCGTGCTCTTGGTACAACACAGCCCCAACCCTTGCAAGCTAGCATCAGTGTGCAGGACGTAAGGTTTTCTTGGATCGGCATAGGCCAGCACTGGAGCATGGGTAAGTTGATATATGATCTCATGAAAAGCAGTCTCACAATCAGGAGTCCAGCGGGCCCCAAATACTTCACTCGGATGAAAATACACTCTTTCAGTCTTGAGGCGCTGACTTTTGGTATTTTTTGTGGGTTGGGGATACCCTTGAGTAAGGTTAAGTAAAGGCGGATCACTCTTGAATAGTCCTTGATGAGCGCCGATAATAACCACAGAATCCCAGGAATCTTTGCAGTTCTTTTAGATTTTTGGGCTGTGGCCAGGTGTCAAGGCCTCAACTTTACTTGGGTCGGTCTCTATTCCCTCGGTGGATACTATGTGTCCCACATACTTTACTGATGTTTGAAAGAATTGACACTTATCAATGGACAGTTTAAGGCCAAAGTCCTCCAGTCGGTCCAATACCTTAAATAATCTGCTCTCATGTTCCTCCAGTGAGCTGCCAAACACAATAACATCATCTAGGTATACCAGGCACTCTAGTAAGTTCATGTCCCCCACTGCACGCTCCATCAATCGTTGAAAAGTGGCTGGGGCACCTGAAATCCCTTGAGGCATCCTCATGAATTCATAGAAGCAAGCCGGACAGATAAAGGCCGTCTTCTCACGGTCCTCTGGGGCCATCGGGATCTGGTAGTACCCTGCGGAGATCCAGCACAGAGAACCACTTGCTCCCGTTTAGGCAGTCAAAGCATCCTGAATGCGGGGCATTGTGTACTGATCAGGGATAGTCCGCGGTTTAAGGTGCGATAATCCACACACATCCTTACTGTTCCATTCTTTTTCCTCACTACCACAATGGGGAAGCATAAGGGCTTCTGGATTCTTGTATTACACCAGCAGCTAACATCTCTTGCAGATGCCGTCTCACATCATCTATGTCAGCAGGTGCCAGGCGTCGAGACCTCTCACGAAATGGTCTTTCATCATGCAGCCGGATATTGTGCTCAGCTCCTTGCACGCATCCTACATCCCATTCCTTTAAAGAAAACACCTGGTCTCTCTGGGCAAGCTTCTCACTGATCCTCACTTTCCATTCAGCTGGCAGCGGGGAGTCGCCGAAATCAAACAAGTCAGGCGTTACTCTGTCATTCTCCTTGAACTCTTGCTGCTGGGTAGCACTGCAGTGTCTGCACAATGCACATTAGCCAGGATGCAACCTCTGTTTACTCGAATGTCTCTTTCAGACACATTATGAACTTGGACCATTACCCTTCTGGCATAAGCATGGGCTCTAGCGGGCAAAATACTAGGCTTGACCAGCAGTCCCTCTGGCAATTTTCCATCGCCTGGTGCATCCAACATTAATATTTTATTCTTAACATCCTTTCTGATACGGACCTCTCCCTGTAAGGTACACTGGGCATTTGGCGCCAGGATCAGAGACTCAGGATCCTTCTTCCATACAATTCCGACCGGTTCCTCTGGTTCTGTTTTTCAGCATCTCTCTGTGCCTCATAGGCCTTCTTAATTAAAGCGGAACTCTTAAAGCTCTACTAGTCTTTGACCCCTGTTTTCATAACACAACTGTGCCAGCCTTCCGAACATATGAGCATTTGTTCCAATCAACAAAGGACACCATCATACAGTCCAGTGGGGGACACACTAAGGCTAGGGTCTCTACTTGTTCGGCCACTCCAGCCACGGAGGTGGGAAAGACAGCCAAATTCGGATATACCGGAATAGGGTAGGCCTTCTCCTTAACCCCATACATGCAGTCCTTCTAATGGTTGTAAGGGTACATCTGACAAATGCTTCTGATACCAATCCTGGAACATAATTGTCACTTGGGAGCCACTGTCTAATACAGCTCTTGTAGACACTCCATTCACCTTTACAGTGGTCTCCATGGAGGGACCCACTATTCTGGACCAGTCTGGAGAGGCGGTAGTGGGGGCCTGGGCAACTGACCTTGCCACAAAAGGACGTGAATTAGCATTTTTGGTGCCCTCACTGGGATCATGTCGTGCACCTCTTAACCACTGATTTCTTCTCCGAAGCTCTCCTTGTAGCCTATATGCAACTTTGTCAGTGTCTTTTGGGGACTGGCATTCCCTTTTCATGTGCCCATCTTTCCCACAATTATAGCAAAACATACTTTCTGGAGTTTGAGCTGGCCGAGGCGCCACACTGGGAGCCAGGGTGGGGTATTACTAACTGGAAACCTGGGTGCCATCTCTGTCTGCGGCGTGATAAGCATTTGGAGACATCTCGTCAGTTTCTCCACTTCCATGGTCAAGGAATTGAGTTTGGAGCTGTTATCAGCAGGAGATACATGGGTGGTACCCCCACCCCCATAGCAGATGCAGTCGGATATAGGTCAGGGCCCGTACTTGCAGGCGTGGCCTTCATAAAGGGACTGTTTTTGAATTCCCGGATCTCTCTCAACAGTTCGCCCCATTGTGGCATATCTTTTTCCTTGTCAGAGCACTCATTGACTGTCAACCTCTGCCCCTGAACTTCACTTGATGGGTCACCCTCAGTCACTCGGTTCGTAGCCACAGCTGTTGGTGCAGGTACCTCCCGAGGTCGCCTTTTCTCAACTCCTCGAATTTCTCTCATTAACTCATCATAGGAGGGTGGGGATTCCAGTCGATTTGCCAGGCGTAACTGAAGCAACAGCAGTTCTGAGAGGGGGCAGACTTAAGGATTCTGTCCAGTCTGGTTCGGGTCCAGTTCAATCGCTGGCAAACTACCCTTTCTGAGGCATTCTTGCAACAATTTTTCCAGCCGAGAGCATACACAGACAACAACTCCCCTTGGTACTGTTGTGCATTTCTTACTCTCCACCATAGGTCCTCATCAGAATCTGGGCTCCCATACACATTCTCAAGGCCTCAAGATAGGCCTGTGCAGTCGCTTCAGGGTTACTGGCCCGTTTAGCACGGATGGTAGCCAGGGCAGGACCTCGGAGGCTCTCACTAACCCTCTTTCGCTTTTCGCCTTCCGAGCATTGCCATTCTAGCACTTGGGGGGCAACATAGTCTATCCAGGTCTCCCAGTCATCCTCCCCTTGGGGGGTGGGAAGGGTGCCAGAGAAAATCCTCAACCTTCGGTAAGAGTCGTGACTAATGGCAGGTGCAGAAATAGGAGTCTGCATTGGTTCAGCCACCATTACGGGCACTGGAGCAGGAGAGGGTGTTGGGGGAGGAACACCCCCAGGTGGCAAGAATAGTTTCTTCAAGTCCTCCACAGTTTTCCCCTCTCCCAGCAACCATTCAGCAAATTTCTCCTCAAAAGTTTCAGATAGTGGTGGGGGCTGATTCCCCACCGGGTCTTTACTGTCCTTAGTTATCACTCTCCAAGCAGTGAGGGCTCCCTCTGGGGTAATGGTCTGTGGCACTTTGGAGCTATCTATGGGATCCTTAAACTCTACTAGGGCCAGGAAAGTGTGGGTGAGCAGATTAGCATGCCGACCCACCACCACAGGGTTTTGTAAACCTTCCACCTTGGAAAGTGCTCCCTGCACAGTGTCCGTATTGATACCCAGGGGGATGTCCAGGATAAGCATAGCATTTTGGGGGTCGATCTCCTCCCCAGTACACCACTCCACCAGCCGGTGCACAGCCACTTCTGTCGGGGTGCCATTTTTTCTTAACAGTGGTTCGTAAATATGGCCACTAGAGGACACACAATCCCAGCGGTGAGCCTCCAAGATGTAACCCCTAGCTGGCGCTATCCCAGGGGCTACTACCCCTGCCTGATTTGCCACTAACAGGTTGAGGGCCTGGATCCAATGGCGGGTGCCTCCACCCAGAGGTCAGGGTTTGCAATAGTTAAACTAACTTGGTCACAGCCCTCTGGGACACTGCAACCCCCCTTTCTTCCCACTAGTGGCCCACACAATATATCAGAATTACCTTCACAGTATACACTTACCCCCAGGTCTGGTTCCGGCACTGGGACCTCCTGTGAAATGAGATACAGTGCAACAATCACAGTACAGTACTTTAACATAGACAAATACCTCAGGCAGTATAACTTTGCTGAAACAAGCAGCTCTGATTTATTTAGGGGATATAACAAGGACAGGAAATCAGGTTAATTAGCTTATCACTTTAATAATCTACCTATGGCTCTGTGCACAGGCTATCCCTATCAGTTACTGTCCCTTGGTACCCAAGCCCTAGTGGCTAGTCCAAACCGTGGCAGCTGGTAGGGCCCTTTCACACAGAGAAAAGGAGAATTAAACAGTCAGCAGTACAGTAATTCCATTTGGATTTAATGTGGCAATTCAACAGGGGCGACCCTGAATTAGTACTCACGACCTCCAAATAAGATAGGGTCCTTCAATGTCAGCAGGGCTCACTTGAGGTGCACAAACCTCTTCACACATCCATATAAAAGAAAGCACTATACCAGGCAGGCTGCATCTGTATCCCGATCGCAATTACTGCACAATACCGGGAGAACACACAGCAGATTCAGTTTCTGACAGACCGAGTGTAATTTTCAGCAATTCCTCCAGTCTTCTACAGGGTGAGCCTGGTTTCTACTCTTCAGAGATCCTTTGATTCTTTTCACAGGGCGGATTCAGTCCTAACAAGTTGCAGACGGAACTCTGGGCCTTACACGTTTTGACTAAAACTGCGCACTGAAAAAGCACAGGGGGCTCCTTCCTTCTTCACTGCCAAAGCTCAACTGAAACTCAACCGACAAAACCGGGCACTTCCTTTGAGTTCCTCCCAGTTCTTGACTGGATTGGCTGTCACTCACAATAGACTGCTGCTGTTGGTCCAAAAGGCACTGAAGTCCAAACTACATCTCCCAGAGTCACTGCCCATACAATCCTCTTGTGGCTGGCTCAGATTATGAGTCCAAGTTCTGATTCGTCCAAGGCACCATTTTAGAGCTAGCTTACCCCACACTGATTGGTCCAGTTCAGCAGTTCAAAACTAGAATGGGGAACTAGCAGACACAGTTCTGACTGCAAAGAAAGCAGGTTAGACAAACTGTAATTTCATTATTACTCTAAATAATTTCTGGCAAACAGTTACATCTGTCAGATAGGTTCCTTTGCACTCTAGTGACTGCAAAAATGAAGTGAATTGGCAGCAGCGGTGGTACTCAATCAAAGAACACACAGTCCCCCATACAAACTAATTATGTCTGCAAGCAGACAGCTCTTAAAGAGACAGTACCAGAGGTTCTAAAAACACTCACTGATAAATGGCTTAAATGCCAAACACCATTCAGGCTTGGAGCATTCAAGCAAGCTCCTGGAAGTCTTTTGGGAACCCCCATTTGCAGGGGGGTTACATGAATAAAAGCCACACTCTGGAATCCCAGCCTGGTCTGGACAGTCATGTTATTGCTTCCTATTGCCTGGAGTTACTTGGGTGCTCATGTCCAGAAGTGCAAACCTAGCATAGCCCTTAGCAAACGTTTTCTCCCAGGGACCTGGGTTGTTGGCCATGGTAAATGGTCTCTACCAGGTGTGTACCAGGCAGCTGCCACACTTGGTTGTCTGTTTTGTATAACAGTTCTTTCCATCTGGCATATCCCACCTTGTATATGGTGGCTTGCTTTGTGTTCTTTTTACAATGTATACCCCACCCCTCTCTTTACCCCTAGACGTTTGGTGAGAGGCGTGCCTTCTAGTTAATTAAGGGTCCGGTGGGGGGTTACAAGTGTATGTATTTCAATACATAGTGTATGTGTTTCACTGTGGAGTGTATTTGTTTCAGTATATACAGTAGTATATGTGGATTTTTTGAATATACTGTGTATGTATTTCAATATGTAATGTATTTCTTTCCATATATAGAGTATGCAGATCTTTTTCAATAGATAGTGTGTTTCAATATATAGTATATGTAGATTTGTCAATGTATAGTGTATTTATTTCAATAGTGTATGTATTTCAATATAGTGTATATGTTTTAATATATGCAGTAGTGTATTTGTGTCAGAAGATAGTGTATGTGGATTTTTCAATGTATAGTGTATTTATTTCAATAGTGTATGTTTTTCAATATATAGTGTATATATTACAATATATAGCATATTTGTTTCATTAGATAGTTTATGTGGATTTTTCAGTCTGTGGTGGATGTATATCAATAGGTAGTGTATATGTTTCAGTACCTAGTGCATTTGTTTCAGTATATAGTGTATGTGGATTTACAGTACTCAGTATGTGTATTTTAGTAACTAGTATACGTATTTCAGTATATAATGTAAGCATTTCAGTATATAACGTATGTGTTTCACTATATGACATGCATTTCACTATACAGCATTTGTATTTCACTATATGATGTATATATTTACATCTGCTGAGGTGCCGTCTTTCGGATGAGACTGAGGTGCCGTCTTTCGGATGAGATGTTAAACCGAGGTCCCATCTGCCTGGATTGGTGGTAGTTCAGGTGGATGTTAAAGATCTCATGGCACTTATCGAAAAGAGTAGGGGAATTTCTCCCGGTGTCCTGGCCAAATTTCCCTCATTCACTAAAAATACCACCAATAGCTTAATCTGGTTCAAGGTCAGTTGGCATTAATCTGTAGCCCCTTCCCCCAGGTTGTACCTGAAAATAGGCAGGATTTGTCTAGTGCACTTACCTGGTCAACAAAAACTAAATAAAATAAATAAATAAAATATTTCAGTAGGTAATGTATGTGGTTCACTACCCTATGTATGCGTTTCACTATATAATGTAAATATTTCACTATATTATGGACCTGCAAATAGCTAAAACAATCAGGCAAGTGATTCACTTATCGTGCGAGGGTACAAATGACACAGATTATGGGAGTGACCAGCATTAATCAGCTCATGCTTGGCAAAAACAGAGGCTTATCGCAACTCGGGGGGGGGGGGAGCAGTAGAAGCGTCTATTAGTTTGATCGTGGTTAAACAACAGTTGACAAAGAATTATTTTACCGCAATTTAAATTTCTTGGAGTGTTCTGCAGACCCCCTGGCGGGCACTTATGGACCCCGAGTTGAAACCACCTGCTCTACCTGATCTCCAGCTACTCCCCATCTCTTCTACCAAGATTCCTTTGTGCCTTTCTCATGCACGTTTGAAGTCCACCACTGTTTTTGCTCCCATCACCTCTACTGGTATACTGTTTCAGGTGTCCAGCATTGTTTCTGTGAAGAAGTACCTCCTCACATCTGTCCTGAACTTTCCCCCCTTCCATCTTCTCTTCTTTGGTAGTCTAAAAGGGGAACAGTCAGCACTAAAAACCCCACACTTGGATGTGGGGCTCTTAGTGCTGACTGTCCCTCTTGCTCCACTAAGCTCTGATCTTTTGATTGCTGGTACCGCAGTCCTCCCGAAGCTACATACAGTCACAGAGGATTGTACATAGCACTGGGAGAACAGCAGGATTGGCACTTGTCTTATTTAAGCCTATAAAAGTTCTAAGATGCGCTGCAGGCTATGCAATCTCCCAGAGCTGCAGCCCTGCTCTGATGCTAGCTGCGGGGGATTCTGGGATTTTTGGTTAAAGCAAACATCAGCTTCAAAGTCAGCAGAATCAGCCTGATGCACTCTGCTATACTGCAGTAAACAGTAAGTAAAAAAAAAGTTTTTGCACACAAAGTGCAAGTCACACCTGGGTGCTGGGCTTTCAATGCTGAGTGTTCCTCTTTAAACTACAGCAGTGCCCTGAATTCATTGACAGAGTCGAGGCAGACAACATATGGCAGTGGGGTGTGTGTGTGTGTGAGCTGCTGAGGCATGTCTTTGATCTGTCCAAATGGACAGGTGATGAAGGTACTGGCCATGAGACTTGGTTGGAATTCCTTTGATCTGGTCAGACCAGGAAGGTAGCAGTTGAGTCACAGGTCAGTAATTCTCACTTCTGAAGTACAGCAAGGGGAAGTGTGGAAATAACAAGAGGACAGGGTCCGTCTGATCTAGCACTATCTTTATGTTTACTCTCAGACTTCTTAGATGTGTTAACACATCTCTACTACTACAGTGCATATTCCTGATGTGTGATGTTTTGATTGTCAGTCTGTATGTATCTGCATGTACAGTAGCAGCAATTCCTAAATGTTGCTGTGTCTGTCTAAACTGTGCTCTTTGTGAATATTTATGACTGCATCTGAAGAGCCATTCTGTCTTCTATGGATGAGGACACATTATTAATTTTACACAGCATTTAGGAATGCTTTAGGTATCTGGCAGGGCAGTAGAGACAGAAAGCACCTCCAAAAGACAGAAGGACTAAGTTTTGGAGAACAGAAAAGTCTGAAGGGTGGACAGAACTGCTTGAACTGCAAAAAGATTTTTGGTTTTTTGTTTCTCACATAGCTGTTTGGCCCTCAACCACCACGTGCTCCTTACTTCGGTGCAAGCACCTCGTGCCTCATAACGCACCTGGGCATGCTCTTATCAGGACATAACCCACACCTCGTCATGTGTTATTGCTTGTTTATACTGATGACAAAGTCACTTTCACCTTCGGTGCCTCCACCATAGCTGTTGAAGACCTGCTGCAGTAGGAGTGCAACAACGTTCTCCAATGGTTCCAATCGAACCAACTCTGGGTCATCACTGAAAAAGCAGTTTCCATCAAGACAGTCTGTCTGAGGGTGATAAGGGGAGATTCTTGATAGGCAGTGATACCCAGTAGTTGGTACAGCTCCTTCAATAATACAGCACCAAAACTGCTACCCTGATCAGTAATAATCTCTTTTGGTACACCCACCCAGCTGAAAATTTGGGCACGCTCTATTGCCACTTTTGGGGCTGTGACATTATACGTTGGAATTGCCTCTGGGTATTGAGTAGTATAGTCACATACTACCAAAATGAATCAATTACCCTTTTTACTTTTGTCTAAGGAGCCAACCATGTTCCTTGCAATTCTCTCAGAAGGCACATCTATCAAGGGTAGTGGCACAAGGGCACCTTGTCTTTTTTACTTAGTCACTGGGGCTACTTTCTGACATTCAGCACAAGAACTGCAACAGGTAGCAACACCCTGCAACATCCTCATGAATCCCAGGCCAGTAAAATTTGTACAACAGACTGGCAAGTGTGAAGTGCCTCCTTATTTCTATTGCAGTTTCTTGCAATATGGCCTGGCTTACTACAGGTATAGCAAATAAAGTCTTTGGGTGCAGATTTGTTACCCCCATCAGGGTTCTTATCTGATCTGGAGTTTAATCAGGGAAAAACAGGATCTTACTGGTCCTTGAGTGTTACTTCACAACTGTGGTGTCTGTCTGACCACCTGATAGTCCTTGGCCAAAGAAATGGCCTTTTCCCCACTTTCTGGTTGGTGTTCTATTACCCAAAGCTGTACGTCTGTAGTAACCATGTTGATCAATTGCTCCATTTTGAATATATCAATAATCTGTGGGATTGTTTTGCCTTCTGGTTGAAGCCATTTAATGAGGAGTTCTTCAAGCCGAGTGAAGGCTTCTCGAGGACTGTCAACTGAGTTGTACTTCAGGGACCAGATTCTCTGCCTGTAGGTCTCTCCTGAGATGTCACACCTTTTGATGATTTCTCTGTTCATTATGTCATAGTTTTCTGACTGTGCAGTGTCCATATTGCTGTAGGCAAGCTGGGCTTTACCTGTCAGATAAGGTACCAGCCTGACTGCCCACTGCTGGTTTGGCATTTGGAAGGCTCCAGCAACCCTTTCAAAGTGGACAGGTATGCTTTGATATCATCCAAGGGACACAACTTTGATAAGTTTAATGTCTTTTAAATTGTTTGTTTGCGTTTTGTTGATCTGCTGGACCTGTACCAGATCCTCCAACTTTGATAGATCACAAGGCATCCATCCATTCATCACTGCTCCTATCACTGCTTCTCTTCTCTTCTCTGTTTCTCTAGACACACTACATCTCTTCTCTTCTCTGTTTCTCTAGACACTGCATATTTTCTCATCTCTGTGCCTCTAGATACTGCATCTTTTTTTTTCTCTCCGCTTCTCCATCTCTCTTTGCTGTATAGCCCACCATTTGAAGAAGACAAACATGCTTTCAGGCTCTGTCCCTGCCTGTTATGCTTCTTCCATCACTGGTGCCAGATGTACACTCTCATTTTTAACTTTTGTTTCTGCTTCTAGCTTGGCTGCCATTCTTCTTGTAATCACTCCTGGGCTTGCTATTGCAAGATCAATACCTTTCTTCTATGCTTTCATGGTAGCACATCTAGTACCCATGCACAAAACTCCTGGCTTAAAGTATGCACGGTGCAAATCCCATTTTGTCTGACACCAACTGTTGTAGACGCATTGGTCAGGAAACAAAAGCAAACCAGGAGATGCTGTAAAATTTGCAAGTAGCATTTTATTATCATTAGTAACAATAAAATAAAAAATAAAACTGTACAGGATGATGCTTGATACAGGAAGTTCAAACAAATAGAAGTCCTTCATCTGAGAGTCTCTTTAAAATCTCCATCTTTCTCTATCTCTCTGAGCAAAACATTGCTCTCTTTTTATAAGATGTTTCCATCTGGCAATTAAATTCTGCATCCTGTTTTCATTAAGCTGTATCTCCTGTTTTCACACAATGTCCCCAAACTTTGTCAATTTCTTTCCTGTGACTAGTACATCCAGTCTTCTCAACAGGTGCAGCCAATTAACACATTCTTGCCAGAGCTGGTTTTCCTGCTGAAAACTCTGCAAACAAGCTTCTGGAAAGTCAAAAAGGTTTCTCATGGTCAACCCCTCATGTTCCAGTTTGCTATATTTTCTAACAAACCCCAAACAGCTTTCTGCAATTCATTTCAACAATATACCTACATACATTTGCAAACCAAGGTATCTTAGTTTCACATGGAGATCCACAAATAGGTTTTAATCACAGAGACGCAAGGTAAGAAAGAAAGAATAGAAACACAGCAAGTAAAAGAAGGGGGATAACAGGGGGAAATTGTAGGATCATTGGAGTGGCCAGTTCCAAGGTTCCACAAGGAAAATTTGATTGCACAATCAGACAGACAAGAGACAGACAAGTGGCAGAATAGGAGAGGACAGAAAAATAGATCCTTGCTTTTAACACCCTCTGCATAACAAATGGGACAGGGTCTTACCCAGCCCTGTCACACTGACATTTTAAGATTCAAAACCACACTCTGCAGTTACAGAAATTCTGAATTTAGAAGGAACAGAAAATGTATTTTATTTTTTTGTAAATGTAATCTTTATTGCACTTTTCTTCGTCTGCTACATCCACAGTTAAGATAAACAAAGCAATAAAATACCACGCTATGCGTGGTCATCAGTCTTCTGTACATAGCATCATTCTAGGCATACAGGTTGGTTATAATAACTATTCTCTCAACCCCCAAGTTACAGCATAGGAGAGGGATGTTATACTAACAGAAACATGTTACACAGAGAACCATGACTGGGATGTCAACATACCAGGGTACACAATCTACAGGAGGGACAGGGAGGGTAGAAGAGGAGGAGGAGGAGTAGCTCTCTATGTAAGGAAAGGGATCAAAGCAATGGAATAAAAGGGTAAACAGGGAGGAGAGGAGGCAATGTGAGTCACCTTGGAGACTGGAAATGGCACCACAATCCGCACAGGGGTTGTATATAGACCTCCGTCTCAGGGGGAGGAAATGGGCAAGGAAATGATAGAAGGCACCCTTAGAAAGGCAGAGAAAGGGGAGATATTGTTGATGGGGGACCTAAATATGCCAGATGTTAACTGGAGCACCTTTGCTGCAGTCACATCCAAGAGCAGGGCCATTCTCGATGCCCTACAGGGGGCATGAATCAGACAGCTAGTGTTGGAGCCCCCTCGAGAGGGAGCAATCTTAGACCTGGTACTCTCAAATGGGGATGGAGAAAGGATCTCAGATCTAGAAGTGGATAGCCATCTGGGAACAAGTGACCACCAAACAGTGTGGTTCACGATAAACTCAGCTGCAGTGTCAAGCCATACAAAAGTGAGGGTACTGGACTTCAGGAGGACTGACTTTGTCAAAATGGGAGAGTGCCTCAGAAAAGCACTAGCAAACAGGCAAAAAGGAGGGGTGCAGCAACAATGGGGAAACATCAAAACTGCCAACACAGAGGCAACAAGCCTTTGTGTGAAGCAAATAAACAAATCAAAATGAAAAACACTATGGTTCTCAAAAGAGGTGGCAGGGAAGGTTAGGGAGAAAAAGATAGCATTTAGGAAGTATAAGGAAACACAGAAGGAGCAGGACAAAGAACTATACCAGTTAAAGCAGAAGGAAGCGGGGAAGGCAGTCAGAATAGCAAAGGCCAAAACCGAGGAAAAGACAGCCAACTCGGTTAAGAAGGGGGATAAAACCTTTTATAGGTACATTAGGGAGTGAAGAAAGACAAAGGGAGGGATAGTGAAGCTGAATAAAGAGGAGAGCGGGTGGGCAGAGAGGGACAGTGAAAAAACAGGAATACTGAATGAATACTTCTGCTCAGTATTCACAAAAGAAGAGGAAGGGGAGACACCTAATCCAATCAATAGAAGCACTCTGGATAGGGGATCAATCCCAGTCCTTTAACAGAAGAAAGGGTTCTGAAAGAACTCCTAAAACTGAAGGTGGACAAAGCAATGGGGCCTGATGGAATTCACCCTAGAATTCTAAAAGAACTAAAGGGAGAACTAGTGACACCACTGACTACCCTTTTTAACAAATCATGGGAGGATGGTGTGGTACCTGAGGACTGGAGGAAGGTAGATGTGATTCCCCTTCACAAAACTGGGAGCAAGGCAGAGGCAGGAAACTACAGACCTGTCAGTTTGACCTCAGTGGTAGGGAAAATGATAGAATCACTTCTGAAGGAAAAAACTATTGAGTACCTAGAGGCCAGTGGGGCACAGGACCCAAGGCAGCATGGATTCACAGTGGGAAGGTCATGTCAGACGAATCTAATTGATTTCTTTGATTACGTGACCAAAGTAGTAGACGAGGGAGGGGCTGTGGACATGGCCTACTTAGACTTTAGCAAGGCATTTGACACAGTCCCACACAAAAGATTAATAAACTAATTAGCCAGCCTGGGAGTGGGTCCCAGGGTGGTAGCCAGGGTAAAACATTGACTGGACAACAGGACGCAGAAGGTAATAGTAAACTGAGTCCACTCTGAAGAAAGGGGGGTTACTAGTGGGGTACCGCAGGGTTCAGTACTGGGTCGGGTCCTTTTTAATGTCTTTATAAGTGACACTGCAGAGGGACTGGAAAGGAAAAGTATGCCTCTTTACAGACGATACAAAGATCTGCCACAGGGTTGATACACAAGGAGTAGGGGAAAGGATGAGAAGGGACTTGGCAAGGATGGAGGAATGGTCAGAAGTATGGTAGCTTGGATTTAATGCAAAGAAGTGCAAAGTAATGCACCTGGGAAACAAAATCCCACAGAAAGAGTATACAATGGGGAGAGGTAGTAACAACAACAGAAATGGAAAGGGACCTGGGGGTAGGCATATCAGATGACCTAAATGTTAGCAAGCAGTGTGAGAAGGCAGTAGGGATGGCTGGGGGGATACTGGGATGTATAGGGAGAGGCATCACCAGTAGGAAACAAAAGTTGTTATCCCTCTTTACAGACAGTTGCTGAGACCCCATCTGGAGTACTGCATCCAGTTCTGGAGACCCCATCATGGCAAGGACATAGACAGGATGGATGCAGTCCAGAGGAGGGCAACTAAAATGGTGCAAGGTCTGCAGCAGAAGCCATATGAGGAGAGATTAAAGAAGCATAATATGTATACCCTTGAGGAAAGGAGGGAGAGGGGGGACATTATAGAAACTTTTAAGTACCTCAAGGGAATCAACAAAGTCCAAGAGGGTAGCATCTTTCAGAAAAAGAGATGTGCAACAACAAGGGGACACAATTTGAAGATAGAGGGGGGACGGCTCAGGGGCAATGTGAGGAAGTATTTTTTCACAGAGAGGGTGGTGGACACATGGAATGGCCTTCCAGGTCGTGGGGTCAAAAACAGTGGGGGAATTCAAAAATGCATGGGACAGACATAAGGCAATTCTTGTGGGGGGCAGGAAGAAATAGACTGTTGGTTAACTAGGATCTGCAGCTTATCAAGTAGGTAGGGAAATGGGCAGACTAGGTGGGCCAAGTGGTCCTTATCTGCCATCAAATTCTATGTTTCTAACCACGGTAGCTGAAATTAACCATCACCTAGAACCACCTAAGGTACTGAAATAGTTAAAAAGGACTCAAGATGTGGAGAGCGGGGGAGCAAGTGTGACCCTGGACTCACAGAGGGGAGGGGCAATCAAGAACCAATCTAAATGGGGAGTCAGAACTGTCAATGGGCCATTGTCACCCACAATTATATATATACATATACACAGAAGGCACAGCGCATGCACATGCTTCTTTCATGGTAGATGTGCACAGCATAGTTGTCTTATTGCATACTGGGCAGGGAAGCAGCAGTGGGAGATTCAATAGCCTGAAGTTCATGTTAGAGATTTTATAAGCTCAGATCATATGTTTGCTGGTCCCACTGTTCTACCAGGGAAATGCACAGGCCTCTGTGACTGTACTAAGTGCCAGATGACAGTTGGACCAGAAAACAAAAGATCAGAGCTTATAAACTCTAACATGCATTGCAGGCTTGCATGCTGTTGTACTGGGTCCTTCTTGTACACATTTTTACTAAACATTTACCCAAGCCATACTGGATGAGATGTAATATGTCATTTGTAGTGGGGTCCTGGTTTTACACATTTTTGTACTGAATGTACCCAGAATAGTAGAGATGAGATGCACTATCCCATTTTTCGTGGGGTCCTGCTTTTCTAATGTATTTTTTCTAGGATAGATCATCTTGGATGTGACATTTCCTTGTCAGTGGGGTTCTGCTGTAGGGTCCTGTTTTTATACAGTTTTTCAATGTATTTACCCAGGATATCCTAGCTGAGAAGCAGTACCTCATTTTCAGTGGGGTCCAGCTTTAACACATCTTTGTACTGTATTTCCATGGATAGCGCAGCTCCAATGTTATTTTGTTTTCAGTGGGATCCTGCTTTTCCCAATTTTTATACTGTATTTAACCAGTTTCGCACAGCTGAGATGCAATATCTCATTTTCGATGGGGCCCTGCTTTTACCCATTTTTATAATGTATTACCTAGGATAGCCCAGCTGAAAGGCAAGTTAAATTTTCATTGGAGTTCAGCTTTTACAATATATTTTTCTCAGGATAGAGCAGCATTGATGCACAGTTCCGTGGGGGGCTCTGTTGTACTGGGGTCCTGCTTTTATACATTATTGCCATATATTTACCCAGGACAAACCAGATGAGATGTAATATTTCATTTTCAGTGGTGTCCAGCTTTTACACGTTTTTAGACTGTATTTACCTAGGATAGGCCAGCTGCGAGGCAATATCTAATTTTCGGTGGGCTCCCACATTTTGGTCCCAAATTTCCAACAAAGTTTTTTATGACCTGATGTTATGATCAAGACAGGTGGGAGTTTTTTAAAATCCCATCTGAATGGTGATTTTGTAGTGCGACTGTTCGGAGGGGATTTGAAAAATGATACCTGTCATGTTCAAGAGGTGGGGTAACTCAAGGGATATGTTGAACAATAGGGGCCAAAATCTACAAAAAAAAGTTATCAGTAATCGTTGGAACAATTCACAGTTTTTTCATAACTTAGTAGTTTTTTCACATTTTGACCACAAATGTTCAACATAGTCTTTTTAAGACACCATGTTATGATCAAGACAGCTGGATTTTTTAAAATCCTTTCCCAAAGGGGGTTTCACAGAGAGACTTCAAAAACATGTTTCGAAGGGGATTTGAAAAATGACACGTCATGCTCATTAGGTGGGTAACAAAAGGGCTATGTGCACATTTGGGACCACAATCTGCAAAAATTAAAAAGTTATGAATAAACATTGACAAAATTCAACATTTCCTCATTACTTAGTTTTTTTTTTTACATTTTGACCCCAGATTTTCAACACTGTCTTTTTATGACCCCACCTTATGATCACGGCAGGTGGAATTTTAAAAATCCCATTAGAAGGTGACTTTATGTAGCAAATGTGAAAACATGTTTGGAGGAGACTTGAAAAACGACACCTTTCATGTTCATGAGGTGGGGCTGCAAGAGATCTATATGGAAAACTGGGGGCAAAAACCTGCACACATTCAATTTTATAAGTGTACGTTGAAAAAAATTCAACATTTCTTCATAGCTTCATTGTTTTGTGACATTCTGACCCCAGATTTTCAACATAGTCTTTTATGACCCCTCCTTCTGAACATGACAGGTGTCATTTATAAAATATTGATCAAGGTCGCCACATTCAAAAGTCCCCTGCAAACTCACGCAAGTGCCTGCACTGTTTCTGAGTTGGCCGGCCCAAACAAATGAGATATTCAGAAGATGTGCCATGAGATGCGCTCGTGCATGTCTGGCTGAATATCCTGAAGATGTGCGATCGTGCAGTGGGAGATGCGCGGCGCAGCAGGTGACCTGAGCCCTACACAGAGCATGGGGAAATGCGTGATGCAAAGCCACTTGTGCGGTGCGCAAAGTTGTAATATTCAGCTGGGATATGCAAATGACCTCATTGCACATTCCAAGCCCATCTCCCATATTTGCATCTCATTACTGGAATGTATTCAGGCCATTTGCATACCCCAGACATGCTCAGTTCCAGCTTTGCAGGGCTGCTCCACCACTCCACAAAGGTGAACAGGAAGAACTGCAGCCTAGCAGGCAGGTGTCATGGAATGTTTGTGTGTGGGAGTGTGGATTGCATTGGCCTGGGTACAGTGCTACACCCCACAGCCATGTACAGGGTTGGACAGGAGTACATGGGGCCCACCTGGACAGTGGCAACAGGGGCCATCTGGACATGCAACAGGGGCGAGCACAGGGTGACACAGCTCTACATGCTGCATACAGTCACCTGCAATGAACCACACTCCAGTATGGGAGGCACCTAGTAGGCACTGCAAGGAATGACAGTGTGCAGACAGTGACCGGGTACCCGGGTGGGTGGGTCCTACCTGTGCACCCATGGGATACCACTGTGGGTGTGTGCCACTGGATGGTTCCTGGCCTGTGCCACACAACCACTAGTACCAGTGGACAACATGGGCACCGTTGCCACAGATGCCACCCTAGGTGCACGCCACCACCGGGTGGTACCCCGCAGGCCACATGGGTGCTGGCCATGGCCCCTAGTACATGTGCTGCAATGTGGCTGTCCGCCCCGCTGGTGCACCAGGGGGGTCACATGACAGCACTGGCATGTGGCTGCTGGGTGTCTATGTCCAGGGTGGGGTGTAGGGTGTTGCTCTCTGGACGGTGCTGGTGGTGACACGGCACCTGTGGCTCAGGGTTCATCCATCCTGGCATGACTGCTGCGTGTGGGTGCCTGGAGCATGCCCTGGTGCACCTCCAAGGGCTGTCTTCAGACAGCTTGCCTGCAGTTCTGCGGCCAGCCTGTCTGCTTTTTTCATGCCTAACTTTGGGTGGCTCATCTCTGGGGGAAAGGGAAATTATTTAACCAGGAAAGGCACACTAAACCAGAGTTTGTTTCCAGTTGCAACCTGGGAGCACAAGGAAGTTAAGTGACTTGCTCAGGGTCACTCAGTATGCAAGTAGGAGCTGACGGGATTCAAATCCAGGTCTCCAGGTTTGCAGCTCAGTGCTCTTAACCACTACACTATACTGCCTCCTATGCTGCATACAATCACTTGCAGTGCCCCACACATCCCAGTACGGGAGGTACCTGGTGGACATTGCAAGGGATGGTAATGTGCAGACAGTCTCTGAGATGCGCAGCACAATGTGGCTGAATGTAGGGATGTGCAGCACATTCATGGGAACGCTCCCTCTACATGTGCTGCATACATTATAGATGTGTGATGGTGCATCCAAAGATGCATGATGCAGCTCTCCCTTTTGAATACTGTGGTTCCGTTCATTTTCTGAGATACACAGCGCATCTCCTATGAAAATGTGGGCCCAAAACATCATTTTGCACCACAAGTGTTAAATACATTTTGGCTAGGATTTGAAAAAAGACACCTGTCACGTTCACGAGGTGGTGTGAAAAAATGGCTATGTTGAAAATTTGGGGTCAAAATGTTGAAAATTACCAAACGTTATGAGCGAGCACTGAAAAATGTCAACATACCTTCATAACTTATTATGAGTACATGTTCAAAATGCTTTGAAATACATTGACTGCATACCTGATTTCCTCAGTTTCCAGTCTGGCATTGAAGAGTTAAGATGTGTCTCCAGTCCAGACAGGATTACAGTGCAGGACCCCCAGTAGGCAAGTAAGTGGTAGGAGGGGTGTGGAGTGGTGGGCATCGGGTGGGGGTAGGTAACAGCAGTGGGGGAGGGGCAGTGGCAGCGACAGACTTCGATGGACTGTTTTCTTTTTTACAGGGTGTTAAAAAAACAAAACAAAAAAAGACTATGAGGGACTGTTTTCTTTATTTTAGGTACCAGCACTGGGGAACTGAGCACCCCAGTGTTGGTTTAACATTTATAGGGTATGGGAAGCGACAGGGAGGTGGGAGGGGAACTTATCAGAGGGTGGGATTGTAGGGAAGGACTCGGATGGGAGTCAAACGCAAGCGCTAGAAGTCAGCATAGAACTCTTAGTAATAGTTCTATGGCAGTCAGGACAGGAGTTGGGACATTAGCCCCTAGGTCAGAGCAAGGACTTGGAGATGGTCACAGAATGAATGGAAATGCTCCAACCAACAACACATGAAATCAGCCCTGCTGCAGTAAAGAGAAAATGTCAGTGTGTTTTAAACTTTTTCGAGACCAGAGGGAGACATTACTGTACAAGGGGCAAAATGTCACTTGGCACAGACTCCGCACAATCAGCTCTGCTACAACTGGGCGAGTTTATGCAGATGAAAGTAGTTAACCGCTCTGTGAATGGAGTGATTGCTCTTTTCAAATATGAGAAGTTTCTGCCTGCAAACAGAAAACCACATCACGATCGGCCGGACTAATCATTGTACTGTCACTGCCAAGCCCATTACAGCTTGAGCTTCACTGGACTCAGCAGGGACATGCCTCTGAAATGTGGGTCTTTGTAACAAAATATTTGCTGCTCACGCACATGCACTCAAACATAACAATGCTTTTGCATACAAAGCACCAATTTGGCAGACCAGATCCAAACTTGACTGTGGGGTTCTTACTGCTGAATGTTCCCCTTTAAGAATACATATGGCAACCAGACTGAAGTATACAGCCATAGAGGAAGGAAAATACATTGACACCCTCTTCACTGACCTATCAAAGTTCTTTGACACAGCATACCACAGAATACTAAGGACCAGACCAGTTGAGCAGCACATGAACTTAGAGCCAACCAGCTGGTATGGCAGTTATCTAACTGTAAAAAGAACGTCAAGATTCATGGCACCGAGACTGACCCCCTCCAAGTCATTAAAGGTGTACCACACGGCTCTGTACTTGGCCCCTTACTGTTCTGTTTATTTGTAAAAGACCTGGATCAGTATGCTGGAGGTGTGAATTACCAACTGTACACAGATGATACTGTGCTCTATGTCTCTGCAGCCAACATCTCTGCTGTGCAGACTGCTCTCCTAAAGGATTTCATGACCTGCAAGCCATTCTGCTTGCCTCAATACTGTCTTTATATGTGTGAAAGACCAAACCTGTGGTATCTGTGTCTGTCCCCTGACTGAAGAACTACACCAGTCCTGCTCCTCTGCTTACTGCTACCACAGATGGATCCCCACCCAGAAGTAGTTAGTGAATACAAAATTTTTAGGTTTCTGGATCGACTCACTCCTCACAGGGAACACACACATCAACAAGCTCATCAGATGCCTGACCTCAGAATTTTCTTCCTGTTTAGAAAGAAGTCCTTGCTGCCCAAGGACTGCAGCAAGACAATAATCCAATCTCTAATACTCCCTTCTTTGGAATACCTTGACATCTTAATCTGTGGTGCCTCCAAGTCCAGATAGGCCATATCAGATGTTCTTTACAACAGCATACTGTAGCTAGGCTGACACTCAACTTTTGACACTTACTGTTGTAAGCTCTAAAATGCATTAAACTCACTGTCCCTGCATGACAGGAGGGAATTGCACCTCATCCTGATCTCCCTGAAGTGCTACAAAAGTACTGTCCCCTTTCATTTGTACTTGGGGCTTATTGTCAAGTCCTGTCCTAGAGCCTTGTCCTCCACTGGATCAGTTGAGCAGATGGTCCCGCACGTAAAGGTGACTCGTCGGTCCTCTACTTCAGTTACAGATGCCTCTATGTGGTAAATCACCCTTTGCCCTCTAGTACAAAAGCCATGGAATGGTTCTTTTCAGTCTCCTCTGGACATAAACCTTGCTGTCATAACTGCTGTGGCATAACATAGGTAGCAACAACCGTAAGCTTCCATCCCAATACCCCCTGCACTGGGCTTTACCCTGCACCTGAATCGCTGCTATGCCTATGTAAAGATACATTACCTTGTAAGTTGTACACTATATCTATCCCTATTTTGTCTTTAACATGTCCACTTGTCATAAAAAATTTTGCCTTGCGGCAGTAAAGCATATTATACAATGGCAAGAAAAAGTCCTGGTCTCTGATTGGTCAGTGTTGGGCTGGACCCGTGATGTTATCCCAGTACAACATCACAGGTCTAGTCTCAGCCTCACTGTGACCCTCCGGACTGATTGTTTGGGCTTGGATTTGGATTGTTTTATCATCTTCTCTTAAGAAACAAATATATTTTTCACACTAACAAAAACATCTTTAAAATGATTTTTTTTATCCTGTATAACAACGAGCCATCGCATAATAGCAATAATGCTCTCCAGGGTGTGTGTCGTTTGGGATAACGTCACGCCTCAGGATTGGACGCTCTCGGCCTGCAGCCTCGTGCCCAACCACCTGAGGCGTGACGTTATCCCAGCACGACACAAACCCTGTCAGGCATTATTGCTTAAGTGATTAACAGCACTGAGCTGAAAACCTGGAGAGCTGTATACTGTGTAACCATGAGCAAATCACTTAACTTCCCTGTGCTCCCAGGACACACCTGCAAAGAAGCCTCGGCTCAGTCTGCCTTTCCTGGCCACAAACTGTAAAATAAATAAATTAACAAGACATCATTGTAAACAAGCTCTTCTCAGTGGTTTTTATCCTGAATGAAACTGAAGTTTCTGTGTAGTGCTATATGTTTCACAGGTATTACAAACTGTCTTTGACCTCATAGTACTTTGTAACATAGTAATTTAATGTCAGAAAGGACTCTAGGTTCAACATATCCACCCCTGCTTTATAAGCAAGTAAGAACAACTAGAGTAAAGTCCGCTTATAATGGACTAGGCTGTGTTACCCCTTTTGTCCATTATAAGCAGCTGTCTGGGTTATCCAAACTGTCGTTTTTGGCTGGCTTTTCAAATGCTGAATCATCGTGCTTGCATTCCCACTCTGCTGCAGGACTTCAAAGATTGAGGGTGGGAAGGGTACCAACAGTGGCTTATTTTACTATTTTATTTTTAAATCTAAGAGAGACTGTATGAGATGCATGAATAAGAGAGCTTGCACTGTGCAGAACCTGGTTAGAACTTGGCCACCTCACACTGCTCCAATTGAACAAATGGTCTGTTCCCAGCTCCTACATTTCTCTCCTTACCATAGGTACAGTAATTGAGATCACAATATCTGGGAATTACACAAACTGTTTAATAAACATGAAAAATGGCAAGGAAAACAAGAAAAAGAACTTTGTTGATTGCTCATTCCTGTCATGCCAATCCCCCACCTCCACCGCCGACAGTGATTCAAGATTTTTCATAGGACGCAGCTTTGAATTCGAATCACTTACTGATTGTCTGTCAGCCTGCCTAGCTACTACATACTGCTCCTCACCACCGGTACAATAGGGTAAGCTCAGCTGTTAGATGTTTAGGATTTCTATCAGGTAAGTACACAAACTCTTTCATAAATAGGAAAAATAACTTTGCCAGCTACTGTTTAACTTGGTCTCGGGTACTTGAGAAGCAGCACTGGCTACCTCTAGCAATAAGATGAGGCAATGCTTGGACTCGGTATGTGATTTAGTACTGCCAGCTGTCCAATACAGACAGCTGCTCTAATTTGGTATAACAGGAGAAATTATTATGGGCACCAATGGAAAATGGTTTTGGAAACCAATAAACATCCATTCTACCCGAGTGTCTGGACAAGTGGGTACGGTATAGGTGGAGTCCACTGTATGCTGTGAAAACACATCATTTATTGGGCTTCCTTACTCACTCTTCCAGGTTCCAGCCAGGGTATCTAGTGATTCCTTTGGCAAGCAGAACTGTGCCAGGCTTACCTTGAAAACCTTTACTGCCTTCATGTACACTCACAGGTGCCAGAACCTATGTGTGAAGGGGGCAGCAACACGCCCACTTTTGCCCATGAGCATTCAAAGTGTCCCTTTAATGCACTGGAAGGTCAGAAGGGAAGCAATCATGGTCTCTCTTGTAATTACTTTAGCCCCCTCACTTTTCCCCATCTTCTGAAACCCACGTGTACACGTTACTGTCTTCAGGACCACTTTGTGACATCACAGTGCTTACCATGTCAGCAGAATGTGATGTCACAAACACAGCTAATGTGGGGTAAGTTAGGGACCATCAGATGCTTTTTGTAAGACACTGTGAAATATGTGTTGCATTATCTGAAATATTTAGAAGACTAATAACAGAAGAAAGCAACAAAAAAACAGAAAACACATGGTGCCAAGCGGTTGGGGGCTGTTGCGGCATGCTGGTGACCCAGGTTTGCACTGGCTGGCACAGCAGAGACCGGCAGGGAATGTGAGAACGTTCTCGACTCTTTATGGAGTGGGAGGGGCTGCTCAGCATCAAGCAAACACCTGGGGATGCTTGTGGTGCCACTGGCGACTTGGGAAAGCACAAGTTGGCTGGACCCCCCCAGGACCATTGTGGGCATGCGTGTTGCAGAGAGGGAGGTAGCGGACAACTTACAGGAGGGAAAACGTCACTCATTGGTCACAGCATAACAAGACAGATGGGGGGGGGGTAAGCCAGGGTGGATCAGAGCAGTAGTCAGTGATTAGAAGTGACTCCCCTAGTAGATGGAGATCCTGGACAGGATCCAGAGATGGCAGCAACCAAGGTAGGAACAGTGACAGGATAAACAACGTCAGTTTAAAAATAAACCAAATAAAAAAGTGAAGTCAAAGAACTATAATAGTTTTAAGTTTATAATTTTAATAGTTCCCTTCTCTTAAAAGGAGAGCTCCTTTATTTTTACTTGTTTATTTATTTAGTTTTGTTGACCAGGTAAATGCACTAGGCAAATCCTGCCTATATTCAGACACGACCTGGGGAAGGGGGATACAGATGAATGCCAACTGACCTTGAACCAGATGAAACTGCTGGAGGTATTTTTAGTGAATGAGGGAAATTTGGCCAGGACACCGGGGAAATTCCCCTACTCGGTTGCTTCAGGGCTGCCAGTAGGGGGACAGGTCATTGCAAGATGGCCGCGCGAGGTGGACCATGGAAGGAGAAGGAGGACGACAGCAGAGTGGGAGAGGAAGCCTCGACTCCTACTCTAAGTAACTTGGAGGCTTCAGCTTTGGTAATGGCAGAATTAGATTCAGACGAAGAACTACAGGAGTCAGTGATTAATTGGGAACGTTCTGCTGAAGAGGAAAAATTAACAAACATTCATGCTTCCTTTAATTTTGTTCCTACTGATGCCATTAGAGCGTCCCCCAGAGTGGGAGCATTGGTAGTTACAGAGGAGGAAAACCAAAGTCAACAGAGCGTTGGCTTTAACCTTGGAGAAGTGCGTATCTTTGCTGCGAATGAGGTGAATGTGTCTGTGAACACTGGTGTTTCCGAGGAGCACGTTTGCGAGGCGAACCAGCGGGTCACTAAGCCGGAAACAGGTCTGCCGCTCAGTGAGAGAATGAAGGGGAATAAGGAGTCTGGAAAGCACTCAGGTACTGTGACTTCTTTTTCTTTGAATGAAGTGGAGTGCGAAAGAGAGAAGTTCGATTATATGTCTGGTGTAATTGGTGCAGCTTCCCCTCCTCTCGCGGAAGCCTTACAGTCAAGTGCTGGTCGTAGTAACAGCACTTTAGCATTGCGGGCGCGCGGCGCTGAAGACAGGGTTAAAACTGTATTGGGAGACACGCGTGGTCACGGAGAGCTGACTAATAAAGCTCACAACTCTAGTGTGTCGGACAAAACGAGTCTGCTCCCTTTAAACACTGAACAGGCTGGCTGAAATATCGTTGTTCACAGCGAGTGCCCACAGCCTGTAGAGTCGTTGGGATCTTTGAATATTGAGTGTATAAAAGGCACAGAAACTGCTTCTCTTGCCCAAACTTCAGAGTTCAGCAAGTATGAGGGTGCTCCCTTGGACAAAGTGACTGGTTTTGTGCTTAAACAAACTAATAAGGACGAGTTCTTGGCAAACTCTAACATTATTTATCAATCCTCTGATGGTCTTCAAGCAGGAACAGAGTTTTTTCCAAAAAAGAAAAAATATTGAAAATTGGAAATATTAATGCTTTAACAAAATTTCAGGAAAAAAAGGTTGATTTCCCACTGTTAAAGGAAGATGATATGCAAATTACTTGGTCACCTGAAAAAGCTTTACGGGAGTCTGGTTGGATTCAGGCTGATGCAGGAGTGTGGAAGCCTCACCCTACCTGGACTCCAGAGTTATCTCTTTCCCAACATTCCCCAGAATGGGCCCCGATTGAACAGCAGAAGGGAGGGGTGAGTGTTGGAGTTAGTGTATCGGCAGAGAAGGCAGATTCAAGCATTCCCTGTAGTTCTATTGGTGTAGATAATACCCTTTCTACCATTTTGTCACTGAAGACACAATCACGGGAGTCCGTGCAGAAACCTGCAGTTGAGTTTACTTGCCCCCCTCCTCCCCCGTCTTCAACCCAGAAGCCTTTAATGTCTGAGCTTTTCTCAAACTCACATAGAGAAGCTGCTCCCAGACGCAATGCAGTACGTTTAAGATATAAGGGGGGGTTAGAGGTTAGGCCTGACAGGCATTACGTAGGGAAAACTCTGCTAAAAGATTCATTGCATTTTTCTCCTCAGGACGTATATGCCTTTATAAACATTTCTGGGGAAGATAATTATGATGTAAGTTTCCGTTCTCAGCAAGCACTAGACCTGTTCTGGATGAGGTATAATCAGGTTAAGTATTCCCCGATATGGGTCCCCTTTATTGTTATTCCTCTTTCCAAACCCTTGATCAAGTTTGTTACAGTTATGTTTCGTAATGAGGGAGTGTGGGTAGAGGATATAACTTATTGGTTGAAAAAAAGGTGTGAGGTTTTGAGTGCACCAGAACCCATTCTGGATACAGAGTTGTTTTGGACTGGAGGATGGAAGTACAAAATCAAACTAAGACAATCTGAGTCTGGGATAGAACACATACCAAACTCTTTTCTATTAGGGAAAGACAGAGGGGTGTGCTTTTATAGTGGACAGCCACGTGCATGCTATAAGTGTGGAGCCAGAACACATCTTTCTAGCGTGTGCGATCAACCAAGATGTGACAACTGTGGGGAGGTGGGACATTTAACTATGTTCTGTAACAATCAGTCTTGTTGTGACTTATGTGAATCGAAGGGTCACGTGTTTAAAGTTTGTCCTTGGGCGGCTCACAACACAGCGGCTTGTTCTAGTTCTGAGGTTTACATTAAAAGAGCACAAGATGTCTCTGCACAGGTAATTCCCCCGTTGGGTGGTCCCCCCCCCCTCAGTTACATCTCAGGCTAAGGCGCCTTTGGTTAGGAAACCAGCAGAGCTCAAAGGGGTATCAAATGATTTAGCTACAGAAAAAGAAAAGAATAAGGCTGTGTCAGTAAGTGCTGTGGGGAAACAAGGGAAGACTTTAAATCCGGTTAACCATTCGAAGGCTAATATGGGTCCCCCAAATGTTTTAACCTTTCCCCCAGTAAGTTATACAGAGGAGGTTACTAGGAATGACGGTAGCTCAGTGGTATTGGATGAATCTTTACCAGTTGTACCTCAGAGAAGATCCACAAGGAATTTGCAAGCGAAACCCCCTCCCCCCCTTCAGTAACGCCCATTGAAACGAGCAATTCATATACAGCATTATTTTCTTCTTGGGGGGATATGGAATTAGAGGTTGAGGATTCTGATTCACACAAATCTATGCTATCAACTAGATCCCAGACATTAGACAACTATAAGGATAAAAAAAGGAAAAAGAGGAAAAAATAAGGGCATAAACATCTAAAATAGAAATGAAGCTAACTTGGGGCTCGTTAAATGTGCACAGTTTATTGAATATAAGGAAGAGACAAGCCCTTTTTCATTATATTCATGGTTTTCCCTTTTCAGTTTGTTTTGTGCAGGAGACTTGGATGTCTTCTATTGAACAACTGGTAGCTTTTAAAAGAGAGTGGATTTGGGGCCCATCCTTTTGGTCCTTTGGGGAGGAGTCAGCTGACGGGGTGGGGATATTATTTAATTCCTATGCATTTCAGTTAGATAACCTAATTGACCTGATTCCTGGAAGAGTTTTAATCTTGGATGGGAAGTGGTTGGGTCTACGTTTCCGTTTCATTAACATTTATAACCCACAAACGAAATCAGGTAGAGTTTCTTGCTTGACAATGGTACAGCCATTTTTATTTACAACAACTAGAGTTCTTTGGGGAGGAGACTTTAATTGCCCAATTCCTGCTCTCTCAAAAAAAAGCAATACAAAGAAAGTTTATTGTGATTCAAATGCCTTGAGCAAGATAATTAAGGACGCTAGTCTCATAATTTGCAACGACTCTTCAAAGTTAGAAGCTAGTTTTTCATTTAAAAAGGGGAAATCCTTCTCGTTGATAGATCATATGCTTATTTCTCCAAATATGCAGATTGAATCATTTAAAATATTCCCTTGTGAATTTTCCGACCATTCAGTTTTGCTAAGTTCTCTCATTTTCTCAGATAAGCAAGAAGGAAGACAAGTGAGATGGAAGTTGAATAATGCCTTATTGGACCTTTCCTTTATTCAATCAGGAGTTAAAAACCTGTTAAAAGCTAGATTATCTGTAGCCTTTTTATATTCAGATTTAGGGGAATGGTGGCTAGAGACTAAAGCCGACCTAAGGATTTGGTTTAAAACTAAAGGTAGGAAAATAAAAAATGAGAATTTTTTACATTATTTGGGGTTAAGGCAGCAATTGCAAAGACTTATGACAATTGCTTATTCATCTAGGAGAGACTATTCAGATCAAATTTCTTTGTTAAAAGGGAAAATGAGAGAATTTCAGTATAATAGAAGTAAAACCATGCAAGCAATACTAATTAATGGAGTCAAAAAATCACCCATAGGGGACCCTTTTGAGATATGTAAACATTTCAAGGATTCAATGAGATTGGAGGAGTTGGGAAAACCTGATGGAAGCTTGGCGAACTCTGTGGGAGAACTCCGGGAGGTGATTGTGGACTATTTTTGTTCATTAAATTCCCATAAAACAATTTCAAAAAAAGAAATTGATGATTACCTAAGTCAGATAATTGTTCCAATAAGTAAGGGTAAAAGTTCAGAAAGATGGGAACCGATTACTCCAACAGAAATTTCTGAGGTTATCAGATCTTTGAAATCAAATATTTCACCAGGAATAGATGGACTTTCAAATAACTTATATAAATGTTTTCCGGAAGAGTTTAGTCTATGTCTGGGTCTATTATTTCAGTCCTTTTCAGATAAAGAAGTGATGTTCCCTTCATTCACAGAAGGCTTATTGACTTATATATTTAAATCAGGTGATAAGCAAAATATTGCAAATTGGAGGCCAATCACTCTCCTAAACTCTGATTACAAAATCTTTGCTAGCATTCTGAATAATCATCTGAAAAAACTTGCAGATGCTGTGATTTCACCATATCAATATTGTAATATGTCAGATAGAAAGCTTCAGACAGCTCTGATGTTGATACGAGATGTGATAGACTATCATACAGAGATGGGATTATCAGGTTGCCTGGTCGCTGCAGATTTAGACAAAGCCTTTGATAGGGTTCATTTACCATTTCTATTTACTACACTGAAGCATTACGGGATCCCGTCACAATTGGTAAATTTAATTGAGAAGCTATACAGTACAGTAATGGTTTTTCCCTTTGTTAAAGGTTGTATGGCAGAGGATTTCAGTTAACCACAGGGGTATGTCAGGTTGTCCCTCAGCCCTCTTCTTTATACCTTTGCAATTGATCCTTTTTAAAAATAGTGTTGGCTGCTCCAAAATGGAAGGGTATTAGTTACAATGATGCAAGATTTGCATTTAACAATACAGGCTTATGCAGATGACCTGGTAATTTATTTAGAGGATAGCATTTCCATTCCCCATTTTATAGCAGCCTTCGAGGATTATGCAAAAGTTTCAAATGCAAAATTAAATATAAAGAAAACAAAAGGTCTATTTATTGGTGCAAATAGATTTGAGGAAGAATGGCATGAGGGAATTCAATTTTCTAGGAATTCGCTTAGAATATTAGGGATTAAATTTGGTTCCCAGAATATCCCTAGGGAAAATTGGGAAGAGGTTATTGGGAAAATTGAGAGAAAGGTTGGTAGGTGGAAGCAGTGGAGGTTGCCCAAATTAAAGAGAGTGCACATAATTAAACAATTCCTCCTTCCAATTATTCAGTTTGTAGCAATGATCTTACCCTTACCAGTAGTTCTGGAAGCTAAAATTTACAGTATATTCTTTCAGATGCTTTGGGGCAATTGATTAAACCCAGTTAAAAGGTGCTACACTTATTTAAGGAAGAACCAGGGTGGGCTAGGAATGATAGATCCGGTGGTTTATGCTCATGTTTTTTTTATATCTAACTCAATAAAAGAGGGGTTGATTGCTGAGTTAAAGTCAGAGGATTCGTGGAATTTAAAAATAATGGGGAAATTTTACAGGAATTGGCTTATATTAGCTCCAAAACTTAATCGTCATTTGTATGTTCTGGAGCATTTTAGGTCGGTAGCTCAGAAATTATACAAATGGAAATTACAGAAACAGATGGTATTGTCACATAATACAAGGTGATTGTATCATCACTTAATGGTGACACTATATCCCCAAGAGCCAGAATTTAAGCATTGTCCGTTGGCCCTTAAATCCAGGGTGTTAGCACAGCTTAACAACCCTAGGATGCCAAAGAGTCAATGGGAAACACAATGGTTAATTTTTTACAGAAGGCTGAATGTAAGAGGGAATGCGAAATATAAGGTTTTACAAGAAAGGCTATGTCCCTACCTGGAATGCATTAATACCGAGGAGACTATGGAGCATTTTTATTGAACTGTTCTTATGCTACAGGTTTATGGGGCTACTTAGCAAAATTATGGGACTTTAAGTGGATGTTCAACATGTCATATGAATTTCTGATCTTAGGAAGTGGTTCAACTATCCCGTTAGGTTTTCATGAAGAGACCTTAGCTTTATTTTTAGGATGTCTGAGATATTACCTATGGCAAGCAAGAATTCAATGGGTTTTATACCAAAAGAAAATGTCTTATTCTTGTGTAAGTTGTTTAATTATAAAAGAATTGGAGAAAATCTATACTCTGGATGCTTCTAGAGTTAAGACAGAGACTTTAAGAAAATGGTGGAAAGGCTTTTTACACTTTATTAAATATAAATAGGAAGAGTGAAGGAAACATCATAAGCTTTGTAGTAAATGGTTTCAGGAGATTTAGGGAAGATATAGCACTTACTTTATATACGGTCATTGGTTTCTGATTGTTAATTTGAGCTGTAATGTATTTATTGGTTGTTGTGTTTAAAAATTTTCTTTTTTTTTGGATTTTGTTAAATTTCTGATTTCCTTTGAACAAGTGAAGCTGTATATGTTAATCATGCTAATAAAAACACCCCTACTCTGATGCTGCATTGTGGCCAGTAGGGGGACCGGCCGTTGAGATGGCCACTTGGTGCTCAGACTCGGAGCAGGAGGACATCTCGGAGGTAGGGGAGTTGGTCTCCTTCCCTAGCTCTGTTCACCAGGAGACCAACAACGAAAGGACCGGAGACCTACCGGGAGGAGCTTCGCTACGGAGGGCTTCAGTAGGAGTATTGAAAAATGGACATACCGTTTTCACAGGCATCGCAACCGGAGTTCAGGCAAGTCAGGATACTGTTTCATCAGAGGCTTCGGCTACTCCTTTGGGGTTAAGAACAGCTTTTGTGCAGGCTTTCCAACTGGACAGTGAGGATGGGGCTTTGCTCTGCCCGGCTCTCTCGAGTCCTGTCAGTCACGGCGTGACGTGGACTGACAGGGTGCAGCAGTGCATTCTGGAGCCGGTAGCAGATGCCGTCAGGGCTCCGGTGCAGTGTGACTCTGCGTTGCCGGGGGCAGGGGAGACTGCCAGTGTTTCGCTACTTCGCGAGTGCCAGGAGTCTCCCCTCGGCTCCTCCATAATGGCAGCGGGATCTGGTGCTTTGCCTCCATGTGTGAAACGCGATGGAACGACAATGGATCTAAACTTTGATGTTGCTGTTCAACGGTCTGCTTCTTCAGGACAGTCGGGAGAGTTGCCATCACAACAATCAGGTATTGTGCAGTTACAGGTTGTGGAGAGTGGATTACGGGGACCCCAACAGCAGGTCATGGCGGGTCATGCAGTGCACAGCTCCCCTGGTCGTGGGTTTGATTCCCACCTGTCTACTTCAGGGTTAACTATTGCTGCAGCTCTTTGGGGCAGAGGGTGGGAGAAGTCCCCATTAGTTGATTCCTGGACCTCCCCTGCACGACCCGGCCCCACTCCTCAAGGAGACTTATTGGATATTTCGGACCCTTTGGATGTCCCCTCGGGCTTAAGTCTTTCCCAGCCCCCATCCTGGTGGGCAGGAGGGGCGCAGGGTTGCGAACAGGGGACATTGCTGCATGAAACTTTGCCTATTTTCACTACAGAGACTAGTGTTAGGGATGGGCCTCCGGCTCCTATTTTGCCCGCTTTGGTTTCTAATTTGCCTCTGCCTAGTACGTCTCCTATAGACATGGTGGGGACAGGGGGTGGCTCACTTCAGGCAGGTGTGCTTAGTGAGACCCCGAGGCCTCCACCTATGAATGCTTCCATCCGGGGTACGAACTCTGACTTTGCTGCTTCAGCACCTGGAACATCTGCTGGCCCTCAGCGGCCTAAAACTTTAACCGACTTATTTCATTCCCCCCCTGAGCAGGCCAACCGGCGTGATGCTGTCCAGCTTAGATATAGGGGTGGGTTAGACACATTTCCAGATCATCTATATGTGGGGAAAACATAGATTAAATCCAGTCTGCAATTTGCTCCCTCTGAAATTTATGCCTTAATCCATATGTCTGGTGATAATTATTTTGATATCAGCTTTAAAACTGCCTTAGGTTTAGATACCTTTTGGCATCATTATCTGACAGTTCGTCATACTCCATTATGGTCTCCTTTTTTTGCCATTCCCCATACTAAGCCAACTATTAAGAATATCACTGTTTTGTTTAAAAATGAGGGGGTGGCAATAGAGGACATTGTACGGTGGTTGTCTACTAAATGCACAGTGTTGGGTTTACCTGATACCATCATTGACTCTGAGTTTTTTGGACAGGAGGGTGGAAACTTCAGGTAAAATTGCTAGTTGTTAATGGGAGTATACAGCACTTATCGAGTTGTTTTATCTAGGTAGGGATAGGGGTTTTGTATTTTACCCAGGACAACCGAAATCTTGTTTTCGGTGTGGGGCCCATACCCATCTTAGTAGTGCTTACGATCAACTTAAATGCTCCTCATGTCTGGGTTCTGGACATGTGAGTCTGAATTGTCCTCACCCATCCTACTGCAATTTGTGCGAAGCAACCTCACACTCCTTTAAAGATTGTCCATGGGCATCCCATAATAATCTGGCGATGCCTGTGTAACCCCTGGGTGGCGCCACCCCCCAGTGTTACACCCCTGCCTACTACCCTGGACATAGCTTAAGGAGGGTTGGGTTCGCTAACTTATAACATTTTTTAAAACCTTTGCGCAATGCCTCCACTCAGGGTGCTTTACATGGGTGAGATGGTGCTGGGTGTAGCCCCTTGAGCTGCTACACCACCCACGATGACCAGTTACCCTCCCCAGATATGCCCCAAGACACAGCTCCCCACATTTCAACATTTTGAATTGAAGGCTCTCTCTAATAATATGCTCACACAAGATTTCAAACAACAACAACAAGATATTTATTTCGGGGAGAATAAAGGAGCTAGGAAAGGGAAACAGGAGGAGTAGAGGTTATCTTACTGTATTTACACATGTACTGATGTTATTTAGATTTTTGCTGGTAAACCCTCCAGCTGGGTGGCTACATATTAACAGGCAGATATAAATCACATTTTACCATTCGACTTAAGACATCCAGAGCCCTGGCTATCTAGCTGCTGATAAATCAGATGTTAAACATAATTTTTAATATTACTCACACTGGTACCAGTCCCAGATACAGCAGAAACCCCGCAATCTTATACCATACTGGTTAAACAGATACCACAGTCCAAGATGTTGCAGGCCTGATGGAGTAGCAGCCGGTCGAGGTGGCCAGCTATTAATTTAAGGGTGGGGGCAACTTGGAAACAGATTTTTGTAATGCAGCAAATTACTATTTACAACCACAGCAGGGATTGCCCTGCACTTTAGCAGACAAAGCAGGGATTGCCCTGCACTTGCAGACAAATCAGGGATTGCCCTGCACTCTCAGACTTCTGAACATTCCAGAACAAACTATGTGGATCTTACATTCACAACATTCAGCACAATATTTGAAAGTCCCATCCAATGCAATGAGAGTGATGCTTTTGTCAAGCAACCTAAACGCAGTTTAAACACGGTCACACCCAGTACTTTATATACCAAAAGGCATGCATCCAGAGTAAGTTGGCAACGACACTTTTATCAAGCATCCCATACTTTAGTCACAGGCAGTCACATCCAGTACATTCTATATACCAAGAACATTATCCACAAGCGGAGTCCTATCCAGCACATCTAGCCATTTAACACTTATACCAAGCGCTCTTAGACGAAATTCTGTGCAGACACAGGTACATTCTCTTCAAGGTATCTTAGCCATTAATATGCTCTAGGGCCTCCTGTCTCATGAAGTGGCAAGCGCGTCTTGGCAGACAGCTCCACAATAGCAGGACTCTAACCCATAGCTACACATTTATATGATTCACTAAGACCAGCATCTTGCTGCACCTGCAACTTAGCCATTTGGGCCACAGACAAGATGCATCCATTACTTGAACTAGGCAGTCTCTTATGGGGTTAGTAGCCCAGACTGATGACTTCAATACTTCACATAACAGCACACATTTCTTAATGGGGCATGGAGCCCCGAGATTACTTGCTTAGCTTCTCCCTCGCACCTTGGGGTACAAGGGTACTCACTCAGGTCCTCCACGGGTCTCATTCGTAATCGAAGGCATCCTGAAGACTTCTTCAGCTCTCTCACCGCTGAGGTACTTGGTTAGCGCTCTCACCACTGCATGATGTCGTCTGGTCTGGTCAGCGCCCTCACTGCTGCTGGACATCTGATTCTTCGGTCCACATCTTTCCCTGACGTGGGAGGGAAGGCTAGCCTCTGGAGGACAGTACTGGCAACCTCCAGACTAGCTGTTGCAGAAAGCACAATTACTGTAACTAGTTAACTGTTAACTGAAGAAAATAACAAATGCCCTCTGAAGACTGAAAGGGATTGAATTAAGTGGCCCAGGCCTGAAGGGCATGGCTGGAGACTGAGCCCTTCCCCCATGGGGGGCTCCCAGCAGGCTGGAGCCTGCTCTGCTGCTCTGTCTATCTCTCAGCTCTGCATCTCTGAATCTCCAGACAAACTGGCAACATTGTCTCTTTATAGAGCTCCTAGCTCGACTCCTGATTGGTAGCAGGGATGAGGTGACATATCTCCAAGTTGCTGAATAACCTGTCAATCAGAACACTTGAGGCACAATTGGGTTGTGGAATTTGCGCCTAAAATAATGTCCCTGTAAGCCCCCATAAGCACTTGGGTGTTTACCCATAAGATGCAGTGAATGTCCCACAAGTCCTGGCTTTCTATTGCTGCAATTCCAATAGGCTGTACTGCAGGCAATGGCTGCTTAACCCACTGTCCCTTATAGCAGATTAGATACAGTCCTGAATAATGTCCTGGTGCAGCCAGAAAGAAGTAATTATTTGCCTCAAATGCCCCACAGTTCTGTAGCTTAAAGGCTGTACTTGCAGTCACTGCACAGATGAAAAAACATGGCTCTTTTACTTTTCCTGTCGCTACTGCACTTATGCAAGCTCCCCTTGCAGCAGCTGACAGGCTGACACACAGAGTCCCAGATACTGGAATTGCCAGGGAAACAGTACTCATTTTAACTTTAAGCACTTTTCCCCCACATGCACAGTATATTCCCAACAAGCAGCAACAGTTCCATTATGTAAAACATTTTAATTCTGTACTTTTCGGCTGGAGCTGAACATAGCTACCCTGGAGGCAGCCAGACACACTGTTATGCATTATTCAGATGACCGGGGCCCTGCACAGGCATACTCAAATGAGCCCCGGTCAGAACTCCTTTAATTCCCATCTGAGCGGTCCCCCAGCAGGCTGTCTGTGGTCACCAGGTCCCAAATAGGTGGAAGGGATCCCGGGACCCACAGCACAGTCCCCGAGGTGACCGCAAAACAAGCAGCTCCACTATCAAAGGCGCTTTACACATCAGCGCGACTCCGCTGCCCTGAAGGCAGCGCTTTTGCAGCGGGAGCCCGTGCTCAGCAGTTTAAGCCCTGAGGGGCGGGATTTTCATTCGACTGCAAGCTGGGGCACACATGAGGGCAAACAGAACCTGGGTAGCCAGGAAAACTAGAGGCCAAGTCAGGAGAAGCCCGAGAGACAGCGGGAGAAGAACAGAACAAACCGTGCTAAGGTAAACCCAGACTGGCATTTCTAGGAACCCCCATTTGCAAGGGGGTTACACCTGCTGACTCTCAGAATGAGACTGTTACTCAGGCTCAAAAATCTGCTCAGGCTAGGCCTCAGTTTTCGGCCTTTTGCTTCTGCACCAGTCCCTTCCCCCTCTGGTCCCTCTTCTTCACGGATTGACCCGGGTTTGGAGCCAACACCCCTGACAGTGCCCACGTCTAGTTCAGACTTAGTGTCTGGAGACTTGGGTTTAATACCTCCTGATACAGTTTCTACCCCAGCTGTTACTGAGGAGAAGTTCCCAGCCCCTAGCACTTCGGCTACACCCTGTGTTAAAGACAATATGCCACCACCCGTTGATACGGATTGGGTTCTGGTGGGGAACAGGAGGCAGACAAGAAGCTCTCTTCTGAAAGGAGTTCCCCTGCCTTCTGCCTCTCCACCCTCTGATGTGGAAGTGAAAAAACGTTTTGCTGTCTTACATAAACATAAGCAGGCGGTTGATACTGAGGAAGATTCCAGTGCCTCCTCTGTTGCATCTTCACAAGTTGAGATGTTGACCGATTCCGAGCAGGTTTCTGGGGACATCCAGCTTAATAAGAAAAAACAATGTAAGTTGAAGTCTCCAGGCAAGGGACGAGGTAGAAAAAAATCTTGAATTTGAATATGTCTGATATGGGGGATGTCTTTTCTTTTGGTAGCTTAAATGCTAATAGCCTTAAAAATGTTAAACGGAGACGGGCTATTTTTTCCCTCCTTTTGTCCTTACCTTTGCATATTATTTTTTTACAGGACACTAGGCTCCACTCATTGAGAGAGATTGGGCAGGCCTCCAATCTCTCTTTCTGGTCCTTGGCTGAGGACGTGTGTTCCGGAGTGGGGATACTGGTGAAAGGGGTGGACATTCATGTTACAAGACTAATCAATTTGATTCAGGGTCGGGTTCTCATTTTAGATGTCTTTCTCCAACAAGAATGGCGGTTTATTAATATTTATAACCCTCAAATTAAAACTCAGCAGACTCAGACCTTGAAAGCTATCCAGCCCTTTCTTCATTCGTCCAAATCAGTTATTTTTGGAGGGGATTTTAACTGTATTTTGGCCTTGTCTGACAAAACTGGAATTACCCAAAAATTATATTCAGATTCTAACTTCCTTAACACTTTGTATGTCACTGCTGACTTGCGTGATGGGGCTTCTTTTGGTGTACACCGGCCGGAACATACTTTTCACTGGGGTAGATTTACCACACGGATTGATTACTTTTTTCTTTCTCATTGGTTGTTTAATGTTCAGTATTCAGTTCTCCCATGTGAGTATTCAGATCATTGTGTGTTATTATTACACATCTGTTGTCCCAGTAACAAACCTGTGTCTCATACATTCTGGAAGATGAATATTTCTGTTTTGGGGAAGGAAGGTGGGTGGCAGGAGTTGTATGGGCTTCTCCAAGACAAGGTTTCAGTATTTGACTTATATGATAACCCAACCTTTTGGTGGCAGGATACCAAATCTGTTATTAAAAAATTTTGTAAACAGTTTTCTAAAGAAAAATCCTCGGATCGCTATTTCCAATACCTTAAGTGCCGTCGGCACTTACAAAGATTATTATCTTGGCAAACTGAATGGGGTCTGGATTATTCCGCCCAGATCCGGCAGGTTAAAACTGAGATGCGTTCCTCTCAGTATGAGAGGACAACATTGCTGTTTCTTGAACAAAAGTATGGGAGAAAGGGATCTGCTAAAGTAGTTAACCCCTATGATAGTAGCCGGCAACAGGTTGCGTCTAAATACATGCCCTCTTTGATCTCCCATTGTGGTACCCGGATTAGTGATAATCATACCATTTTGGAGGAGGTTTCATTTCATTCCATGCTCGGTCTTTATATGGGCAAGTTTATGAGCTGGAGGCCTGGGACGGTTTTTTGGGTTCTTTAGATGTTCCTACCTTGTCCCCTGATTGTATTAGTGTTTCCTGTCTGCCCATTACTAATGCTGAAGTGGACTCTGTTATTAGCCATTTGAAAACTACCGTCACCCCTGGTCCTGATGGCATTCCCAATGAGTTCTATAAAAAAGCGAAACCTTTATTGTTACCTTATTTAACGAAGGTATATAATGTCATTTTACAAGGCCTCTTGCCTATTCCTCTCGCATTTGCCGATAGTTATTTGATTTTTTTATATAAACAGAAAAATGATAAAGACAAGTTGGGCAACTGGCATCCTATTAGTTTGTTAAATTCCGATTGGAAGATCTTATGTAAGATTGTCTCCAATAGACTCTCTCAGATTGCCACCCAGGTAATTTTTTCTGCTCAGACTTGTGCGATTCCAAATCATTCTATGCTCTCCAATTTGAAAATTTTACCGGAAGTATTTGACGGGAGTGACATGCAAGGATATGTCCTTAGTTTAGATCAGACTAAGGCTTTTGACCGGGTTCCACATAGTTATTTATTTGCGGTCCTGGCAAAGTATGGGGTACCTGAGGAATTGCTGAGTTGGATTAAGAATCTGTATCGGTCTGCCTGCACAACGCCGTTAGTTAACGGATTACAAGGCTCCCATATCCCTATCAAGAGAGGGGTACGTCACGGATGTCCTTTCAGTCCCCTGCTGTATGTTTTTTCTATTGATCCTCTGCTCAGGAAACTGAATGGGAAGGGGACCATTAGACATATCTCTGTAAAACCAGATCTCGCCTTTCCCAGTGCCCTTGCTTATGCAGATGACATTTGCATTCTAGTAGCAGATCAAGCATCTGGTGAGAGGGCGATTGAGATCATCCGTTCCTTCTCCTTAATTTCTGGATCTGAGTTAAATACCCAGAAGAGTGTGGGTTGTGCAGTCCATCTTTCCCGCACAGACGGTATCTCCGGATATAGGAGGAATTATTGTTCAATCTCAGAAAATTTGTATTTTGGGTATTACTTTTGGCCCACCTGATGCGGCGGAATGTAACTGGATTTCATCTATGGAGGTAGCTGAATCCAAAATTGTTCGCTGGAAGCGGTTCCCTATGTCCCGCAAGAAGCGGATTTTTCTGCTCAAAACTTGCATTCTGCCTATTTTTTTATTAATTAACTACTCTGCCCAGCAGCGGATCCTGAACTCGGGGATTGCCAGAGCCTGTAAGAGGTAAAGCATCCTGCACTACAGCCTGACTGTTGTGTGGCACTTCCCGCCTGCCCGCACAGCCCCCCCCAAGGTCGGTGCTTCATTTATTGCTGCTGGCAGGTCACGTGTCACATCACATGACCTACCTGTCTTTTTACTAAGTGTCCACTTTCCCATTTGCAGCTTATAGACACCAACCACAAGGGGTTGCGCTCTCACTCCTCTCCATCCCTTCCTAGCAACTGTTTGCAAACCCTACCCACTAGAGGTCCCTGCAGTTCCCTTTGAATCCATTCTGCTATCTACTTTCCTCACTCCTCCCATCAGCCTACCACTAAGCACCCAGCAGTCTCAAACCTGGTAACCTTTATTCCAAAGTCTACTGCCTAACCACTAAGCCAATGAACCAGGCCAACGGCTTCCTCTACTTTCGAGCTCTTAACCCTTCCTCCCTCCTTCTCTGAATTAAAAAACTTTCTACACTCTGTCCCTAAGCTGTACTCAAACCCAGTACCCTTGCCCTCAGAGTCAACAGCTCTATCTCTTAACCACTCTGTCTAGCTATTTTATTCCTACTTTCTAGGACTTTTAGTCTCTTACCCCCCCAACCTGCCAAAATATAAAGTTTTACCACTTCTCTCTTGCTGCCTTTGAACCATGCACCCTCACTGTTTTAGTCAGCAGTTCCACCACTCAGCTAGCACACCTGTCTATTATTTGTGCAGGATTTCAAACTCTAAAAAACCCTCTAACCCTCAGACACTGCTAAATTGTTGTCCGATTGTTTCTGCAGACCTTGAGCCCAGCTCCCTACTGCTACAGCCACTGTCTGGGGTCCTTCCTACTACCCTGGGCAAATCTTGAACCTAGTGCCCTGTGCACCTCAGGCACCAGCTCTGCCACTGTACCAAAGTGGCAACTACACTTAGAGGTGACCTCTCACTACTATCTCCCCCTCTATTATCCCAGTTCCCCCATCTTTCTTCACTTCAGCTCTCTCACCCTTACCAATTATGCATGTGCACCTCCTGCCCACCTGCCTCTCTCTTCTCCTCCTCCTCCTCCTTTTGCCTTCCACCAACCCTATTGTCCCTGTTAACCCTCAGCCTCACTACTCTAGTGCTCCTACCCACCCACCCTCCTGCCCTCCCTCCTCCTATACCACTGCTCCTCCCCCTCCCTCCTCCTCCACACACCCCATATGCTCCTCTCCACCTCACCCCCCATCCAGACATTACCTTTCCTCCCCTCTGCTCCCTTGGGCATCCGATCACTCAAGCCTTCTCTGCCTGTGCTGCCCTACCCACCCCCTGTGCTACGAAACCCCCTTTCTCTTCCTATTGCTCCCTGCGTAAACTCTCCTTCTGCCACCCTCTGACCAGAGCAGTTCTCCTCCTTCTGCTCCTGACGGGGAACATACATCCCAACCCAGGCCCTGCCCCCTCCCACCCACGTACTCGGCCCACTGGTCTCCAAATAGCCTCCATGAACATATGCAGCCTGCTGAAAAAATTTGATGCCCTACAGTGCTGGGCCATGGCTCATCAACCAGACATCATAGCCCTGGTTGAAACCTGGCTGTCCAAATCCACCCTGACTCATTTGTCTCCTCCCAGGCTATACCTTATACCGAGGACCGGTAGGCAAATGAGGGGAGGCTATGCAATCTACACTAGGGACACAATATTTGGACACGCCTCCCCACCCCTGCCCTTGTAAATAGGGCCCAGGCTCTTACCCTCAAACTCACCCCGGACCCCTCTAGGGGCCCTCTCTATCTCACCACTGCCTACGTTCCCCCAAAGAACCAGCTCCCGGCCCTGGTATCTTTAACTGACTATCTGGCCTCCCTCCACCATAAGGCGGAACAAATCCTAGTTGGGGACCTTAACGTAAATTGGCTCAGCACCTCCTCTTCCACGATCAGAGACTCATTTGCCGCCCAAGACCTGACGCAACTCATCACCCAGCCCACTAGAATAAACCCTAAGAGAGGAACCAGCACCCTTCTGGATGTAATTATCACCAACCGACCCCAAAAAATCCAAAACATCCAGGTCCTACAGATTCCCTAAGTGACCACTCCCTATCCTATTTCATTGGGCAGTCCCCAATCCCAAACCCAAAGCCCAGACCACCCTCCACAGGCGCCTCCGCCCTGGTGGGCTGCAAAAACTTAAACTATTCCTCACCCAGATAAACTGGTCCCCCATTCATCGTGCAACCAACATTGACACTGCCCTCTCCTTCTTCTCACACACCTTCAACATGGCCTGTGATCTCTTTGCACCCTTCACCAAAATCTGATCCAAAAAGCAGAATTCACCCTGGGTTAGCCCTGCCCTTCTACAATTACTAAGAAATCGGGATAACCTCTGGTACCTTGCCACTGAAATGGGTCGGCTGTCTGATAGGCAGGCTTACAATGCAGCCCGGAATAAGTGCTCTTGGGCGTCCTGGAAAGCCAAGGCCGACTCATTACCAGGCCACCCTTACCTCCTCCTGGGGTTCGCCCGACTTTCTGGGATAATATTAAACAACTAAATGGAAAATCACGCCCCTGCCCCATCCCAGCTCACTAGCAATGGCACTACCTCCACCGAGCCTGCCACCATAGCTAACTGGCTCAACACCGCTTTCACTGACCTTAGCTCAGTCCTCCTAGTAATTTCTTTGACCCTCCCCAACCAACCTCCCCTGCCCTCCAGCACCCCAGCTTCCACCTCATGAAGTTTCTGCCCGGGAAGCCAGACCCAATCTAATCAAAGCTTTGAATAGCAACAGTCCCGGCAGTGACTCACTGGACCCCAGTATCCTCAGGCTGGTGCTAGATGAAGTCCTTGCCCCACTCACCAGCCTAATTAACCGATCGCTCTGCCTGGGACAATTTCCCACGGCGTGAAAAACAGCCATAATCACGCCTATTCATAAAGGGGGCGACAGGTCATCGGCCAACAACTACCGGCCAATCTCCATCCTCCCCCCCTCTCTAAAGCCCTGGAGAAAGTGGTGACAATTCAAATCACTGAATATCTGGCTAAGCATAACATCTTATGCCCAGAGCAACATGGCTTCCGTGCTGGTCACAGTACCAGCACTGCACTAATTGAATTCTCCAACTTCCTACACTCCTCCCTGGATACCAGCTCCCTAGCTGGTGCAGTGTTCATCGACCTCTCAAAGGCTTTCTACACCGTCTCCCACCCTCTTCTGCTGAATGCTCTCTGCCACACTGGTCTCTCGGCTGGCCCCCTAGCATGGTGCATGAGCTATCTAGCCGCTCGATCACAGTGTGTTAAAATCAATGGGATACTCTCTGATACCCATCCCATTCACTCTGGGGTCCCCCAAGGCTCCATCCTGGGCCCCTTCTCTTCTCACTCTATCTGAACACCCTGCCCAGTGCATGCCCTGTCAAAATTCTCCTGTATGCAGATGACGCTGTCCTTTTTGCCACCCACCGCAATCCCGTCTCCCTTCAGGACACCCTACAGCAGTCTTTCAATAATGCCGAAGCCTGGTTTAAGGAGCGCAGACTCGTCATCAATCTTAAAAAAACCAAAGCTATGCTCTTTTCCCACCCCCAAAACAAAGCTAGCAACCACCCACTCTATATCCTTCCTAGTACCAAACAGCCACTGGAACAAGTCTGCTCCTACAAATACCTTGGGGTTACCTTCGACTCAGCCCTCACATTTCACAACCACATTGATGCCCTAACATCCGCCACTAACACACGGCTTGGCATCCTCTTCCACCATAGAACCTGCCTTCCCCCAAATGCGCTCCGGCTCGCTGTTACGTCTTCTGTATTGTCCCTTGTAGACTATGGTCTACCAGTCTATGGTGCTGCCGACACGACTGCACTCAAAAAAATTCACTTAACTCTGAATAAAGCCTGCAGATTGATTACTGGTGCCCCCAGGCTCACACACACCTGTCAGCTGTATGACGAGGCTAAATTCCTTACCCTGGATGAATGGCTCTGATATCAAACCTGCCTCCTCACAAAAAAAACCCTATTCGGGCTCTCCCCTCCTGGGGTGATGGCATCCATCCACCGGATCCCACCCACTATTGCAACACGGTCATCCAACAAGACCACTCTAATGGTCCCCAGATCAAGAACCAGCCGTGGCCAGAGGGTCCTTCTGCTGCAGAGCCCCATCCTGGTTTAACTCTCTCCCTGCCCCCATCACCAATGCCACCACCATCTCCAAGTTCAAAACCACCCTTCAAAACCAACTCTTCAACACTCGTAGCTGCTCCTGTCTCTGAAGGCAGCCTCCACCTCGACTTCTCATGACAACGCCCACCGGGCGGCTCTCCACCTAGCCCTCCCCACCACCTCTTCCCGGTACACTGTACCTATGTCTAACCTGGCCAGTGCCAGCTGTTTCATGGTATGCCTATTAGATTGCTCAATTTTTGATACCAACTTGTGTAACACCTGTTCTCAATTACTTGTACCCTGTAACCTAAATGTATTTTGTCTGACCTCAGTGTGACGTGGCGCCTCTGATGAACGCCTATTTTTAGCAAACCTGTGCTATGTAACCTAAAACTCTATGTATGTCTTTAATGTGACGAGGTACCTTTGGAAATGAGCCTCTGGCTCAAAGGTTGTAAACTGATTTCACAAATAAATAAAAAAATAAATTAGTTATATTTTTCCTCTTCCCTTACATCTTGAGGCCCGTCTTTATAATTTATTTTTTCAGTTGCTTTGGGGTAGCAGACTAAACCCTGTGAAGAGATCCATTACTTACTGGCCTATTAAACAGGGCGGTCTTCAGATGGTAAACCCGGTGTTGTTTTATTTTTCCATTTTTGTCCATTCTAATATTTTTCCATGTATAGTCAACCTGACGGATTGTTGGGCCCTTAGTTTTTACTCCCGTTCTCAGTATTTTTTGGATAAATGGCAAGCCCCTGTGTGGAAACCATTTACCAAAATTCTGACCGGGACGTCTGGATACGTCATTGAAATCTTTAAAAAAGTAAAATTATGGCAAGTGTCTTATGATTTAGACTTGCTACAGCATAGAAGACGTTTATATTCCTCCGTTCTGCAAACCATGTTCTTGGTGTCGCCCTGTTTTGATGTACCATGTGATACTCAATGTTTAACAAAACAATTGCTGCAAAGTAGGATTCCGTAAAAAATGTGGGATACCCTGTGGTTGTGTTGCCCAACAAATTAAATGCTAAGGGAAACCAAGCGCACAAGCAATTGTCTGAAAGGTATTGTGTTCGGGACACCTGTACATGTATGCTTGAATCTATGTTGCATCTGTTTTTTGACTGTCCATATATTGCTTCACTGTGGACTCAGTTGAGTCAGGCATGGGCTTTACCTATGTTCTCTGCTTTAACTTATTCAGAGTTAGTTTATGGGGAATTTGGACCTGGTTGGAAAATTTTTTTTCCAGGTAAATTGCGGGTTCTGTTTGCAGTGTGCAAATGGTGTATCTGGCACAACCGATGTATGTTTGTTCTGCAACAAAAAATGGTTTCTTTGACAGACCTAAGGGAGCACATTAGGAAAGAAATTTCTAGTATTTATTGTTCAGAAAAAAAAACTTTACCTGCACCTTTAGTGGCGTTTTGGCGGAGAGCGTTACCTTTAATTATTTTTGAAGGGGTTACTTGAATGGTGTTTTCTGAGGGGGGTTTGAGTCATGGGACTTCTTTTCAGTACTATTTTCTGTTTTTTTTCTGCTTATTATTAACCTGTATTGAAAATATGGTTACTTTTTTTTCTGTTTTTTGCCTTTATGTATGATGATGTGAATATTTTTTGATTTGTCTTGAGTTTTTGTTTTCTTGTATTGTTTTCCAATAAAAAATTCCCCTACTCTTTTCGATAAGTGCCATGGGATCTTTAACATCCACCTGAACTACCACCAATCCAGGCAGATGGGACCTCGGTTTAACGTCTCATCCGAAAGACAGCACCTCAGAAGTGCAGCACCCCTCTCATGCTGCACTACAGTGTCAGTACTGGGATATTAACCCAAGGGCCAGATGTGGGAACTGAACCCACAGCTCTCTGATCTCCCAGCCTCAGAGGCGAGTGTGCTACTTACTGAGCAACTGACACTGTTACATATGGCCACTCCAGGTATTCATCGGAATTCTTAACTGTATCCGAACTTTTGAACTTGACATCACGTTTGCTGTGACTAAGATGTGACTGACACCAGTTCATAACCTTATGGGACATTAAGGCTATTAGACACAAAATTAAAGCTGTTCTTTGATCTACATAGTGATATAGTCATAAGGGACTCTAGGTGCAGCAAGACTACCCCCCTTCATAAGCAGGAACCAAGTATGCTGTTAAAACATGTGTGAGACCCCCTCCTTACAGTAGGAGGATGTGGTTGTTCACAGAGATGTGCTATCAGGGGACTGACACTCTGACATCATTCCTGAGTAGATAGGATGGGTGTTAGGAGTTCAGTAGCATAGCTAAGAAGGGTTTGAGGTGCCCGGGGGGGCACGTTCTTGGTGCTGGAGGGGTTTTGCCACCTTCTGCCCTCATAGTCTTTCAAACTAGTGGGTAGCCAAGGTCCCAGACACCTCAGCAGTTTGAGGACATCAGAGATCGTTTCACCCTAAATTAAAGCTACCAACTTTCTGAGGTCTAAAACTGGGACAGTTCATCCTGATCATGATCCCCCCCCCCCAACTGTGTCACTCCCATGGACACCGCTGCAGTCAACGCTGTGCACAATCAGTTACATTTTGCTGCTTGCTCTGGCCATGCCGCCCCACAGTAACACCAGTAGCAAACATTTAGATTAAAACAATACATCATTCTGCTGCCGCTAGTTCCAAAGCATGATGTACAGAAAGTTCATTAGAAGCAAACCTGCATTAAATTGTGATCAGACATTTGAGCTGCATGTATTGCTCCTCCTGACAGTCCCATCCAACCCGCTCACACTCACCTCATTTGCTGACTTCACTTCAGTGACTCCCACCACCTCACCAGATTGTTTTCACACACTTCCCTACAGCTGATCAGGTTCGGGTACCTTAGTTCCCTGCTGCCGGTCTCTTTTCTGTCTGGAGTCCCTCTAAGCTGCTGGCAGGCAGACGTCCACATGTGCTTGTTTGCACTACTACCCATTCTAAGCTAACAGGAAGGAACATGCTTTACTGTGCTCCCACTGACATGCCTGCAATGCAAATCGGGCGCAGGGGTTGAAGTTGAAAACTGCTGTCCAACCTGAGCAGTTCCATAGTAGTGCTGAAATAACTGTCACTCACGGATTAGCAGTCAGAAAAAAAAGGAGGACAAAACTGGGACAAGTAAGCAAAAACTGGGACAAAAGCGAAATTTTGCAAAACTTGTGGGGACACCGGGACATGCTGCCTAAAATAAGGACTGTCCTGGGAAAATAGGGACAGTTGGTAGCTTTACCCTAAATCCCTGTAGCCTAACAGGAAGGGACCTCTGTGGGCATATTCTGTATGGATCATCCATAACAGGGAAGTAAATAGCGGGACCACTGGGAGGGTGTGGGACTGGGAACCACAGTGGGGTTTCCTTCAACACCTGGTCGCAGGTTTGGGAGGGGGATTCTCCCTTTTTCATCATTTTTTGAATTCCTGCTTGTGTTCTGACCTCCTACACATACCATGAGTATACTGCTTGGTACACTACCTGTTACCTGGCATCCCAGCTACCTTATCCCTTTATGTCATGTCCCCACGGACATGATACCTTTTAGGGTTTTGAACACATTAAAATATACACTGTCGATTAAAAGAGGGTTCACTGCTTAGGCAATCCAGCCAGATAGCGCTGAACTCTGCGGTCGGGGGCATGGCAATGGTCTGCCCTCACTCTAATGTCATCGCATTGACATCCTGAAGCTCGTACATCCTCCCTGATGGCAGCCTTCTGAAGCTTGGTCCAGTTAGTGACTTGTGCTTGCTCTGCAAGGATATAGAGGAGCTGCAAACCTTGCATCTTCCTAAAAGGTAAGGGATAAGAATCTATCGACTTCTTTGACTCAAACTTTACTGACCTACTGGCAATGGTTTAGATTTATACAGGAGAGAGATGCTGGTCACTTAGGTTGTTCTGTGTTTGCTTTCTCATAGAATTATAAAGAACTGCAAACATCATACAGTGAGTTAATACTTGCATGCTGCACTTGACGGATGTTTAATGGAGAAATGCACTAGCAAGGAAGATTTTGGTCATTAATTAATTATTTAATGATATCTTGGGCCTCAGCACTAATGTTATTGTAATCCTCCGTAGGAAGAAGGCCTACAGTGGGTTAGTTTGGATGCAGTTGTCCATTTTTAAGGTCCCTGGGATTAAACCCTTCGCAGATTAAAAATTTTCTTTCCTTCAAGACAGAGCTGTCAGCCATTGGTTGGGAGTACCCCTGGAGGGTGGGGCTTATTTGGGCCATGTGGAACAGCGTGGGCTGAAGGAGTCAGTCTTAAGGCAGGAGGGGGGAAGATTGCCTGCTTCCAAGTGTCAGCCAGTTCTTGGTGTGTAGGACCCAACAGAGACCTACCGAGGACATGGTGGCAGTTGTTGTGAACAAAAATCCCTTTGGGGGGGGTGCTAACTGTCTGGGAGGAGGAGTGGGAGAATTGCCTGCCTCTAGCCACCACAGGGATTGAATTTGCACTGAGGAAAAAGGGACTTCACATCTAAGGTGGGAAGCACCACCAGCCATTGAGCCTCACAGAGTAATAGAGGCAATGAGCTGATCCTGCAGTTAGGCATTAGGGAGCTTTGAAGAGGATGACTCCTGGGGTCCATGCTGCCTTCTTCAGGAGGAGTGAAGTAACTCCACTGGGACTGTAGAAGATGGGGTCAGTTTGCAGTAAGGGGACTGAGGTCACCTTGAGTATGGGACTACAGTCCAGAAATGAGATTCAAACCAGTAACTGTGTAGAGGTCAGTGAGAACTTGCAAGATAAGAGAGTGTAGCCAGCAGAAAGAGAAGCTGGGTTTGAACCTGCCAGTGGATAATTAAGACTGCCTGAATGGTTACAGTATAAACTGGTAAGAGGGATTAAGAGTATACTGAATGTTGCAATGGTAATTGCATGGACCACCTTTGCTGAACAGGGACATTGGATACATGGACTCAAGTATAATGCATGGATACGGACATAGCAAACTCCTTGGTCCAGTGCTTTATTATTCCCACCAATGGGATATGCTGCTGCTCCTTTAAGAAAAAGCTCCATGAGTGATCAAGTTCTTTATTAAAGGCTCCTTTTACTGTTATCAGTTGCTTTTTGGATTTTGGTGTCTGACATGTTTGTTGTGTCACTAACCCAGTTTGCCTCCTAGCCCAGCACCCTGTGAAGGAAACCTGCACCCTGGTCCCAAAGGACAAAACATAAGTCAGCTTTACAGTTTCCATTGTGGTTGCCCCTTCCCCACGGACGTTCCATCATCATACTTGTAGACAATGGGGATGGGGTGATACAGGGGACACATCTGGAATTTGGGTGTACCCTTGCCCCAAATTGGCTCTATGGCAGTGGGCGGGTGAAGTTATGAACTGCTTAGGACCTTTACTGTTGAAAGTTTGAATGCAAGATGGCACCGGCAAACTGTAGAATTTTGCGCCTTGCGGGACTGGTAGAAGGGGACCTGTGGCCTGAATGTGTGGAGGCTATGCAAATGGATGGAACACCAACTGCAACCCACACGGGGATGGTCATCAATGACAGCATCGATTTTCAGTGCCAGCTTTATTATTTCCCTCTGCTGAAAATTAAATGTTTCCCTTGGTACACCAGTGCCTGTTTGGGTGGTCTGAGTATGACCATCAGGACTTCCAGTGGACTGCAACTTAGTAAGCACTTTTGTCTGTTCTGATGCTCAGAACTGAGGAGGCCTAGTGCGAAGTTAAGCCCGATTGAATTTGGTGCACCAAGACTATATCAGGCAAAGGTGGGTAACTGAAAGACTGAGTAAGTGAGTGAGCTGGGACTGGGAAGTGATAATCTTTTCCTTTATTGTTGTTTCAGTGGGTGATCATGTTAAACCCAATGCTCAAGATGGCGGAAGACCCCTCAGAAATGGAAGTAAAAGTGCACATGAAGTTATTCAAGTAGCTGTGTGAGACTGGAAAAAAAACTGGTCCCCTCTCAGGAGTGCACATTACGTAAATACAGGGGTCCAGAAGTACAGTCCATCCTGGTGTGTGCATGGTGTCGTGATGTGGGGCAGCGAGCACATGGTTTGCTACCCCCACTGGTTTCTGGAGGTGGGAGAGCCCGTCTGTGCTAACTGCTGAATCAGAGGAGGCCTTTGCAGCGGGATGTGAGAAACTCCTTGGGACTGCACTCCACGAGGGAGAATCAGATGCTGCTGCACCAGCTGACAAGACTGAGCCCACCCCCAAGCCAGTGCCATGGTAACAAACAGCCCGTTGACCAGTTGTGGGCACAGTTAACATAGAAACATAGAAGTTGATGGTAGATAAGGACTGCAAGGCCCATCCAGTCTGCCCATTTCTTTTTCTACCTTATGAATGTGCCATCGGCATTTGCTATGTCAATGGCCTATCTATTCATACTTATCTGTATTGCTCCCTTATGCCTATCCCATGCCTGTTTGAAGCCCTGCACTGTATTCATATCCACCACTTCCTGAGGTAGGCCATTCCATGCATCCACCACCCTTTCTGTGAAAAAGAACTTCCTCACATTACCCCTTAATTGGCCTCCCTGTAATCTCATGCTGTGTCCTCTTGTCCTGCTATTTTTCTTATATTGAAACATGTTAGACTCTTTCACCTTGTTAATGTCCTTAAAGTGTTTGAATTGTAACGTCCCTACAAATGGGGGTTCCCAAAAAGTCTTCCTCGAGCTTGCCTAAATGCTCACTGCCAGGCTGGTGTCCTGTGTTTTAACAGTTTAAATATGACTGCCAGAGAGTGCCTGTATAGCCTCTGTGTACTGTCTCTTTAAGAGCTGCCTGGATTGCAGTCATAAGTAATCTGAGAGGGAGCTCTGTTGCAAGATGTAACTATTTGCTGAAAATCATTTAGAGTGATAATGATAATGTAGTTTGTCTAACCTGCCTTCTTTTCAGCAAGGACTGTTTTGTTTATCTTCACTATCTTGGTCCTGGACTGTGAATTGGACCAATCAGTTCTGGTGGGACCTAAAATGGAGCCGGACTACAGGAGCTGTCTGGAGTCAAAATCTGTAGGAATTGTAGTTTTGGGCTTTTGGCGCCTTTTTGCACCTGAAGGGGGGAGACTTTGTTGTGACTGACAGACACATCAGTCAACCAAACCTTTTGTATTCTGGGGAAAGTCCCTGGCTTGCTGGCAGTTGAGTCAGATCTCAGTTGGGTGCTAAATGAGCAAAAGCTTGAGACAGTCAACCAGCCGTCTGAGTAGTTTTGCGTGGAAGAACTGTGGAAAGGCCTGAGTTGTGGCCTGCATGTCTGCCTGCTGCCCCTGAGAGGGCGAGAAGAGAATTATTTCGGACTAAATCCAAGTTTGTGAGGACGAAGTAAACCACTGATTTTCACCAGGCTCATACCTGAAGAAGACTGAAGATTTGCTGAATGCGTTCGGCCTGTCAAGATTTCCAGCTCCTTTTGAATCTCCGGTTTGTGCAGAGACTTTGCGATCGTGATCGGAGAGCAGTTTGCCTGGTACAGTAGAATTTCCTTACATGTAAATGTGCTGTGTATTGAAAGTGGGTCGTGATTTGTTTCCCCACTGTGTGAATGGTGTTCTGCTTGCTGGAAGCTTTATCCAGACTAATTGGACTGAATCCACGATCATCTCCATTCGGCCTGGGCCATGCCACACTGGCCCTGCCAGACTACCCCACTACACAGAGAAAGCCATCGACGAGAGACCTGCCTGGGGATCAGCCCCCTGCTCCACACTTGAACAGGAACGATGCCTTGGCGAATCATGTGGGCCCGGCTTCTCCTGTCACTCCAGACTAACCACCTGCTGTCTCGATTTTCGTCCAGCCTGTGTCCAGTCGTGGGTATCGTGAGTAATCATCAGGGTAGCTCCCTGCAACAACAGCCTAATCTAAAAGTGTGTCATCTGATTGTCTTGTTTTCTTTTCACGAACTGAGCCCTCCGGCTCCGGATCACAAATAGTGTGTGTTGTGCATGTTGTTTTCTTCCATCACAGGGCCCCAGTCAGCTGCAACATTCCTGGCTAGCCCACCATTCTCCATCTGGGTACCCAGAGTGTGTGACTGTTTAGGGACCCTGAAGTGCATGCATAACTGTTTGATTGATAGTGTCTTTAAGCAAATTAACCTGATTACGCCCCTCCCTTGTTCAAGCCCCTTAAATAAATCAGATCTAACTCTTTTGCATTTACCCTGACTGTGGTTCCAGTTTGTGCAAGAGTACTGTACTGCTGTTATTTGCTGTGTATAACCTTGTTTTACAGGGGGGCCCCAGGGCTGGACCAGAGGAAAAGCCCTGGTGGTAAGTGCAAAGAGTGTGGGTACTTGTGTGGTGTATCAGGGGTATTGTGAAAGTAATTATTGTGCATTGTTCTGGCCACTAATAAGGAAAGAGTGGGGTTACAGTGCCCCAGAGGGCTGTGCCCAGGTTAGCTTGACCACTACCAACCCAGACCTCCGGGTGGAGGCACCCATTTCAGAACTCAGGCCCCTTAACCTGCTACTAGCCAAGCAGGCAGGGTTAGTAGCCCTTGGGATAGTGCCCCCTAGGGGTTACACCAGTATCCCCCAGCTTTTCTTACTGCCTTCTCATATTGCTTCCCACCTTTAGGTCATCTGATATGACTACTCCCAGGTTCCTTTCCATTTTTGTTGTTGTTAGTATCTCACCCCCCATTGTGTACTCTTCCCCTGGGTTTTTGTTTCCCAGGTGCATTACTTTGCACTTCTTTGCGTTGAATCTAAACTGCCATACATTTGACCATTCCTCCAACCTTGCCAAGTTCCTTCTAATCCTTTCCATCCCACCTTGTGTATCAACCCTGTTGCAGATCTTTGTGTCGTCTGCAGAGAGACATACTTTTCCTTCCAGCCCCTCCGCAACATCACTTATAAAGGCATTGAAGAGGACCAGTCCCAGTAATGAACCCTGCGGTACCCCGCTAGTAACCCCCCCTTTCTTCAGAGTGGACTCAGTTTACTATTACCCTCTGCGTCCTGTTGTTCAGCCAATTTTTTACCCAGGTTACCACCTTGGGACCCACTCCAAGGCTGGCTAACTTGTTTATTAATTTGTGTGTGGGACTGTGTCAAATGCCTTGCTAAAGTCTAGGTAGGCCATGTCCACAGCCCCTCCCTGGTCTACTACTTTGGTCACCCAGTCAAAGAAATTTATTAGATTCATCTGACATGACCTTCCCACTGTGAATCCATGCTGTCTTTGGTCCTGTGCCCTGCTGGCCACTAGGTACTCAACAATTCCTTCCTTCAGAAGTGATTCCACCATTTTACCTGCCATTGAGGTCAAACTAACAGGTCTGTAGTTTCCTGCCTCTGCCTTGCTCCCACTTTTGTGAAGTGGAATCACATCCACCCTCCTCCACTCCTCAGGTACCACCCCTTCCTCCCATTATTTGTTAAAGAGGGTAGTCAATGGCATCACTAGTTCTCCCCTTAGCTCTTTTAGAATTCTGGGGTGAATCCTGTCAGGCCCCACTGCTTTGTCCACCTTTAGTTTTAAGTGTTCTTTCAGAACTCTTTCTTCTGTGAATGGACTGGTATCAATCCCCTAATACAGATGGTTTCTACTGTTTGGTTTAGGTACCTCCCCCTCTTCTTCTTTTGTGAATACTGAGCAGAAGTATTTGTTCAGTATCCCTGCTTTTTCACTGTCACCCTCTACCCATATTTCCTCCCCTTTATTAAGCCTCACTATCCCTCCCTTGGTCTTTCTTCACTCCTTAATGTACCTATAAACGGTTTTATCCCCCTTCTTAACATAGTTGGTTATCTTTTCCTCAGTTTGGGCCTTTGCTATTCTGACTGTCTTCCCTGCCTCCTTCTGCTTTAACTGATATAGTTCTCTGCACTGCTCCTTCTCTGTTTCCTTATATTTCCTGAATGCTATCCTTTTTTTCTTAACTTTCCCTGCCACCTCTTTTGAGAACCATAGTGTCTTTTTCCTACGTTTTGTTTTGTTGATTTGCTTTACACAAAGGCTTGTTGCCTCTGTGATGGCAGTTTTTATTTTTCCCCATTGTTTTTCCACTCCTCCTTCTTGCCTGTTTACTAGTGCTTTTCTGAGGCACTCTCCCATTTTGCCAAAGTCAGCCCTCCTAAAGTCCAACACCCTTGCTTTTGTATGGCTTGACTCTACAGCTGTGTTTACTGTGAACCACACTGTTTGGTGGTTGCTTGTTCCCAGATTACAACCCACTTCTAAAACTGAGATCCTCTCTCCATCCCCATTTGAGAGTACTGGGTCTAAGACTGCTCCCTCCCAAGTGTGTCCCAACACTAGCTGTCTGAGGCATGCCCCCTGCAGAGCATCGGCAATAACCCTGCTCTTGGATGTGGCTGCAGTAAAGGTGCTCCAGTTAACATTTGGCATATTCAGGTCCCCCATCAACAATATCTCTCCTTTTTCTGCCATTTGAAGGATTCCTTCTATCATTTCCTTGTCCACTGCCTCCTCCTCCTGAGACGGGGGTCTGTAAACAACCCTTGTGCGGATTGTGGTGTCATTTCCTGTCTCCAGGGTGACCCTCAGTGCCTCCTCCCTTCCCTGTTTACCCTTTAGTTTTGTTGCTTTGATTCCTTCCTTATGTAGAGAGCTACTCCTCCTGATCTTTTACCCTCCCTGTCCCTCCTGTAGATTGTGTACCCTGGTATGTTGACATCCCAGTCATGGTTCTCTGTGTACCATGTTTATGTGGCTGCCACGATATCCAGGCGCCCCTCTTCCATCAAGGCCACTAGTTCAGGGAGCTTGTTACATAGACTATGGGCATTGGTACTAATTGCCCTCCATTTTTTGATGGTCTTGCCCCTTGTAGGCCCATCCTCGTCCTTACTGCCTTTGCCTTTTTCTGGATTTACCCCTGTCCTGCAACAGGTTTGAAACTCCAGGAGGGGTAGAGAAAATGAGAAGGGACCTAAACAAGCTTGAGGAGTGGTCAAAGGTGTAGCAGCTAAGATTCAATGCAAAGAAGTGCAAGATCATGCACTTGGGGCACAGAAATGCAGGGGAGGAGTACATGATGGGGGGGAGAAGAGGTACTAACGGCCACCAAACAGAAAAGGGACCTGAGAGTAATCATATCTGATGATCTAAAGGTTACCAAACAATGTGAGAAAGCTGTGAGACGAGCCAGTGGAATATTGGGGTGCATAGGGGGAAGTTATCTCCAGCAGAAGAAAGGAGGTGGTGATGCTACTGTATAGAAAATTGGTGAGACCTCATCCAGAGTACTGTGTCCAGTTCTGGAGGCCACATCTCCAAAAGGACATAGACAGAGTAGAAGCGGTTCAGAAAAGGGTGAGAAAAATGGTGCAGGGGCTGCACCAAAAGTCATAGGAGAGGAGACTGGAGGATCTCAATATATATCCCCTGGAGAAGAGGGGGGTATGATAGAGACTTTCAAATACCTCAAGGGTCTAAATAAGGTACAAGAGGGTAGCATCTTTAAAAAAAAAAAAAGATGTTCAAAAACAAGTGGCCTTGATATGAAAATAGAAGGAGTAGACTTAGGGGTAATGTGAGCAAGTATTTTTTTCACGGAAAGGGTAGTGGATCCATGGAACAGCCTCCCGGCAGAGACTGTAGGGGAAAAATGGTAGGGGAATTCAAAAATGCATGGGACAGACATAAAGGAACCCTAGCAATAGGAAAGAGAGGGTAAACTGCAGATTATTTAGGATCTGCAGAATATGAAACAGGTAGGGGAAAATGGGCAGACTAGGTGGGCCAAGTGGTCCTTATCTGCTGTCAAATTCGGTATTTGTTTGTGTGTTTCTATGACCTCTAGAAGAGTGCTAGAGAGAGTGCCAGGAACGGCAGTACCAAGAGGGTGAGTGGCTGCCTCCAGCAAAAGTACTTTGGACACTGTAAGAAGCATTCCAGAGTGGTCCCAGGCAGAGAGGATAGTCCAGAGACAAATAAACAGGACTACCCCCAGTATAAGTACTCATACCTTCTAAAGCAGATCTGGGATGTCACTGAGCAGAAGAGGAAGGAATGGGTTTTCAGGGCCACACTACAGAAAAGCTACAGGAAGCATGAACTGGACGTTTACAGCTCCACCATAGCATTGCAAGAGGCACAGAGGGTAGGAAGGGAATTAGTGGGAGCAGCGCCTGCGAGGGACTGACCCTGATGAAGCACTACTCCCTGATACAGGATTTGGATGGAGAGTGAGCTCGGTATAGCGAGGAAGGCATGAACTCCTTTGGATATCCCTGTATCAAGCCGGACCCTTGGTATTACTTTGCCTGCTGGTGAGAAGCTTGGCGTGGAAAGTATGACGTCCTCCAGAGTTGTCACATGATGTGCCACCCACCAGAGATCAGCAGATGGGTGACACCACTCTTTTTCTTATTGTTTTGATAGCGGAGTGTTGGTCTTGGACATTTTGAACTTACTGCATTATACTTTTGCCCTTTGCATTTACCCCACAGGTATGATAAGCAAGAATGTTAAGATTTACTGTTTAATAATGCATGCTGAAAAAAAAATGTTTACATTATATTTACATCAGTTCGGAGTGCTGTTGGACCAGTAGCATTGTTTCAATTTATCCACTGTCACTGTGGGGGATATGTGTTCAATCAAGGGGGAATGTAGGGGGAATCTAAGCTGGATATTCTAAAGACTGCCTGAACCATTGTATATATTGCACTAGCACCTTATTTTGTATTGTATTGTATTGTATTGTATTGTATGCAGTTTGTGTTTCTTGCATTCCAATGTATTCTTGCACGTTATCTGTATGTTACTGTATGCTAAGTATCCAATGTATTACTAGTTTGTATTATCATCTGCACCATTCTTAATTAATGTAATTGTATTGTCTTTATTCCTATGTGCTATCTTCATGGCCCAGGTCATGCCTGAAAACGGTCCTCTGGATTAGTGCAACTATCCAGTAAACAAACAAACAAATAAATAAATGAGGCATCTTTTTGTTCTTGGGCGTGACAGGGAAGTTGGGTAGTGATTAGGTAGGCAGCTTTAATGGCAATCCAATAAGGCAGAGTTTGGATGGGTGTTGTTTAGATACATAGACCTGAGGTGCCACTCACTGGGTGCTTTGGGCAATCCGTCATGAGGGTCTGGGGCTAGGCAGCCAGGAGGGCTCGAACAGATTTAGTGTATTGAACTCAAGGGGGCCCTGTTTCTACTGTGGTGTGAGTTTTGCCACCTTTGTGGTGAAGCAGCTGTGAGCTCCTCTGGGACCTGGGGGGGTGCGCATACCCTTCCCACCATGAGACTGGGAGGGTGGTTGGTAGATGCCCTGGGATGCTTGCCGAGGGTACTGAGCTTTAAATGGGGGGGGGATGTAACCCCCCCATAGGAAGAAACCCTACAGTGGGTTAGTTTGTACATACTTGTCCCTTTTTAAGGTCCTTGGGATGAAAGCCTTTATAGATTAAAATTTTTCTTTCCTTCGGGGGAGCCGTCAGCCATTGACTGGAAGTACCCCTAGAGCATGGAGCTCATTTAGGCAGTTGGGAAGAGTGCGGGCTGAAGGAGTCAGTTTGATGGCAGGAGTGGGGACTATTGCCTGCTTCCAAGAGTCAGCCGGTTCTTGGTATGTAGGGCCAAACGGAGACCTACTGAGGACGTGGCAGTGGCCGTTATGGACGAAACCCCCATGAGGGTGTGCTAACTGTCTGGGAGGAGGAATGGGAGAGTTGCCTGTCTCTAGCTGCCATGGGGATCAAATTTGCAGAGAAGAAAAAGGGACTTCACATACAAGGTGAGAAGCATCACCAGCCATTGAGCCTCACAGAGTAATGGAGGCAATGAGCTGATTCTGCAGTTAGGGAGCTTTGAAGAGGATGACTCCCGGGGTCCATGCTGCTTTCTTCAGGAGGAGGAGCAAAGTAGCTCCACTGGGACTGTAGAAGATGTGGATCATTTCACAGTAAGGGGAGTGCAGGCACCATGAGTATGGGATTTCAGTCCAGAAATGAGAGTCAAACCGGTGACTGTGTACATGTCAGTGAGAACTTGCCAGATAGAGTGTGTAGCCAAGGAAAGAAAAGCTGGGTTTGAACCTGCCAGTGGAGAGTCAAAGCCGCTCGAATGGTTACAGTGTAAACTGCTAAGAGGGATCAATGGTATGCTGAATGTTAAAATGGTAATTGCATGGACCACCTTTGCTGAACAGGGACATTGGATACATGGACTCAAATATAATGCATGGACACTGACACAGCAGACCCCTCAGTCCAGTGTCTTATTATTCCCAGATGTGTTGCTGCCCTTTTAAGAAAAAGCTCCATGAGTGATCAAGTTCTTTAATTAAAGGATCCTTTTACTGTTATCAATTGCCTTTTGGATTTTGATGTCTGGCAAGTTTGTTGTGTCACTAACCCAGTTTGCCTCCAAGCCCAGCACCCCATGATGGAAGCCTGTACCCCGGGCCTGAGGGACAAAACATAAATCAGTTTTGCAGTTTCCATTGTGGTTGCCCCCTCCCCACGGTCACTCCACCTTCGTGGAAGGGGACAAGCAAGGGAGTCAGGTCCAGGCACTGGTTTGCAGGAAGGAGTTAAAGCCCATGGGGGGGGTGGGGATGAGGATAGCAGGATGATACAGTCATCCAGGGGTGTAGGTGGAGGGAGGGTTGTAGTGATAGGGAACGCTATCCTGAAGGGGATCAGATGGGGAGGGAGGGGTGAGCAGCACAGTCCGATATGGGTGGAATCTATACCAGGCTTGACAGCAGGTAGGGTGGGACAGGCTATATCAAAGTGTCTTAGGAGGGGAAGAGTGAAACTGCATGTGGTGGTGCATGTAGGCACCAACAACCTAGAGGGATGTACGGTGGAGTCAGTGAGGGACAGATTCAAAGAACTGGGGAGGATACGTAAAGGAGATAGGTAGCTCAGTAGCCTTCTCAGAAGTGCCGCTGGTTCCCAGGTCGAGCAGTGTGAGGATGGAAAGGACAGTTGAGTTTAATTCCTGGCTGTGGGGGGGGGTGTCGTTCTCATGGGTTTGGGCTGGTGGGAGATTGGGGGAGCACATGGGATAACAGTGCTCTGTATGCAAAGGCTAGGTTACACTTAAGTTGGGAGGGGCAGGGAGTTTTGAAGCACAAGCTGGAGGATTACTTAGCATCAAGGTTTTTTTTAAACTAGGTAGGAGGGGAGGTGAGTGGGCACCTAGTTTGCAGGGTGCCAGGAAGGGGAGCCAAATGAGCTGACCCCCCCACAACAACAGTGTCTGTGATGGGGATGAGCTGCAGGGGGAGGGGCAAGTTAAGGGGATTGGGGGAGCAGAGAAGAATGGATCTGGGTGGAGGGTGGTCTCCCTGAATGCGAGGAGCCTGGGTAACAAAATGACTGAGCTCCAGGCTGTCTTAGCTGTAGGGATGGTGGACACTGTGGCCATAACAGAAACTTGGGCCACCCAACAGCATGACTGGGATCTGGTGATCCCAAGGTACAACATTTATAGGAAGGACAGAGGGGTGGGGAGAGGGGAAGGAGTGACAGTTTATGTAAGGGATTGTATTAGATGCACTGGGGATGAGGGGGAAGAAGGGAGGACAGAGGTGCTATGGATGTAGTTCCTGAACTCTAGAGGTAGGAAACTAAGGTTGGGGTGGTGTATAGACCACCAGCTCAGTCTGTGGAGTTGGATAGGGAGTTGGCGGAACAAATTTGTTGGGCATGTAAGAAGGGGATTGTGGTGATCGTTGGGGACTTCAATCTGCCTGGGGTGGATTGGCGTATCCAAGCCACCTCTAATGCCAGGGAACAGATATTAGTGGATGCATTTCAAGATAGTCTTCTGGTGCAATTGGTTAGTGTGCCAGCTAAGTTAGATAATACACTTGACCTGGTATTGTCTAACAGGGAGGTGGTGAGGGAACTTAAGGTGGAAGACCCACTAGTTGGGAGTAACCACTATTCGGTGTGGTTCACACTCAGCTTGAGCAGTGAGTCTGTAGGATCAGTGACAAGGGTGGTGGACTTCAGATGGGCAGACTTTAGGAAGACGCGGGAAATCCTGATAGGGTACCTTGAGGGGATAAGACTGGGAATGGATGTACAACAGAAGTGGGATAATATCAGACTTGGACTGAAGGAAGCTATGGAGGCTTGTACCAGGACTCTGAGTAAGAAGAGCAGAACTAAGAAGCCATAATGGCTGAACAGGAAAGTATTGGAGGGGGTGAGGGCAAAGAAAGTGGCATTTCGGAAATTCATGATAACCAGTAGAGGGGAGGACAGGGAGGAGTATGTGAGGAGGACCAAAGAGGTAACCAAACTAGTAAGAGAGGCCAAGGCCTCAGAGAGTTAAGGTTGGCTCAAGGCATCAAGTGAGGGGAGAAGGACCTTTTCAGGTACATGAGAGAGAAAAGAAGATGCAGGGACCAAATAGTGAGGATCAAGAGGGGCAGGGGTGGGTAGAAAAGGGTGTGGCACAGGTGGAAGCATTGAATGAATACTTCTGTTCTGTGTTCACCAAGGAGGAGGAGGATGGTCCACTACCTCCATGGACCGGGAGGGTGGGGAAGGGGTGACAGACAAGAAGATCACAGAGAGCAGAGTACTAGAGGGTCTAAAGGCACTTAGGGTGGACAAGGCACCAGGTCCTGATGGCATTCATCCCAAGGTGCTGAGGGAGATGGTGGAGGCGTTGGCCAGACCACTGGTGGACCTGTTCAACACCTCCCTGGACAAAGGAGGCACACCACAGGACTGGAGGTTGGCTCATGTGGTGCCTATCCACAAGAGTGGCCCTAGGGATGAGCCAGAAAACTACAGACCTGTTAGTCTTACCTCCATAGTTGGTAAACTTATGGAAGTGATTCTGAAGGAGAGACTGGTGACATTTCTTGAGGTAAATGGCCTCCAGGATGGGCAGCAGCATGGGTTCGTTTCGGGGAGATCTTACCAGACCAACCTACTAGAGTATTATGACTGGGTAACAAAGAGAGCTGTATAGGAGCCATGCAGTTGATGTCCTGTATTTGGACTTCAGCAAGGCCTTTGAGTCAGTGCCTCATGGGTAGCTGGGGGGGGGGAACTGAGATCCGTGGGAATGGGGGTGAAGATGGCTTACTTTGATCGAGAATTGGTTGAAGGGGAGGCAGCATCTGGTGATGGTGGGGTGCCTCGGGGCTCTGTGCTGGGTCAGGTATTGTTTGGACTGTTCATATCAGACATCTCAAATGGAGTAAGGAACAGGATCTGTCTGTTCGCAGATGATACTAAGATGGATGCGGTAGTGGATGATGTAGAAGGGTGGAAAGAGCTACAGAGGGGTCTAACCAAACTGGAGGAGTGGTCGTCGAAGTGGCAGCTTGGCTTCAATGTGAAGAAGTGTAAAGTTATGCACTTTGGGGCAAAAAACCAGAGGAGGGAATACTGGATAGGTGAGATGAGACGGGGGGGCGGATATGTGATCCTACCCCTCTACAGATCATTAGTCAAGCCGCACTTAGGGAATACTGCATGCAGTTCTGGCGGTCATATCTGAAGAAAGATATCAGGCTGCTAGAGGGCGTGCAGCATAGGGCAACAAAAATGATACAGGGGAATGGAAGGCAAACCCTACGAGGACAGGCTGAGACATCTGAGTTTGTACACCCCAGAGGAGAGGAGGGATCGGGGATATGATTGAAACATTCAAGTATATGAAGGGGTTCAACAAAACTGGCACAGATGGGTTATTTAGGCTGAGGAAGGGAAGGAACACCAGAGAACACGGGCTAAGATTGGAAGGGGGTAGATTTAGGAGAGAGATGAGGAGGCATTATTTTACAGAAAGGGTGGTGTCAAAATGGAATATCCTACCAGAGGAGGTGGTATCATGTAGGACGGTGGGCACTTTCAAAAGGGCTTGGGACAGGACACGGGGGTGTATGGGCAAGTAATAATGAGAATTTGCTGGAGGGGAGAGGGGGTGGGGCAGGTGCGACCTATGGCGCTAGCTGTATACTCGAGCAGATTTGATAGATCATAAGGCCTGTTTCTGCTGGCAGATTTGTATGTATGTATGTACCCCTAGACATTGGGGGGGGGGGTTACATTAAGGTTACTGGTATGTTTTACAGAATATATTTCAAAGCCTGATGAAAAAGTATAGAGAGTATGTAATGTTTTATATATTTTACCAGTTTGTTACCTTTAATTAGATGCCTAAGCTTACTATTATCCAAATTGTGTTTAAGCATGTGAATGAATATATTGTTTTAATATTTTAGTATGTTGTGCTAGAGTGTACACTTGCTGTTTGAATCTATACAGGTTTGCTACCGATTCACACAGACATAAGGTATGGTTTTGTAAAAATATTACACAGCACAGTTTGGTGGTTGTTTGGTGCGTATTTTAATTTAACACAATGGGAAATTGAAAATATATACATTTTTGTATGTAGGTACACCTTTCACCCCAAGGAAGGGTCTATCACACCCTGAAACACTGGTGGGTCTAGATGGTTTTATTGTCTATGTATTGAAATAAAACCCATATTGCTATACTATTGAGTGTGTGAGAGGTCACTTTTTTTCCTGTGTTCCCTATGAGTATTGATGGCATTCAAAGGAACTGTCTACTTCCTGATGTGAGCTATTTTTGTGCCTAGGGAAGATCTGGTCTTTACTTTCCTAGCCAAGGTCCCAGCCACCTAAACAGTTTGAAGGTGTCAGAGATTGTTTCACCCTTAAATTCTTGTAGCCTACCAGCGAGGGATCTCCAGCTCTGGGGATATGGGATCTGGGGGCATTTTTCATGTGGATCATCCACAGAAGGGAAGTATATAGTGGGACCATGGGGAGGGTGTGTGACCCAAAGGGGGTTTCTCTCAAAGGAAATAACCTGATGACCAGCTGGCCTGAGGAATGTTCCCCCAAAGACATCAAGGGAGACTCTGTGTGTGGGGGTGGGGGTGGGGAGTCCTGGACTGATTATGCAGCCGTGTACAGCAGAGGTCATAATTACAACCATTATAAGCAAATGGGTCAGTATTAAAATACCTTCCAACTCACGCGGTAGGTCAGTTCAGCATGCTAATATGGAACTTACAGGAACTTCTACTTTATATGGAAAGTTTCTCCCTGCAGGACTTAGGAAATATAACAGCATTCATGGTCAAATAGTTGCTAGTTCAAGCGTTACAAACAGGAGTGCATTTGCATAGGTGTTAGGCGTCTTCCTCTATCAAAGCAAATGGCTTTGATGTATAAAACTCTTTTAAAATCCTTACTATTACAGAACTACTGATAGATATTCGTTACTATGTTATAAAACTGAGATCTAACATTGGTATGGTATAGCTTTGGATTAAACTAACCCCTCCTATGAGGATTTACTTTTACCACTGAATGAAACCTTATTTTTTTTTTGTTGACCGGGTAAGTGCACTAGACAAATCCTGCCTATTTTCAGGCATGACCCAGGAGAAGGGGATACAGATGAATGCCAACTGACCTTGAAGCAGATTAAGCTGTTGGTGGTATTTTTAGTGAATAAGGGAAATTGGCCAGGACACCGGGGAAATTCCCCTACTCTTTGCAGTCTGAGCAGGAGCAGCGATGGAGGAAGATGTACAGGCAGGAGCTCTGCCTGCAGCTTCGCTGGAGTTTGACACACAGTCCCAACTAATGCCGGAACGAGAAATCGATTTGTTTCAGGGAGCATTGCAGGCTTGTGAGCATGCAAACAGGAGGCTACAAACGGCAAGTGCTTTTAATTCCTGAAGTAAGCGTAATGGATGTTACCGTTTCTACGGAGCGGCTGAAAGATACTCCGGGAGTGGATGTGAATTTTCCGGAGCCAGAAACTATGGAAGAAGTCCCGCAAGATGGTAATTCTGGCAATTTTGACACTCAGAATCGATCTTTTGGTACAGGAACCTTTGCCGCGGAAACTGCGGTTTTCCACACGGAAGATAGTGGGAATAGCACATTTCCGGATGCACCCGTGAACAGTCCGTCGTTGTTACAGGACATTGGGAGGCCTAACCCGACGCCGACAGCTTCGCAAATGGTGAAAAGACAGTTTAAACTGCAGTCCCAAGTATCGGACGTTATAGACTGGTCAGAGGAGGATTCAGCTTCATGCAGGATGGATCCAGAGCGAGTCAGGCAGTTGGACACCTAATCCAGAATGGAAGCCGGTCGCCTATACCTCACCACAGCATGCCATCACCCTGAGCTCAGGTAGTAGCGCTACTAAAAATACTGTTAAAGGTGTACACCAGTTATTGCAGGACAAGGCAGCTACTAGTAGCTTCAAGGTTCCTTTAGAAGGGGAGGGAGTGAAACTGCATACAAAAACAAGTGCCAATGATAACTCAAACACAGAGAAAAATGTGCCTCCTAAACGTGTTTCCATGGCAGATCTATTCAAGCAAAAGCTTGAGCAGGCTCCCAGGAGAAATGCTGTGAGGCTAAGATATAGAGGAGGCTTAGATATTCACCCTGATAGGTATTACATTGTGAATGTTTTATTGAAGAATACTATGTTTTTCTCCATCTGATTTTTGCTCTTATTCACGTGTCGGAGAAGATTCTTTGACATCAGTTTTAGAACAAATCATAGTTTGGAAAAGTTTTGGAAAAATATTCAAATCTGAAAAACACACCTTTATGGTTGCCCTTTTTAGCCATCCTTTAACTAGACCACAGATTGGAGTACGTCACTGTAATGTTTAGGAATGAAGGGGTGAGCGTCAGTGAAATCTATCACTGGATACAAAAAGATCGACATTTAGGCCCCCTGAGCCCTTACTAGACCTAGAGGGTATCTGGACAGGGAGTTGGAAGTTTAAAGTAAAAATATTTCAAGTCAACTCAGAAATAATCCATCTTCCTAACAGTTTTTTTGGGGAAAAATAGGGGTGTATGTTTTTACAACGGCCAACCTAGGGCCTGTTACAAATGTGGATCACGGTCTCATATTAGCAGTTCCTGTGATATGATGAAATGTCCACTATGCGGAGGTTTTGGTCATTCGGTAGATTTATGTCAGAATATATTCCAGTGCAACCTCTGCGATGAGAAAGGGGCATGCCTTCCACCAATGCCCATGTGTAAAACGTAATAAAACAGAGGGTTGGAATCATGAGGAATTAGTAACTCAAGCACAGGACAAAACCCATAGGCCGAGGCCTTCTGCAGACACAGAGCCGTTAATGATTCCTCTGACAAAAACTGACCAGGTTCCTAAATCATCACTGGCTCCTACAGATGAGTCTGGAATAGATAAAGTCAGCATGCCACCCCCCAAAAAAGATTTTGAAACCATGAAAGGGAAAAGGGTCACTAGATCAGCTTTAAAAATGTTGGTTCCTGACCCCCTACCAACATCTAATATTTTTTTACCACTGCAAGAAGATCTGGAAGACTCCGATTTAGAATCAAACACATCCCACAGATCTGAGATGATCACTGAGGATGAGGAAGGAAAGTTGATAGAGATACTGAAAGAAAAAAAAAGTAAAAAAGGAAAAAAAAGGAAAGCAAGCAATAATTCAAAGGGGGGGTATTAGCTGAATTTGAAATATTTGATGTCAGCACTTCAACTTTTATCACTTAACGTTAGAAGTTTACAAACATATAAGAAACAAATCTCTGTCCTATCGCATTTATCAACTCTTCCTGTGGATGTCATTTTTTTGCAGGAGTGTCATATCTCATCACTTAAAGAGGTAGAGACATTAAAGAAACGATGGTACTGGGGTTCCTTCTTCTGGTCCTTCAGTACAGGACTTGCAGATGGGATTGGTATTTTATTTAAAATCACTAATGTCCATGTTTTCCGTTTGATAGATTTATGTCCTGGCAGAACTTTAATTCTAGATTGTTCAATTAAAGATTTTTCTTTTAGATTGATCAATATTTATGCTCCACAAATTAAATCTGCTAGGGTGGAACTATTTGGTGAAATTAAACCCTTTCTTTTCACTAAACTACATGTTATTTGGGGAGGGGATTTTAATTGTTCTTTAGACACCCTGTATCTACAAGCAAACAAAGAAAATATATTGTGATTCCAACGCTTTAAAACAATCTTTAGCAGTTTCAAATATGCAGGATGCTTTTCTAAACTACATCCTAATGATCCCGGAGCTACATATCATAGATTCATTTATGCTACTAGAATAGATATGTTTCTTTTTCTACACATCTACACCCTACTGTGTGTTATTCACAACCTCAGGAATTTTCAGATCATAACATTTTATTTTGCTCATTTTCCTTGCAATTCATCCCACCAAAACTTTATTCTAAATACTATAGCTGGAGACTTAATATATCTTTATTCGATAATTTATCCTTTCAAAACCAAACGGAACTTTTATTTACATATAGGATTCTGTATATTGTGTATATTCAAACCCGCTACAATGGTGGATAGACACAAAACAAGAATTAAAAAAATTATTTGTCTCTTTTGGAAAATCTACAGCTAATTCTAAATATATTAACTATTTGCTCACCCGTAATCAATTATATAAACTGATGTCATTTGATTTAAAAAACAATCAAGGATTACTTTCCCAAATCAAAAATTTGAAGGAACGAATGAAAGAATATCAATATGACAGGGCTAAATCTCTAGAACTAGAGTTTAAATTTGGGGTTAAAACTCCCAGCCTCGGACCCTTTACAGCATGTAAATTCAGACTAGAAACTACTCTTATGACTCAATTAAAACAGCTACTGGGGTTATATGCACAAATGACATGGAGATACTAGCTACAGTTCAGGAACATGTAGAAGCATCTTTAAGAGTTCAGGAGTTCAGGCCTCTGGATTTTTCTTTCTTTACGCCCCTGTGACTGGATTGACTAAATCTGAACTGATTCCGCTTGATACAACCTATCACACCACAAGAAGTCGAATTTGCTATTCAACAATTAAGTAAGGATACGCACCAGGATGGGATGGACTACCCAATGAATTTTACAAACTCTTTCTATCATATATGATACACTTTTTACCTAAAATATTTAATTTTTTGCTGTTTACTTCTAGTGACTTGTTAGGTTTCAATACCTCGCTGTTATTTTATTTATATAAATCAGGTGATAAAGCCTTAATAACAAACTGGAGGCCTTTAAGTTTATTAAACAGCGATTATAAAATATTGACTAAAATTTTGAATAACAGATTATTATTAGTAGCTGAAAAACTTATTCACCCAGCCCAAACATGTGCCATCCCTAATAGGAAAATTCAACATAATTTATATCTTTTAAGAGAATTATTTGAGTTAAGTAATAAGAAACAGATTTCAGGGTACATTGTTGCCCTAGATCAAACTAAAGCTTCGACCAGAGTTAATCATCACTATCTATTTTCAGTACTAGTGAGATATGGAATTCCACCTCCTTTTGTACAATGGATATCAACCTTATATGGAATGGCTCACTGTATTCCCATGGTTAATACTTTATTTGGAAAAGAAGTACCTATTTCAATTGAGTCCGGCAGGGTTGCCCTTTAAGTCCCTTCTCTATTCTTTTGCTCTGGATCCTGTTATTAGACAAATTGTTTGGGATACACATGTTATAGGTTTAACCCTTCCCTGATTTACCAATGGAAAAGCTGACTGCATATGCAGATGGTATTACTCTACTCTTAAGAGATATACCCTCATTGCAAAAGCATTATATACCTTTTCATGTTTGAGGCAATATCGGGGCTCAAATAAATATGGAAAAGAGCTTCATTTTATTTTACAACCTACAAATTCAGACCCACTAATATTGCTAATATCCCTGTAGAATCATCACACCGTAAGATTTTAGGAATCTGGTTCGGAAATGGTGATTTAGCTACATACAATTGGGAGAAACAGTTATACATTGGAGAATTTAAAATTCACAGGTGGAAAGGATGGAAATTCGGGAAAAAGAAGAGGGTTATTATTATAAAGAAATTCATATTACCAATTTTTTTATATTTAAGTTATGTGTTTCCACCCCCTATTAGTTTAGAGACAAGGCTATTAAGTATTTTTTCCAAATGTTATAGGGGTAATAGATTAAACCAGTGCGTAGGGACATAACGTATCTTCCACTTAACAAAGGAGCCTGGGAATGATTAACCCTATTGTTTTTTACCATTCCATATTTTTATTTGATTCTTTTTCTTACTTATGGTTTGATGTCACTAAGACTTGGCAAAAATGGTCCAAATCTTTGTGGTCTGTCTATTTAGATAAATGGTCTATGTTTCCCCCTAAAATATGTGGTAAGCATTTTTTACCGTCATATGGAGTTTTTACATTTAAGAAGTTACAACAATGGAAGATATCATTTCCAAACTTGCTTACTTTTTCGAGGAAAACCTTTTATAATTTCGTGGTATTTGACGTACAGAAATGTATTCCCCTGTTCCCAGAATGTATACCTACACAGATGATTTATGCCTTGAGGAAATTGACTGATTTCAGAATACCTCCTTTCATTTGGGATATTGTCTGGTTATCAATACAAGGGAAATTAGGAGTTCGAGGCAATTTAAAATACAAACCCACTACTGAAAGATTTTGTTTGAAACACATGTATCAACTGTGAAGAATCCATGGTTCATTTTTGTTTCCTGTCCTTATAGTCAAAACTTTTGGCAAGCCCTGCCATTCATTGGAATCTCCATTTTGGGTAATGTCTCATATCAAACTATAGTTTTAGGTAATTATACTGGATCTTGGAGACATTATAATAGGAGTACTTTAAATGTTTTTTGCTTTTGTTCAATATTACCTGTGGCAAGCCAGATGTCAATTTATCTTTCAACAATTAAATGTGTTACGAACACTTTATTTATGCAAATTGAAACAGGTTTACTTTCTGTCAAAACCAGAGATCTAAGTAAATTTTCCAAATCAAAAGTTGATTTACTTTGGAAAGACTTTATTTTTCTATGATACATTAAGTAACTATTGTTTTGTCTTTGTTTTTTTTTTTTGCACTGTGTTGTATAAAAGGATACAAAAGAGAGTACTAGTTATTGTATAAGATATCTTTTCTGTTTGTATGGATTCTTGTGATGTTATGTTTTCTATCAATAAAACTACCCCTACTCTTTTCAATAAGTGCCATGGGATTTTTAATATCCACCTGAACTACCACCAATCCAGACAGATGGGACCTCGGTTTAGCATCTCATCTGAAAGACAGCACCCCTCTCATGCTGCACTACAGTGTCAGTACTGGGATATTAACCCAAGTGCCAGATGTGGGAACTGAACCCACAGCCCTCTGATCTCCCAGCCTCAAAGGCAAGTGTGCTACCTACTGAGCCATTGACACTGTACTGAGTCACTGACACTATGATTACCTTAACACTGGTAACACATTTTTGAAAGATAAGGATATCATTAGATTTAACTGAAAGTATAAACATATTAAAACTGCTGAGATAGTGTATGCTAATGAATATCTCGCATTTGGAAATAATGATTTCAGACTAAACTGCATCAGCTCTTATATTTACACAGCAACTCAAGCACGTTTGTTAACAGTTCTAGCTCAGCTTATTAGCCTTTTTTATAATGTTCTTTGCCTCAAATGTATAAATTGGATAGATTTATCTCTAAAACATGTATGTGCCTCTTTGGGCATGTGTAGCGCTTTTTAGTATCAATGAATTGTCATTTATTATTAGGTATATAGAAATAATAATTGGCTGTTATACTTAAGATAAATATAGTTTTGGCTTTTCCCCCTGCTGTGCAGCTTAGAATTTCTATTATTATTATATAAGTTTACAGTGACATACTTTTATACAATTATATTATTGGTTATGTGTTTCATCACCAGGACTACCCATCATGATTGAGCTTATTGGAAAAACATCTCGAATGAGAGTAACTATATGAAATTCTATTAAAGCAATATAATTAAACAGTAATGATTGAGCAGCATCCATTTCCTTATGATTCGGGTGATCCCAGAGAAAGGGTCATGCAGCGACAACGCACCCAAAGATGGCAGGTGAGGCTGAGGCAGAGAAGAATGCTTCCAGAAAAGGTAAATTAAGTTTCTGAGGCACCTGGAGGGACTGCAGGAGCCAAGTTCTTCAGCAGCAACACTGCTGGCCTGACCCATGGTCGAGGAGTTCAGTGCAGGCCGGCTCATGGTCACGACAGGGCACACATAGTTGTGTGTGGTACTACCCAAACAGACCCCCACCTGGGTTAGAAAAGGAAGCAAGCAAAGCAATAAAAGCAAGGGCTTTCTCGGCCAAATGAGGTGGAAGAGTGGGAGATTAGCTCTAGGGCATAGGACAAGCTATGCTTGTGCTAATTTTGTTATTTATTTTTTCCTCAGTGGAAAAGATTTAAACAAAAAGGTTAAACAAATTACAAGGGGAGAGCCATTTCATGTCTTGAACTCTGTGCTCCCCAGCTCTGCACCTGAAATATTAATCCATACTGCCTCACTGATTTGGGGGTGGGGGGATCACATCTCGGTCCTCTCAGACTCTGAATTCCCCAGCTCTGCACATGAAATATTAGGCTATACTGCCAAACTGATTTGGGGGTTGGGAATTCACATCTCAGACTCCATGTTCCCTCCCCCGCTCTGCACCTGAAATATGAGGCAATACTCCTGGATTTTTTTTTTGTACTCCCCCAGGCCTGCAGCACTCCACCCTTCAGGAGACATCATCTGCCTTATCAGTCCCCGCTCTCCTACCTGTTCTTGGAGCGGTCCATCCCCCCATGGAGCCTTGGTTTTACCTCCCAGGCTGGGACAAGGTGGGGCCCCAACACCCCGTACTTCCTTCATTTCGTCGGGATGCTGGTTCTGGGCCAGGCAGAAGGCATTGGGGATTGGGGCTGGTGCTCTTCCAGAGGTGCCGCTGGCCATTTTTCTCATTTTTCCTTCCTGTGTGGTGCGCGCCCTGACGTCAACGCGCTACGCACCGATGTCCACCACACAGCTCCCACCGGTCCCTCCTGCAAGTTGCAGGACTTGCTGTACCTCAGGCCTCCGCCTGGGGTCAGGCAAGCTGCTGACCTTGATCACCTCCCTTCCTAGGGAGAAGGCAAGCCATCCTGGGATGCCCAAGCCTTCTCCCCCGGCTGGCCCTCCAGCGACTAGAGTCCACTCCCGAACCTGGGTTGCTGGCATCACGAGCGGAAATCCAACCACTGCGCTGATGGGCCGGCACTCCTGGATTTGTTTTTTTGGGGGTGGGTCACAGTCATGTCCCGGTCCTCTCTATCTCTGCATCTCGCTAGCTCTGCTCCTCAAAATAGGCTTAGGCTATAATGCCTAATTGATTTGGGGAGTTTACATTCACGAATCAGACATGGTGTTCCCTAGCTCTACACCTGAAATATTGGTCATTACTGCCTCATTGATTGGTATGGGGGTTCACATCTCGGTCCTCTCAAACTCTGTGTTCATGGTTCTGCACCTGAAATACCGCACTAGGCCTCGCTGCCTCACTGATAGCGGGGGAGGGTCATAACTTTGACTCTGTGTGCCCCAGTTCTGTAAAAAGGCAGAACAGGCTTCTGGTAATCTCTGGAGTAAATTCTGTAATCAAAGAAAAATGGCTTCAGAATCAGAATCCATGGCCACCACCAGCAGAACTGTTGTAATTGGTAAGCAGAAAACTATCCCTCCAAAACAATCATGCAAAACCAAAAAAGGAAAACCTACTGCAGCTGGCATGAGAAGTATAAATGATAAAAATCTGGCAGCAGCAGAAATAGAAAACAGAGCTGCAGGTCCTCAACTTCTGATGAGAGCACTGCAGTTCTGCCAGAATTGGCAATACAGCCTAAAAAAGCACCAAAAAAAAAACAACCAGCCAGACCGCAAAAGTCAACAGTTAAGGAAAAGGCTTTGGCCTGTACCATTGTTAAGTGGCACACCATGACAGGATACTCATGAATATCCAGCTCCTTCATCTGAAAGCAGTGGGTCAGGTGATGACTTGGTAAAAGTGTCACCCTCATCCAATAAGGGTGATGACACCGAATGCACTTTCAGGTGAGGTAGAGGATGCCACCTGGGTACCTGAACCAAAAAAAGAAACAAGTATCTGTCAATGTTGACAGTTTGCTTGCTGATATTTGTTGTGTAGGTGTTTGGCACTGGTAGCACAGAGGCTAAAACTAACAAATTAATAACACTAGTTATAATAGTGAAACTGTTATTATTGGGCAGTAAAGAAGTTCACACATAACACTGTTGTTTTCTTGGACTGTTACCTTGAAATTTCAAAATACTAGCTTTTATTGCCCCAACATATGAACATGACAGATTGTCATTTATGAACTGGGACCCAAAACACTGCTTTGTGGCATGACTGCAAAAACAGGTTTTGAAGGAGGATTTGATAATGACACCTGCCATGTTCATTCAGTGGGGCAAAACAACACAAGAATGTTGAAAATGTGGGTTCAAAAAGTAAATCAAATTTATATTTATTTATTTAATTTTGGCAACCGGGTAGGCCCACTGGAACCATTACAGTACCTTTTTCAGGGGTGACCCGCCGGAATTAATTACAGATAAAGTTGCATAGACATTTTATGTGGTACATAAAGGTAACTGATCACATTACAACATATAATAGTCGAGGACATACGTTAAATACAATCAAGACAATTGAGTATACTTTTCAGATGGATACACAATCTTGACAGACAATCAGTAGCGACCACCACATTAATAGAAGGAGGTGGTAGGAGCCATAAATCACAGTGGAAATGTATCCGCAAAAATATAGCACATTATGAGTAAACACTGAAAAATGTCAACATTTGTTTATAGTTTTTTATTTGTCAGTTTTGACCCCAAATTTTCAACATAGTATTTTTATTACACCACCTTGTGAATATGACAGGTGTCATTTATAAAACATACTAACATACTAAAAAAGCCAGCAGAATAGGCCAAATGGTCTGTCTTGTCTGCTCGAAAGCCAGCAACCTAATGGCTGCTTGCCTTAGCACCCCCCCAGCTCCCAATAGGATCTTCTTTAGTTTCAGTTTCCCCTTGTACCTGTCCCACCCCTTCTTGAATCCCTCCACTGTGCCCTCCTCCACCAGCCTCCCGGGCAATGCATTCCATGGCTCCACCACCCTCTCAGTGAAAAAAATGCTTCCAACGCTCCCCCTTGTAGTTTCCTCCAGTTTCCACTCATGGCTCCTGGTCCTCTTCTTTAGCTTAAAAGCTCCTTGGCTCCACTCCTGTGTATTCCTTTTAGATATCTGAAAACCTCTATCCTATCCTATCTCCCCTGTCCCTCCTCTCCTCCAGTGAGTAAAGCCCAAGCTCATCCAGTCTCTCCTCATAAGGCTTCCCCTCCATGCCCTGAATCATCCTGGTCACTCTCCTCTGGACCCTCTCCAGCAGCGCTATGTCCCTCTTCAGACGAGGTCTCCAGAACTGTACACAGTAATTGAGCTGCGGCCTGACCAAGGCATTATACAGTGGGAGGATCACCTCCCTCTTCCTGGATGTAATTCCCCTGGCTATGCAGCCCAGTATCCTGTTTGCTTTGGCTGCAGTTCTTCTACAGTTTTCAGAGTTATTCATTTTGATGTCTATCACCGCCCCTAAATCCCTTTCTCCCAATGTGGCTTGCAGTGTGACCCCCAGGCTGTATTCATGGCCCAGGTTTTTTACCCCCAAATGTAGCACCTTACATTTCCCAGCATTAAATTTCAGTCCCCACCTCCTTGACCACCCCTCCAGGGTATCCAGACCCCCCTGGACCACATCTCTTGCTTCTTCACAATCCACCAGTGCTCCCAGTTTTGAATTATCCACAAAGAGACTCAACCTATTCCTAACCCCCCTCCCAATATCTGAGACATAGGCGTTGAACAAGAGTGGTCCCATACTGAACTCTGAGGGACCCCATTGAATACCTTCCTGGGAGAGGAGAGTATCCCACCCATCATTACCCTCTGTAAATGCCCTGAGAGTCAATTTTCAACCCAATTGAGCTCCTGTCCTCCCAACTCTATCTTCCCCATCTTTTTTATCAGCCCATAATGTGGTACTGAATCAAACACCTTGCTGAAATCTAGGTATAGGATGTCCACTGGCCTATGTCTGTCCAAGGCCCCCGTCACCCAGTCATAAAATCTCCCCAGAACGAAGCCATACTGTTTATCATCCTGGTGCTCTAACCATTCCAGCTGCCTCCCAATCCTCTCCTTGATAAAGCCCTCCGTTACCTTGCCTTCCACAGACGTTAGGCTAACAGGCCTATAATTCCCCATCTCTTCTCTAGACCCCCCTTTATGAATAGGCACTACATAAGCCACCCTCCAGTCTTGGGGCACTCATCCTGTCTGCAAAGAGGTGTTAAAGAGTGCAGGCAGTGGAGCTGCCAGCTCCTCCGCTAATTCCTTCACAACCCTCAGGTGTAGCCCATCCAGCCCCGGCGCCTTATCAGTCTTTAGGTTCTGAAGGGCCTCCCTCACCCTATCCACTGTGATTTCTTCCCTCCATTCCTCCCCCTCCAAACCCTGTCCAAAATGTTATTTTACAGCATAAGTGTGTGCGAAAGGGTTGAACAAGGCCCTGGCCCATTTGTTAGGCAGAAAGAGTTTAAATGCATGGATCTATTCTTTCCACTCTTTTTCATTCTTTTCTCTGTCTGGTTGCGCAACCAAATTTTCTTGTGAGACCTAGGAACTGATCACTCTGACAGTTCGCAGTTCTCCTCCTCTCGCGATCTCTCTGCCTTCCCTTGCTATTTCTGTTTTTTCTTCCCCCTTGCATATCTGCAGGTATAAACACATATGTGAATCTTTATGTGGAAATGTCACTGATACTGGGATTCCTTTGTTTAAAACTGTATAAAGGTATACTGTTGAAATGATTCCAAAAAGCTATTTGGAACTCAAGGGGTTAACCAGAGATGCAATTTTTAAGCCTTTTGCAGAACTGTAAACAAAAGGTCAGTTCTGGGTCACTATGTTCTTTTTGTTGCACCTGCAAAGAATTAAACTTACAAGAACATTCTGTGAGAAGCAGGCTCTCAACAAGATTTATAAAAAGAGCAGCAATGCTTTTGCCAGAGAGACAAGGAGAGTAAGAGACTGAGAGACTAAAACTTGGAATTAAGAGAAGAAATACTCAGAAGAAAGACTTTCTTTTCTCTGTTTGTACTGCCTTTGTAAATAGTTATACTGCACAATTTTTTTATTTTGCTGTTATTGAGAAAAATAAAACCCTATTTGTGAATTTTGAAACTGCTCCTGGTTTTCATATGTTTCCTGACCTGTGCCTTGATGACAGTGTGAAAAGAAGTTTTGGGCAGGATTTAAAAAAAAGATGCGCCATGTTCATGAGGTGGGGTACAAAAATGGCTATGTTGAAACTGTGGGGTCAACTACTGAACTCCTTGGGTCCAGCAAAATCAGCCATTTCAAATCTGGACTCCGCAACCTGCTGGCACGTGAGACCACCTGTAACTGTTAGCCCTTATCAATGCCACCTGAGGGCCTTCCACATTCCCCAGCACCCCATACTGCCCTGAACAGCTCCCCCTACCCCTTCTCTCACCCACCCCCCCACCTGACAATGCCTTCCTGGCTGCACCCCCCCAACTTATATTGTCCTTGTCCTGGATCTGTCTAGACCCTCATTCCCCTATGTGGCAATTCCTCACTAGTGCAGACAAGTGGTTGCTTTGCATTGCACTCTCTAATCGCTCTGCTTGTTTCTGCCCGATTGCACTTAGAAACCTGTTCATTGCACTTAGTAACCTGTATTTTTTGTTATGTGGCCACCAGCTGTTTCACTTTCGTATGTTTTTTGTTGTCTAGTGTCACCCTTGTTCCTCTCTCTGTACAATGTTTTCACTGACGTAACTCAATGGCTCTGTATTGTGTCACCTGACTTGGAACCTTTGTAAATGAGCCTCTGGCTCAAAGGTATTAATCTGAATCTTAAATAAATAAATAAATATAATTCTGGTAAAACAGCAAAGTTAGAAGTAAACACTGAAGATTTCCAAGTTTCTTCATAACTTTGTCATTTTTGAGATTTTGACCCCAATTTTTCATCAGTCTTTTTATTATCTCACCTTATAATCAACACAAGTGAAATGTAAATGTCATCTAAAAGGTGATTTTGTGAAGCAACTGCAAAAACATGTTTCAGAGGGGATTTAAAAAATGACACCTGCCCTGTTCATGAGGTGGGGTAAACAAAAGGCTATGTTGAAAACATGGGGTCAAAATATGGAAAAATAGCAAAGTTATGAGTAAATGTTGGAAGAATTTCAACATTTCCCTGAAACTGTGTTGCTTTTTGAGATTTTGACCCCACATTTTTAGCATTGTCTTTTTATTACCCCTCCTTATAACCAAAACAGGTGACAACATGTTTGGGGTGAATCAAATAATCTCATCTACCTGGTTCATGAGGTGGGGTAAAAAAGGTTATGTTAAACATTTGGGGCAAAAATTGTAAAAAAATGACACAAGTTTGAGTAAAAGTTCAAAAACGTATTAAAAAGCCATAAGCTGCACTTACCATGTTTCAACCACTTCCCAATCAGCTCTGGAGCAGCAGGATGTGCTGGAGGACCAAATAAGTAAAGGAGGGGTGGGGATGCCGAGAGGGAGATTTGGATGAGGGCATGGGGGCAGATGTTGTTGCTGGATTATTTTCTTTGTTTAAGGTGGAGGAAACCACCGGGGAACTGATCAAGAGGTGGGCAGGCTAAATTACAGAGGCTGGGATTCTTTTCCAGGAATGGCACACTGGGGGACTGATTGGGAGGCGAGTGGGATAATGGCAGAAAGTAATATTCTTTACAGGGAACGGAGCCAAGGGGAGCCAATCAGCAGCTGGGCAGCCTAAACTGCAGAGGGAGGGATTCTTTTTAGGGAATGGAGCACCATAGAACCAGTTGGGAGGTGGGTGGGATAAGCTGCAGAGGGCAAGATTGTTTCCAGAGAATGAAGCACTGGGGAACTGATCAGGAGGTGGGCAAGCTAAACATCAGAGGATTTATTTATTGAATTTTGTTAACCCGGTAGGCCCACTGAGACTAGAAGTCCCTTTTTCAGGGGCGACCGGGGGGAGAGGGGGGATACTTAAGGTAACCAACTGAAACTGAACCAGATTAAGCTGTGACTGTATTTACAGATGGAGCACCAGGGGAAGCAGTCAAGAGGGAGGGTGGCCAGCAGGCTGATCGTGATGCTGTTCAGCTGGCTGCTGGATAACGTTGCAGATGAAACATGTAAGCACACTCTGATAGGTGCGGCTGCATCCTTTTAACTACACAAAATTTCAATCCTTCAGACAGGCTGAATGGCATCAGCATTAGCCTGCTGCTCATTGGGCTGTCAGTCATAAGCCTCTTGCAGCCTGAGCTGCACTGACACACCTCTGCAGCCCCTACTCTCCTGAGCAGCCACACCATGTTCGCTTCTCGCATGTGCACAAGCAAACATAAAAACACATCCTACAAAAGGCTGATCTTTTTATTTCTGACCTGTTCGGGTAACACAGAAATAAATCCTGGCCCACAATACTCCAGCTCCTCTCCCTCTGAGTTTGCAACACAAAGAGGCCAAATAATCCTGCTGTTAAATGTTTGAAGCTTACTAAAAAATTATATGCCATAAAGACATGGGTCACCCATACCAACCCAGACATAATTATACTTACAGAAACATAGTTAAATGGATCAGTACCTCAAAACCAAATAACCATTCCCACCTTTAATCATTTCAGCCTAGACAGATCAACCAGAGGAGGTGGTATCTTCATATATGTCAGCACTAACTTTGAGTCAACAGAATTTAGCTCCCTATCAAAACCCAATGAATTTGAATGTCTAGCGCTATAACTCAAATTATCCAAAAGTGAAACAATTAACACTATAGGCTGATACAGACCACCAAAAGGGGAACAGATCTACTGCACCATATATCAGCCTTAGTAAACTCACACACAAATGAGTTTATCATTCTCAGGGATCGAAATCTCAGCTGGAATTCCAGCAAAGTGGATAACCTCAAAATTCCTCTGTCATGAATTAGGATTATCACAACTAACAAATGCACTAAATAAAATTTATCAGGTATGTGTTTTTCATAACAACCTTAGTAACCACAGCATGGCAGCCTGCATAAGAGGAAGCAGTAAACAATGACCCAAAAGCTCAGAATAAAAAGAAATGACAAGAAACTTAGCACTGAATATTACATAGATGATCCAAACAAAATAAACTGGCAAAATATTTATCGTGACTCTGTTTAACCAACTGCTCTTGAGTGTAACAGATAAACATGCCCTCCTGCAAAACCGCAGAGAAAAAGTATCACCTTGTTCCTGGTTCTCTTATGTCCCTAAACAGACCTTAAAGGAGAAAGACAGACTCTGGTCCATTGCCAGGAAAGCTAGAACAGAATAAGACTGGGCTGCCTTCAAAACTGTAAGGAACAAGTGTACAAATTTGGTAAGAGACACCAAAGCCAAGTTCTGCCTTGAAGTGATGGAGAACTCAGCAACTTATCCTCAAAGAATTAAATACTCACTTCATTGAGGCAGGGCTAGTTTTTGAAACTTCACCATATGCAGCTTATCCCGCCCTTCCTGTCATCTGTACCTTCCCACCATCTCGGCTACACTGTGCTTTCACCTTCTAATCTATTACCTATGAGGAAGTAGAAGATCTGCTACTCAGTACTGACATTAACAAAAGTGAAGGAGCAGATGGCATCAACGCTTTTTTCCTGAAATTAGGATACAGACAACTTGCAGCACCTTTACTGCTGCTCTTTAACTTGTTACTGACAACTAGCGAATTATCAGTGATTTGGAAAACTGCACACATCATCCTGCTATTCAAGTCAGGAGATAAAAGTAAGCCAACTAATTACACAGCAATATCCATACTCCCAGTACTGCCCAAACTCCTGGAGTAAACTGTAAACATATCGCTGAGGGAATACCTAGAACGACACAACCTGATAACACCTGTGCAATCTTGGTGAACACATTTGTTCCCATAGACGCTATACGGCATTGGAACCATCCATTGCTAGATCTGACTCAAAATGGCCACCGGGAGTAAATGAGTTAAGACCTAAGCATAGCACAACCACAACCTTAGCAAAGGTTACCAATAACTTTCAATAATGTATGGGGGACCCTTATTACTAACGTTGTTATGCCGCTGTTATGACATCACTCTGCTGTTAACCCTTCTTCATTCACAAGCTAGAAAAAAAATGAGCAGACTGGATGGGCCTTGCGGTCCTTATCTGCCGTCAACTTCTATGTTTCTATGTTTCTTGAGTATGTCAAATCAATGGTATAACAAAATGGAATGCTCACAACATTCAATGTTCCACTTTGAGAAAAATGTTTAAAATGGTGGTATTAAATTAATTGATTTGCATCAGACTGTACCGATGAATAGTGTTGTGAAGAACACACAATAAACACTGTTGAGGAATCTTCCTACATGATTTACAACTGGTTAAGGTAAGAATTACTCAGAAAAGTAACACAATCTTGGTAGCCCATACACTATAAAATATAATGTATGGTCTTTGGTTAATAACCATGCTGAAAACACTTCTCAAGGTTGCCATGACACATGAAAACTTCTCGAGCTATGCTTCCGAGGTTTACACTGATGTCATGGCAACCTCTCGAAGTGTTTACAGTGTGGTTATTAACGAAAGTCCATACATTATCCTCTATCTTAGCACTTGACTGGAAATTTACCACAGGGGCTATATTCCTTGACCTCAATAAAGCATTCAACACAGTCAACAATAATAGTCTCCTACAAAAATTACAGGGCCAAGGTTTCGGAAAAACAGAGACTATGGTTTGCAAACTACTTAATAGGTAGGCAGCAACAAATTAAGTCAGAAAACTTATTTTTCTCCCATTGGTGGAGCTAGAAAGGGGGCTGGGGGGGCGGTGGCCCCTCCTGGCTGCCCCAGTGTGAGTAGTGGCACCCGCCACCATCTTTATTCACTGTTTAGTGCCTATTGTGGAGCCCATGATTGACTGAGTGGCCCCCCTGGCACCCAAATGCTCCCAAACCTGGCACCGCCACTGTTTCCTCCTGTAAGACATTACTTTGAGGTGTTTCACAAGGGTCAATACTAGGATGTCTGCTATTTACGATATACACAAGTGATCTAAACAGAAATATCAAAAAGGCTTACATTCACCTATACACTGATGATACTGTCCTATACACTTCAAAACCTACACTACCTGAAGTCATCTCAGAGTTACAATCAGACTTTAGTGATCTACAAATAAATCTTCCCCATAATAAATTGCTGCTCAGTGCAGAAAAAAATTAATTTATGTGTTTCTCACCCACTAACTTGGCCACACCTATTACTGACACTTCAATAGTAACTACACTCCTAGGGTTAAACTCAAGGAAGAATCTAGTTTAAAATACTTAGGGCTAGGGTTAGACAACAAACTGACATTTTAACTCATACTGAATCTTTGCAAAAAACTAAGATTCAGACTAGGGTTCTTCTACAGGAATAAGAACAACTTCACAACTTTTGCTGGGAAAAGTCACCTTCCTCCCCTTACTAGACTATGACAATCTGGTCTATGGGAGATGCTAATTGGCTGTATTTCAAAAACTCGATGTACTATACCATAGGGTATGTAGATACATTATCAACCTGGCACCGAGGACACACCACTGTACCCTGTATGACAAAACAGGCTGGATATCTCTACCCAATAGAAGACTGAGAAATCTATACTGTTGGGCCTATAAAACAGTCATAGATGAGGTCCCGACCTACATCTCGGAACTTTTCACCAAGGCACACAGCAATTACGCATTAAGGAAAAATAGCTACATACTTTTCAACACTCCAAGAGCTGCCACATATTATGGGAAATCAGCAGTAAGTACCAGTATTCCCTCAGCCTGGAATATATTACAAAAGTCCCTCAAACTAACTAACCTGGTCACCTGCAATGTATTTAAATCAATGATCAGTAAATTATGCAAGGAAACCTGTAGGTGCAAAAATGGAATTACCTGACCTCACCCTATGCAAGTCTATAATTTTCTAAACTGTATGAAATCTACTCTGTTTAACAATTTCTGTGTTGTACACCTGCCGTGTAGCAGAAATGTATTACTGTTCATGTATTTGTACTTTACAAGCTGTATCCAGTCATGCACCTGGAGCTGTAACCAACAGTACACGGATCCCTGCTCTGTAACTAATGGAAAGGTACTCTTTATCTTGTATTCTTTCTTATGTATTGTTTATCATTTTTATAGTATATATCAGAAACTATATATCTGTACTGTTGCACACTTGCTTTGTATCTGACACTTGTTATGCAAGGTCCTTACACCCTAATTGGTATTCCATCTGTACACCTTAGACAAACTATACTATGCATATGCTATACTAACTTATAGGGCATAGACACTTACCGTACACGAGTAAGTGTCAGGGTACATTATGATTTGTATTTTACTTTACTTTCTATATGCATGGAAACTACACATAGTAGGCCAAGACACCTGTGTCTTTGTATTCTTCTGATATAGTATTATACAGTTGGCACTGCCATCTTTTGGATTTATGTATAATTGCCCTACATCCTGTGTTTTCCATGTACCATCTATGCCGTCATTGTTCTACAATGTAGCTGACTTAGCACATATTGTATAGGACTAGATAACACTGTGGAGCCACCTAACATTTGGCCAATAGGGCTTACTTTATGTATTTAGCACTGCTTCTTACGAAAGGTTATCATAGTAATTATCACAGTATATAATGTAATGTATTGCGTAGTTCCCCAGGAAATCTTCTACACTCCTTGGGGTATTGGGGAATGCTAGGCTCAGCTCCTAGTGTCTTATGGTAAGAGCTGCATAGGGCAACTGTGATTTCCTTTTGGTGTAATAAACTAGATTTATTACCAATATGCAATGTGTCTGTGACTCATTTGCACCTCTATTACTGCAAAGAATCTGATCAGGGCTATCCACCCCAACATACTGGCAACTGCGTGCAGGCAGTTTGGAGTTTCAGTTGTTGCTTAAATATTTCCCTTTCCTATGGGTTCAGGTGTGCACTCCCACACCACTTCTCCCATTACTTTCCACTTTGTAGCAACTTGCAAAGTCTGGCTGCTTACTAGACTTGGTCGATGCTGACTCACCATAAACAACGGCAGTTTTGAATTGTAGGGCTATGAGAGTACTGTAGTCCGCCCATCTGCTTGTTTTGCCTGCTATGGATTGATACATAGCACTGCAGCCTCTTACGGGTTAATGATTTTGTGTTTCCCCAATAACTTTTACTGGTACCATGATGTCTATGATGTCAAATATATATGCAGACTTGAGACTTTATGTCTCTAACTTCCTTACCTCCCATGGAGGCTGGAGCGATTTCGTGCTGGATGCGATTCAATCCAAAAACCCTGTGCTGGGGATTTCAACCAAGTACTCCGAGGCGAGACAAACAGCCAAAAAGTGTGAGGTTAAAGGGCTGCTGGTAGCGGCTCTATCTGCTGCTTTAAAAGCCTCTGAATTAAGGTTTTATTCCCTCAAACTGCAACTCTCGTCCCTAAAGAAAGAAATGGGATTGCAGGCATCTGAAAGTTTGAAAAAAGAGCAACGGCTGGAAACTGAAATTCAGGCATTGCAAAATGAGAAAGAGACTCTTTTGCACTGTTCTGGTGAAAGTAATCAGAGAGACATATGTATGCTGAGAGAAGAATGTGAAAGCTTGAGACTGGATAAGAGGCAGTTATTGTAAATGAATGATTTGTTGAATAATACAAATGACCAATTACGTGAGGAGATGGATAAGTTACGAGATGACCTGAAACGGGTAAGTGATGAGTTGGATAGGGAACTTAGGGACAACTGTGACTTGAGTGCCACATATAGAGTGTTACAGAATGATGCTGCGAAAGGTGTGGAACAGAGCACTGCAAAAGCTAATCACATAGAGTGTAAAGACAAGATGGTGAAACAGCGCCATCAGCGAGGGGTTTTGGCTGGTCATGTTAAGGAAATAGGTGGGTTTAACTATACACCCATAGACCTCACGTCATCTGGAGATGACAACTCTGCTGACAACATCTCCCAATACAACACCCAGTCATGCCCTTACTGTAGTCCAGTATCCCCCCCACCATTCACAAGATGGCGAATCCCCTTGCTATAACAGCACTACCCTACCTCATCAATGTGATGACAATTATCATGTACGACACCAAGATGGTGACCCCCATGATAGCTAGGCCTACCACCAGCCTCTCTAGGCCTACCAGAAGCCTCTCCGACTGCTGCCTTGACAAAGGCTGACAGGCAGGAAATTGATAGAATGATCAAGACCGCCCTCGGCAATTCAGATTTGCCTGAGAGAAGTAAGCAGGTATTTAAAGCGCATATGAAAGAAATGATGAGGGAGGCTGCCTCCCAGGATTCTGTTGTCTGAACTGTGGCCAACACTGCAGCAAAGGCTGCTCTTCACAGTGCACAAGACACCCTTACCCACAACCGTGTTCCCAGTAATCCTCTTCAGATGGCCCACTCTGTACAGCAGATCACTGAAAGCATAGGCCGAATGGGCCCCACTGACAATCTCAGTTGCCATTTGGAGAAAGTACACTCCAAATGTGAGATGCTCAGCCTAGTGGAGGACTACCAAGTTCAGATCCTCCGATAGACCATCCATCCCAGCCCATGGGAAAAACTCCCAGATGTAGCCCGCTGAGATACCAAAGTGACTTTTGATCAGATCACAGCAGAACACATTTCCGTGCACAACCCAGACATGGTTGGGGTAATGCTGGCCCACCCCGTAAAACAAAATGCCAAAGAAAGCCCCGTGACATTTCATCAGAGGTTATGGATGGCCTATCGTGCTGGCAAACACCTTGCGGGCGAAGCCACAGATGCCAACCTAACTGAATACAAAAATTTGCTTCTTCGGAATATGCTTCTGGCTTTCCATGAAAAGGTGGAACCAACAATTTTCCCCACCACAGACATACTTATGGACGTCCTTCAGAAAATGGAGCAAGTTTACCAGCTTTACATCCGAGACCTTGGATCTGGTTCGAAAAAGGTGGCCACGGTACAGTCTACCAGCAAGTCCACAACCCACTACACAGTGGAGGGCAAGGCCCAAGACAAAAAGCCTGCATCTTCGGACAACTGACAGCACTCCCAGTCCAGAGGTGGGAACTGGAACCATAACAAGAACAAATGCAGCTGGAATTCTGATTCCAATCGGGGCAATCAAAACAACCGATTAGGCCCTTCCTACCGAGAGATCGTAGAGGAGAACAAAAATCTCTGGAATCTTCTTGGTCAGGTTCGATCGGTAGCGGATGTGGTCCTGTCGAGCATCATCGCAACCCTAGCCACGGGACAGCAGGCTTCACTAGGCTGCAAGGACTCCAGAACCGTGGGGAACCAGGCCGCACCAGGCCTAAACCCAGACGCTACACCCTTTATTGCAGCAGGCCCAATCACTCTTTTGGCAGCTTGCTGGTACTGGCAGTGCAGATTGACGACTACAGGCCCCAGTCCGTATTGTGAACAAGCTTGTTTTGGACACAAACGAAAGGCCTTGTACCAAGGTCGTGGTCGGGGGCCACCAGCTGACAATGCTACTCGATACAGGTGCGGCTGTGTCTGTACTACATGACGACCCAGCAAACTCTCCTTGGTCTACCGGATGGAGGACCAATACGTCAGGTGTAGATGGTGTAAAGCTATCTACGTATCATTCCATTGTACTTTCAGTGACTACAGACAACCTGAACACACATCATACCTTCAACCTCATGGTGTTACGTGATCATCCCAGCATCTTGGGAATTTTCTTGCGCCACACAGCTGTGTGGTGGATTTGGCCATTATGCTCCTGATCTAAATCAGAGGACAATATCACACTGTCATGATTTCTGATTCAAATGTGGTTGCAGCTACTGTATATCCACTGATGACATGGAATATGACATTATAGCTCTATTCCAAAACCATGAGTTTTTCAAAAGACTCCTATCCATCCTGCAGAAGCATCTGGATGCTTTTGCCACACACAAGCATGATTGTGGAAGGATGCAAACTACCATTGAAATCCCAGGCCCAGCACATGACAGGCAAAGGCAATACCCTTTCCCTGCTGAGGCCTTACCATCGCTCAGAGAAACCATTCAGTCACTCCTCAAACAAGGTGTAAGTAGGCCTTGTGTATCGACTGCCAATTCAGCTATTTGGCCAGTGAAAAAGCCCACGGGATCTTGGAAACTCACAATTGATTATAGGAGGCTTAACCAAGTCACTCCTAGCTGCTCACCTACAGTAGCATCAGCACCTGATGTGCTCAAACTGCTGACCCCTGATCACTAGTGGTTTAGCGCTCTTGATATCTCCAGTGGTTTCTGGTCACTGCCCCTGGCTCTCAAAAGCCAGTATAAATTTGCTTTCACCTTTGAAGGTTGACAGTACACATGGACCTGCTTACCCCAGGGGTTTCACAATAGCCCCCTCCCTCTTCCATCCACTTATGATGGACGCCCTGGAAGGTTTCTCTGCCCCACAATGTGTTCTGCAGTATGTGGGTGGCTTACTGTTGCCAACTGCCACCAAAGAAAACACTTTCACCTCTTGGATGAACTACTGACCCTCCTAGAGAGGGCAGGCCTCAAATGCAACCCTGAGGTACAACTTTGCCAGAAAGAGGTAATCTTTCTTGGCCTACACATAACAGAACAAGGCCAAAGCCCAGCATGGAAGAAAATCCACGGTCTACAAGATTTGCCACTACCCACCAGTGTGGCAACACTCGGATGTTTCCTGGGAATGGTCAACTATTCCAGGGACTTAATTTGTGACTTTGCACAGAAGGCTGCACCTCTGTATGAACTTCTGAAAAAGGATGTTCTTTGGACTTGGGTCTCATCCACACTCAGGCTGTGACACTACTGAAACAGGCCTTGGCCTCTGTTCCAGCTTTAGTGAACCCCAATGCAGCACTGCTCTTCCATCTGGAATCAACCACCTCAGACATTGCTATATCTGCAGTCCTTGCTCAGAAGGTAAATGATACTCTGATACCTATTGCATATGCATCCCAAATGTTGTCACCAGTGGAACAGAAGTACAGTCTTTGTGAAAGAAACCTTTTGTCTACCTACTGGGCTGTCAAAAATTTTCTGTATATAATTGGGAACTCACCTATCATTATCAACACAAACCATACACCCACTACCATTCTGCTATCAGAGAGAGTAAAGGATGGATCAGTATCTAACACCAGACTGGTCGATCTCTTCCCCAGAACCAAGATATTCAGGTCCACTCTTCCAAAATGCCATCAATTCTAGCCCATGGACTCCTATACCAAGAAGCACCACACAATTCTGCACTACAACCCCCTGATTTGCCTGAGCCAGGCCCTTTTCTTCCTGCTACTCCAAAACTCCTTGCAGACACTTCCCTGTGTCATGTCTTCACAGATGGCTCTGCCTCATATTACCAAGGAGAGCAGGCAGCTGGATTTGGAGTGCTCATCATGTATCCCAATGGTAACACTGTTGGAATCTCCAAGTATTGTAGCATTGCATCATCACAGTATGCAGAATTGGCAGCCGTGGCCTGCGCCCTTGAGCTCATACAACATGGTACTGAAGACACAATAATTTTCACAGACTCCAACTGGGTCTCCTGCTCCCTCACTGAATTTTTACCCTTCTGGCAGAAGAACTCCTTTGCATCTTCTGATGGCTCCCCAGTGAAGTATAAATCATTTGTGGTTTATATTCACAAACTCACATAGCACTTTAAGCACAAGCTTTTCATCCACAAGGTTAAAGCCCACTCTAAATCTGACCCTTATCATTCTTTCAATGATCAAGCAGATACTCTTGCTAAAGAGGGTGTTTGGGGGGGGGAACGACATGGACAATGGATCACTCTGATGCTCTGGCAGCTGTGCAAATAGCTGCCCTCAAGAAGAAACCAGAATCTTTTGTGGCACTGGGCTTGTCCACTGCACAATACTCAGATCACCAACTAAAAGATGTGTTCCGGCTCCTTGACAAAGGAACTGAACAAGACTTTCCCACTCGCAGTCCCTACAAGAGACAGACGAGTAGGTTATATTTGTCACAAGATGGCAAATTGATTTGATATCAGCCAGAGGACTTGCCCTACAAACTGTGGGTAATCCCGCAATCCTTGAGATCTGAGTTTCTCCACCAGGTGAATGATACTCCAACTGGTGGACATGACTGGTCGATGGTTGATTGATTGGAGGTCTGACTACGCAGCTGCATGCTAGAGAAGCTGAGGAGAAGTACTCCAGCAGGAGCACCAGAAGTGCTAGCCACAGTCCTATAACAGGTATGCCCCCATTGCCTGAGTAGACCATCCAAGGTTTTCTTTTAATGACTGAGAGTTTGCAGAGATTACAGAGCTATGAGGGGTTGCGGTAGTGCCCTAACAATTCTGGTGCCTTTCCAGGCAAAGTTGTGCTGCAGAAGTACACAGAGTTTTTGTGGAGTCTACTGCCCCCCCCGGGTACTAGGAGTCTGGGTGGAGAGCCCGTACTGGAGGAGGAGGTATTTAGAGTGGTCCTGTGGAGGACTGGGATCCCTGAAAAAAATCTGTGTTGCAAGATTTCATGAGGTGGAAGCTGAAGGTAGAAGGTGGAAAGATGTAAAGTGAATTTTTCCTGGGCATTAAATGTTATTTTCCCCTCTGATCATTGCCAGACCTTAACTACCGACTCAACTAAAACTTGGCATAGAGCTGAAAAAAGCGAACAAAGTGAAAGCTGAGAAGCGACTAAACATAAACCATAATACAGGACTTCCTGGACTACTGGATTTTTATTTATTTAAATATTCTTTTACACTTATTTGTGATTTTGTGCAGCTCTGTTTACTTGTATTTATACATGCACTTGCACATGCTGCACTGTGTTGTGTAATATTCAGTTCCACAAAGCCTTCTAATTGACTCTATATGCCATCTGCTGCTTTGAAATATATAACTGTATTTCTATGAATACAGCCATACTCCAACATAGCTTCAAGCTAATTAAATTAAAGCAGTGAGGCTTGGTTAGGGTAAAAACTTTAGGCATTAAAAGAAATCAAGACGTTTGCACTTTTGCGTCTTTGGCAAACACCTGCTTAAATTAAGGCCAGTGGCTGATTGATGAGGGAACATAAGGGTAATATAAGAATTACCTTGCACTGATTAAGTGAACGTATGATCTAATTATTAGATCAAAGATTAATGATTAGCATTTAGGAATTAAGCACAGCTGATGTGGATTTGATAAGGCTGACTGGTCAAATTGAAATTTAAATGGCTGATCCATTCACTGCGCATACACGGCGTCTCGGGGCACACAGCCATTGAAGAGATTATATCAATAACATTGAGTGGATCTGAGCATTTTTGGCAGAGATCCTGCAGGGATTTGTCTCCGCTATAGTCAGTAACTAAAATTTACATAATAGCTCGAGAGGAGCTTAAGTTACCTGTGGGTCTGCAAAATTATTTAACCACCTTAATTGCTGAGATAAAACCTTGTGCTCAGTGTGTCCTAGCTCCTTACAACATACGCGAACATACACAAAGGTTGTCCCTGTGTTTCAGACCACATCTCTGGGTTGTTTTGCCATGGACTCTGCAAGAACGTAAAACACAAAATAGGTGTCCTATGGAGGAGTTTTTTGGTGGCATTCAAGGCACAGAAGGCATTTGGAGTAACTGGAAACGTAACAACTTATAAAAAAGTGAGTTGTGTTAACATTTTACATTTTATGTTGTGTTATTTTTACTTATTTATACTTATGTTCATGCTGGAAATTTTGGGCTAAGTTATTTGGGATTCATTTATAATTTTTGAGGCCATTTTGAGTTACCAGACTATCAGATGTTAATTTTTAATAGTGAGACAGATCAGGGTTCATAAAGATAGCCCTGGTAGCTGCTTACTGAAAGATTTTAGACTAGTACCTTTATTAACTTTATATATTTTTGTCATTTAGTGGAGAAAGAAGATATTTCATCGAGTCAAGATTATTTTAAGTGGACTACAACCAAGACCTGGCACAAAGGGAATAAAGGGAATCGACAAATCAGACCTAAGGACTTAAAGAATAACAGTAAACTGCTGAAATTGTCTCCCGAGTTTAATTATAGTCTTTTGGGGGAAGTTTGAACTGGTGGAGCTGACTGAAAAAGAGACTATATAATCGTGGTCTATGGCAACAGAAACCTGCATTATACTTAATCTGCCTTTTAAAGTGTGATTAACACTTATGAACACTTATGGGACGTTTTGCAGGGACATTTTGTGGGAATTTTGTGAGACTTAGTGGAGCAAGACATATTTGCTGTACTGCAGTTGACCTGGAGTCTGAGCTTGTAATTGCAGCTCTAGAATCTTTTGACCTGATTTGCTAGTTAATGATATATTAAACCACTAAGGTGCTTAACCAATGTAAATTGTGAAAATTGCTGCTACTATAATTGATACTATAGAACTACAATATAAACATTCAGCTATTTTATACTTCTGAATTGGTTGAGCGTCGGAGTGCTAGACTTACTATATAGCTTGATATAGGCTGCTTTGCTGTTAATTATTCCTAACTTATTTTTTCCATTTTGTTCTGGAACATTTTAAGATCTATTAGGGAATTGCACATGCATATGCATTAAGTGTTCGACTGTAATAAGGAATATGAAATTGAAAATCTGAATTACTCATTAAGTTTCAGCTATTTGAGATTTAAAACAATTAACTAATTATCTTATTGCTATGGTGCACACTAGAAGTGGTAAGGGAAACTCTTCTCCAGTGATGGCCCATAAGGAAGATGAACTATCAATTTAGATAATAGCTGATACAATGGAAGGTCGAGCTCAGGGTATGAATCCAAGTTTACAGAAACTGCAGGGAAACAATAAAAGAAAGACATTAAGCAAAACAAAAAATAGAAATAGTATTAGACCACATTTAAGAACTATGGCTTCTCTTCCTGACACCCTTCCTGCATCAACAAATCCATCTGAGAACCCCAGGAAGTATAATAGACAACTTAAAATAATGGATCTATGGGATGACCAAAAAAAAAAAAAGATCCAAAATATCTCTCTACTCCAATATGTTCCATCTCTCTAAGTCATAAACCAAAAAATAGATCTGGAAATAACCAGATCTTAATTGATAGTGAATCTGCTCTAATAAAATCATTTGAAAACCCTGCAGAAATTTCCTTTGATAACTATGAATGGGAAACTTTCTCCCAGAAAGAAAGTGGGGAAGAGTTTTTAAATTATTCAGAGGCAGTTTTTCCCCCAATCCCTTTTTAGTTACTCCTATTTGGATAATTAGCAAACACCAAGGTTATCAAATGGTCCAAACTTGCAGACTGATAGACTCTCTTTACACTCACCCACTTTAGAAATAACAAATAAGGCAAAAATGGAACTTAAGGGCATTATTCAGGAACTTAGTACAACAATTGAAGGACTAAAAAAGATGGCTACTGCAGATAGAGAAATGCTAGCAGAAAGTCCCTGTTTGATTCCTAATACTTTAAAATCAAAGAGTGCCACTAAAAAATGGTGCCATTGTCTTTGATGAAGAACATTTTGGAAATAAAGGGAACTTTGCAGCAAGCTCTTCAATTTCAAAACAAATGCTGGAAATAATTAAAAATAGATATTACTCAGACATAATAATTCTTGAGAACATATCAGTATTGAAAGATGAATTGGCCAATCTTAGAGCAGACGTTTTTCACAATCAAGTACTCCTGCAAAATCTCAATAGAAATGCAGGAGTACAAGAGTGGAATTCCAGGGAAGAGATATTGGAACATAAGGAGAAGGAGAATAAAGGGATCCAAGTGAAGCTACCGTTACCCTTTGATAAAAACAAAACTTGCACATGTCATATGCAAAACCCAGGGCAAAGCAAGTTAGGAAATCTAAAGGATAAAAAAAGACAGAAAAAAATCTAAGATGGGAAAACAGAGTTAAGATAGTAGTACAAAAGAGAGAGGAGCAAGAGATGAGAAATGCTAAAACAGCCCAAAAAGTGGATAATAGATCTCCAGAAAAGGAGAAATTAGAACAATGACAGGAGCCAGAAATTAGCAGGGATTTAAACCAGATAGCTAGTCTCGCATATGATGAAGTTTCAAGTGAAGAGATGCAGGAGAAAGCTAGGGAGAGGCTGAGGCTACCAGCAACCCATTTACAAATACAACTGTATTTAGCAGAGATTTACAAGTAAAACAAGGAACTGGGGAAGTAGAATACTTGATAGAAATAAAGGGAGTACCCAAGATGGTAACTGAGACCAGAGAGAAATTATCTGAAAAAAATGATACACTTGTTTGAGATTATATGGTCCAAATACAGCTAAAGAAGAGATATACTGTATATTATGAGACCACCAAACATGGACTTCCAAGATACAGTGCTCTTCTACTGTCAAACCGAGGGCACCGCTAAGCAAATACTGAGTAAAAGTTTATGGTTAGAGAGAAAGGAAATTGAAATTTGTTTACCTTTGTTAGTCCCAAGAACAAGAAATCAAGGATCTCCAAAAGTTAAAACCAAATTTATTAAATCTGCTTGTCTGGAATTAAATCAAAAAGGGAAATGAAGAAAAAGGAAGACGCAGAAGATTTAGAAAAAATAATCAAAATGACTGAAGAACATGAAAAAAGACAAAATAAGGGTTGGCTCTGTAGAACAATTACAATATTTGGATGGGAAATGACAAAACAAGATACTGAGTCTGGCATAAGAGAAGAATTGCTCTCCTTCCTTACAAGAGTTTCCAGTTCCAAATAATTAGGAATATGACAGACTACATCAAAACCTGTAGAGATAAATGTATGTCCAACCAGATAGATGTCACCTTTAAAAATCATGGGGTGGCCAAAACATTCCTAGCAATTGCAGGAAATCTGGATAAACTGGGCATACACATTATACATCCTTAGGAACTTGGGGGTAGGGATGGAGAGGAATGCTTCACTGAAGCTAATAGGGAAGAAGATTATCTTTTAATAGAACCTGAGAAATGGATGGATACAAATAATGTTGAAACCTTGATAAATTTGGAATCAGAATGACATAATGAGTTAAATGCACCAGTCAGGTAATATAGGAATAATGGGAGAAAACTAATAGTTTTATCATGGAACATTGAGGTGTTACACTTAAAAATGACAGACTATGAGGTTATGAAATTCCTGGAGACCTTTGACATAATAAGCCTCCAGGAAACTTGGTGTACAGAAGAAACTACTCCTAGAATTTCCAGCTATGTTGCCTATGTCTTTTCAGCTATAAGAGATAAGAAATATGGCAGATTTAAGGGGGGCCTGACCTTCTATATTAAAACCAGTTTGAATCTAAAAGTGACAGAGTATCTTCCCAAAACTAATAATGTATTGGTCCTTGCACTTGCAGAAGGCTCACAAAAATTATACTGTGTAATGTTTATTTCCCTCCAAGGTCTAAAAATAAGGACACAGAGGACCCTTATGTTTCCAACCTAAGGTTAATACTGGATGAACTGAATGAGAAAGAAGGGAATATACCTATATTTATTTTGGGTGATTTTAATGCCAGAATAGATGCTGGGATTTCAGAAAAAAAACATATTCGAGTCTTGTCAACTCTTTAGATTTAATAAACCCAAGATTAACATCACAAAGGTTAACACTAGCGTGTTGGACAAATTACAGAGGAAGGGAATTGCTATCAAATCTTGCAAGAAGAAACTTTTGTATTTTGAATGGGAGGACCAATGGAGATGAGCTTGGAAAATTGACATTTGTGGAACCCTTGGGCTCCTCCTCACCAGATCTGATCTGGGCTAACATGGAGGCACTTAAAATAACCGACAAGTTAGAAATGGGAGATCATATGGAATCATCCCAACTACCATTGATCCTTGCAAGGGACGATGTGTATGCTGGCCCAGTTCAAATGGAGGTGCATCTGGGAGAGCAATTGGAAATGATTAATGAAAAAAGAATCAGGAGGAGCCAAACTTATCAGGCTCAGTTGGAAGAAATTCTTTTTACAGAAGAAGCATATGAAATTCTCTCTCAAACCATAAACAAAACACTTATTCCCAAAATTTATGATGCTTGGGAAAACATACGTATAATCTTAAATGCATTTTGTGGAAAGAACCAAGTAGTCAAACAAGGTCAACGAAACTTTACCAAATCATGGTTTAACCAAAAATGTAGGGACTTTAAAGCCTCTTTTAGTAGGGCATTTAGACAATATAGGTGTAAGGCAAACATAAATGCTACAGATCACTTGACATTAAAGAAAGAAAGGGAAAAATACAAAAAAACATTACAAGAAGAAAAGAATAAAGATTCATTCCTCTTATGGGAAAAATTAAGACAAGCAGTACTTAATAGGGATAGTAAGTTTTTTTGGGAAAATAGTAGCACAATAGTAGCACAGGATACATCAAATATCAGGAAAAAGTGGAATCTCACATAACCCCACAAATTTGGATTGACTACTTTTCAAAATTATATTATTCATCAGATGAAGAAGAAATGGAAATTAACATTAGATATAGTGTAAACTGCCCAAGGCCTATTATGATAACTGAAGTTGACATTTTTAATGCGCTAAACTCTTTAAAATCCAATAAAGCCCGAGGTCCTGATAAAATAATTGGTGATGTGTTCAAGCTATTCAAAGGCTGGCGGATACATTTTTTTTTTCATATTTTTAATGGATTCATACAAAATCTGAAATTTCCACAGAGTTGGTCAGGCAGTATTATATTTCCAATATACAAAAAAGAGAATCCAAATGATCCAAAAATGTACAGACCTATTAGTCTGATTGACGTGTCCCAGAAAGTCTTCTCAAAAATCATTCTCAGTAGATTACTGGATTGGGTAGAGGAGAATTCATTCCTAGAGGAGGCTCAAAATGATTTCAGAGGAAACAGGTCAATGGTTCAACACTGTTATGTCCTACAACATTTATTCTGGAAATATACTAAGATATGGAAAACAAAATGATATTGCTGCTTTGTGGATTTCTCCACAGCCTTTGATAGTATTAGTAGGAAGATTCTTTGGGCCACATTAGAAGAACTGAAGCTTGAGAAGACTCTTGGACACTGTAATCAGACTACATGATCATACATGGGCCAGAATTCAATCTAATCAGTACGGGCATGTTACTGACATATTTCAAACTAATATTGGGGTCCAGCAGGGTTGCATTCTGGCTCCTACTCTTTTTAATATTTACATTAACCTCATCTTACTTAATATCAAAAATTTAGACTTCCATGTGCCAAAAATAAATGAGCATAGAATAGACAGTTTGATGTATGCAGATGATCTGGTTTTACTGTCCACTTCAGCACTGGATCTACAGAGGAAATTGAAATCTTTTGAAACCCTCTGCAAACATAGAAAACTGAAGATAAATCTGAATAAAGCAATAATTTTAATTTTCAGAAGTAAACCTAGACAGGACTCAAATTTTAAAATAGATGGAGATAAAATAGAGGCAGTAAATAGCTATGATTATTTGGGAGTTCGATTTTCGTATAATCTGAACTAGAATAAACATCTGGAACTCATACAAAATAAGATGTCTTCGGTAACTAATGCACTTAAGAATATTTAATGCCAAAATGGGGAAGATCTCAATTAGAGGGATTTTGAAAGTTCTAAATGTCAAAATAAGAGCTAGTATGATGTATGTAGCCGAAATATGGACTAATCCATTGGAACTCATACTTAAACTACATCGTTATATTCTGGTGTTACCACATGGGACTCCGAATTGCATCCTTAAATTAGAACTTGGCCAGCATTCACTAATTTCATTAATTAAGAGACAAATTATGTTCTTCTTCAAAATCGTCTTACTGCAGGACCATCGTCTCCCCAGAATGTGCTTAGAGGAAGGGATTAGGATGGCAAACTTGGGATATACACATCCATTTATTCTGTTAATTAAGAATACTATATTATCTTCCGGCTTGGGACATTTATTACATAATATTTATATCAGACCATAGGAGATTTACATATACAGTAAAGCAAAGACTACAGGACCTGGATATAAATCAGATATTCTCTCAGTTAGTTCAATTAAGTTTACATAGTGACTACAAGCATTTTTTTCTCCTTACAATTTATCCCCCACCTACTACCCCACTGGTCCCGCACCATCGGGAGCCACCCATTAAGCCTAGTCTCTGCCGGAGCCTTACCTGTCAGTCCCCAGGTCCCTCCATCCTGCCACGGATACCCCCCCAGGTGGGGTCAGGGTGGGGGCAGTCCCCTGAATCTTGCAAGTGTCAGGGTCCATGGGGCTGCAGGCTTGGCTCCAGCACATAGAGACCCCGGCTCGGCGCACTGTCTTCCCGGCTCCAGTGGGGGTATTTCCACTTTTCTCCCTACGGGACGTCGCGGGCCCTGTACATCAAGGCATGAACGCCGATGTCGGCAACGTCCCTCCCCCCTCCCTATAGTCATGAGGCTGATTGGTTGCTGACCACATCCTCAACCCATCCAGCCCCTAGGACCCCAACTTGCTGTCCATGCCCCAGCCTCCACCAGAGGTCGCCGCTTGCCGGGATAGAGAACCCTCCCTCCCTCCCGGAGAAGGTAAGCGGCATCAGACGCTCCAGCCTGTCTCTCCCAGCCAACCCCTGAGTGTCTGAGTCGCTCCTGAACCCGGGTCGCCGGCATGGAGCGAGATGTGGACTACAAGTATTTTAAAACTGTTTGGGGATTTGAGCCTTACTTGTCACATCTGACTTGTCCTAAATCAAGAAGAGTTTATACTAGATTTAGAATAGAAAGCTATAATGCACAATATATTCAACACAGGCAAAAACAAAATAATGTTTTGACCCCTTATTGTAAATGTGGGAAATCACTAAAAGATGACTTATAAAAATAGAGGAAAATGGTTGAGTGGGTTGCTGATTGGCCTCAGTCTCTTCCCTGATAGGATTATAGAATATTTCTTCACCTGCCAGGAAAAGATTGTATTAGAAAAAGCTAAATTCATGTTGACCCCACTTCTACAAGGAACAGATTAAATAGGTGCATCAGTCCAAGGATTTGTGCACTACTGATGGGTAGCACTGTTATATATAAGGAATGACTCTGTAAATGTAATTTATCACTATATTTATGGAATGTATACTTAAGAATGATATAATTGTTTTATATTGGACGTTTTAGCTAATTTTTAGTATACTGTAATAGCTTTTAAGCTGAACAATAAAGATTTTGTACTTGTACTAACTGGTGGACACCAAGGAGTTGAAAATACACTCCAGAGACTCAAAACTGTTGGTTGGCGGCCCGGCATTACCAAAGATGTCAGACACTACATCAACAAGTGTATAATCTGTGCTCAGAATAACCCAATACCAACCAAATGAAATGTCAAACTCCTACCACAAAGACATTCTGGCCCTTGGCATGCCATACAGATTGACCTTATTGGCCCATTGACCAATACCAGCAGGAACAACAAGTATGCACTTGTAGTTACTGATCTATTCTCTAAGTGGGTTGAGGCTTCTCCCACTAAGAACTGTACAACCAAATCCAATGCAAAAGTCCTGGTAGAACAGATCATCTCCAGGTGGGGTCTGCCTCTGAAGGTGGACTCTGACAAAGGAACCAGTTTTACAGGTGAATTAATGCAAGAAGCACTTAAACTTCTGGGGGTACACCAGAAGTTCCACATACCTTACCACCCTCAGTCTTCAGGTCAAGTAGAGAGAGGCAACAAACGGATTAAGCAAATGCTTTCCAAATTTATTGAGGACAATCCCAAGGACTGGGATTCCCTGTTGCTTTTACTCCTTATGGCAATTAGGGATACTCCTTCAACCACCATCCAGCTGACACCCTTTGAGGTGATAACTGGTGAACAAGTCCTGGTAGCCAACTACAGACCCATCTCGATCCTCTCCCCTGTGTCTAAGGCACTGGAAAAGATTGTGGTGGGTCAACTTATTGACTACCTCAATAAGTATAAGCTACTATGCCCCAACCAGCATGGCTTCTGACAGAACCACAGTACCACCACTACCCTGCTGGACTAACAAACTACGCACATAAAGCCCTGGATGAAGGCAAACTGGTGGGGTCTGTCTTTATTGACCTCGCCAAAGCCTTCGATACAGTCAACCACCCCCTGTTACTGACCCAACTGCAAAACATGGGTGTGGCGCCCAATGCCCTTTGCTGGTTTCAAGATTACCTGTTACGGAGAAATCAATGTGTCAAAATTGGGCAAACAGTAACCAGCACAAGAGAGGTATCATTAGGGGTACCTCAGGGATCAATACTGGGGTCCCTAAATCTTCAGCCTCTTCTTAAATGACCTTCCCACAGCCTGTAACACCAAACTCATACTATGTGCAGATGATGCTGTGCTCCTGAGCAGCAGCACGTCTCAGGCTGCCCTACAATCTGAGCTGCAGAACTCCTTCTCCAAACTTGAGGACTTGTTCTGTAGTCATAAGTTGCTACTAAACTACAAGAAGACCAAGGTCATGCTTACGTCCAGTCCCCACAACAAAAATAAGCACCACCCCTCATCATCTCCAACTCATGCAGTGAGCCGCTGGAACAAGTTCACTTGTTCAAGTATCTGGGGGTCATAATAGATGATACCCTCACATTTGCGCACCATACTGACTCTTTGGTCAAGACAGTCAATACCAAGATTGGTGTCCTGTACAGGCACAGACAACACCTCTCTCCAGGGGCCCTCCACCTCTCAGTCCACAGTTCAATTATATCTACTATTGACTACGGACTAGTGGTCTATGGGGAAGCAATGGATACAGTGCTCAAGAGGGTTCAGACTGCGCTCAACAAAGCCTGAAGACTCACCCTGCATGTTGAGTGTGGCACTCACATCTGTACTCGGTACGAACATGCAAATTGGCTGTCATTAAGAAATAGGGTCAAATTCCAGACTTGCATCTTAGGGAAGAAGGCACTATTTGGTAAAACACCACCTTGTGTAGGCAATTTAATCAAGATGGCCATCTCATTACAGGTCATCAGAGGGAGGACTAGAGGGGCCTTGGCTATCCCCTTCCATTGCAACTCACTTGGGCAACATGCATTTGCCTACCGGGCACCCCCATGGATGAATGAACTCCCTGGGCACCTCTTGGCCACCAATTTGTCTGGCAGAATTCAAAACTGACCTCAAACAGCACCTAATAACACTCTCTAAGTGTACCTGCCCCGAGTCCAGACACACCTGCTCTCTCTGCCCCCCAGCAAGCACCAGGCAGGCCTCAGGTACCCTCTCCCTCTGTCCCTTCTCATGACTTGCCTCAGCAATCAGTCTGCATCATGCTTCTTCGGCACCCACCACCCCACCCTCCCCCAACTCACAGTCCTGTGAGTTTCCCTAACAGTCACTACTAATGTAGGCTGCCTGACCATGCCCCCTCACACTCCACCATTTACTTTAGCATGTCTTCTACACTCAGTCTGCCCTCACCCCACCATTTATCCCTATACCTTATCGCCCTTCTTCCCCCAACCTTCACCTCCACCGCATTACATACCTCTCTCTGGTAACTCCTTTCTTCACCCCACTGCCAGCTATCCCCATCCCTCTGAACTACTGACAAGGCACTCTGTGGCTGCTTATCCCCCCACCCTCATAAAGTGTGTTTCTTGTTATTTTAACTTGTACCTATGTTTTGAGTTATTCTGTAAGTTCTGAATCCAAGCTGTATCATTCATTGTAATGTACCTTTGCTTTCTCCTGTTGTTCTTTGTTTTGCATTCTGTGACGTGGAACCTTTGTAAAAGACCTTGCGCTCAAAGGTCTTTTCCGAATAACTAAATAAATAAATGACTGGAATATTCACACTGCAGACAGAGTGTCTGTAGACAAGTATGTGGCCAAACTCAAAGATGACATTGTAAAAACCCATCTGTATGCTGCACATAGCATGGGCAAGGCCCGGCAACAGTCCACAATCCAGTTTGACAAACACACACAAGAAGTGGATTGGCAAGTTGGAGATCGGGTAACGGTACTCAGATTTGATTGCCCTACACATTCCTTCTCCAATAAGTTGGAAGGACCCTACCCCACTGTCAACAAACACAGTCCTGCAGTCTATCAAGTTAGACTTCTCCAAAACAAGAAACTTAACTGAGAAATGGTTGCATGCTAACCAGCTGGAGCTTTACAAAGGAGTATAATTACTTTTCCTAACCCCATTGGGCAGAATTGTACCAACTGACCTTTTTTTTTCCTTATTGGTAATCCTGCAAGATGGCTATCTTGCACCCGATTGTCATCTCAGGAGCTTTCTCCTGCATACAAAGCATGATGGGTTGCCTCCTTCCACATCTAGACATCCTCCTACTACTGTTCCAGAAGGAATTAGTATTATTGTCCCAAACAAATTGATAACTGTTCAGGAAGGCAAGGACACCTACCTCACTGCCTTGGTTGTGGCCCCTGACAAATCGTCCCTACAAATTGAATGGCAAACACATTTATATGGACACCCTCTCCCTGTGGCCCATCTATCTAAAGGAACCTTCCATGGTGGGCCTAATACTAAAATTGCCCCAAATGGTACTCTGTCCATTTTATAAGCTAATCATAGACATTCGGGTTTATATAACCTTACTGCTTTAATTGACCCTGCCTTTTGCGAGAGGTTCCCTCAAGACTCGGCAACAGAAATCTGTACACACAACTATATGATCACAGCTATGTTTTTGTCTGTTTTACCTCCTACTGAAGCAGAACTTACTGAATGTCCCCCACAGGAACCTGGTCCACTTAGTGGTCTTACTGCAAATTGTATCCCGGACACCCTCAATAATAACTTACAGTTTATGCATGTCCCTGTCATTTTCAACCTCACACATTAGAACATGGCAGAATTTGGTATGTGTTTCACTACAAACACTTCCAAGTTTTTCAGCACTATATTACTTGATACTCTTGCAGCCTATCAGACACGCACTCAAGATCCTGTAGCTGGCATACATACTATTGAACACCTAGGTTTATTTAGACATAGACCTAGCCCCTCAAGTATAAAGAACCCAGTATCACGCAAGAAACATGCAGACTCTGCTGATGTTACTGGTGCAACTGGCACCATATCCAGACTCTTCGGGTCTGGAATGTCCATCTGGAACAGGGCAGACATTGCTGCCATCAAAAGTCACACATTAAAATTCCAGGAGGCCATGAAGAATGATATTTTACCGCCACTATTATATGGTGTGAATGGAACTAGTCAGGAAGAACGTTTTACATTATACAATATGAGAGATATTGCTAAGACTTTTAATGATACCAAAGATAAATTAAATCAGCTTATTTTTCAGAACAAGGAGATAGACAAGCTTGCCAGGAAACTTCTCTGCTCTGCTTATGGCTCTTATGTCATAACCACTTCAATAATCTCTTCCGTGATCTGGAATCTGGACGTATTCCAGATATCATTCATTATAGAAGAATTTCTAAATGGTAATGCCCGCATTGCAAATCTATATCCTGTATTACAATGTGTATGTCTCACTCAATTTCTATTCCTGTTTCTACTGCTAGAAATGTAGGCTATGTTACAAGACATCCTAACAGAAGACCTTGTTACACTGCTAAACGTTGTACTGTCTGGGATACTATGTTTGTCACCTTTACTGTATCCTTACCATGTTTTGAGCCTCAAACTGCAATGTTTGATAAGCTTGTCTCTGTCCACTGCATTGGGCATCTTGATGAGGACATCTACAGAGACCGCATCAACCTGCCACCTCTTCTGGTGTACCACCCGATCCTGGAAGCATGGGTCTCAACTCATATGGACTGCTGTGCACATAAGGGTTATCATTATTTGTGTCATGATGTTTCAACATCATTAAGCCGGTATGTGGATACTTACCAGACAGTATTGATTGGTCCTTCAGTTTGGACCAGGATATTTGTTCTAATGATACAGATACCCCTGAAGCATCATCAGCACCATCACCAGTGCCGAACACTGGACATCTCTACAACACTTATTCAGAAGAAGCTCATCAGCTGACTATAAGACTCAGGGCTCGAAATATAGCCTTTACGGGTTTCCATGGAAGGGCATTTCTAGCCCTGGAAATGTATTTTTTTACAGCCAGCATTTCCATATGGAAATGCATGCTGCAGTGTGCTGGCTTGACCACTTGACTGCAGTGGCAGTAGAGAGCCTCAGTAGGGTATGCGCAGCCTTTAAGCCAGGACAGTGGATTTGGCTGCAGTTCCCAGGATGGCCGCTAGAATGTCTGCGGCTGCTGAAACTTGCTGAAAGTGAGCATGAATGCTCACGAAGAACACCAGTGAGAGGAGGATCTGCTACGCACAGAGAGAGTACACTGTGTGAACTTGGCAGCCACTGAGCAATGAGGAGGGAAGACACAGTTCTCTTTGCCGCCACTGGCATACCAAGTCAGTCAGGAGTTGAGCTCTTTGAATTACTGCCTCGATTGTGAATGAGTCGTCACTGGGAAATCACGATCCAGAAATCCATCCCAAGCCACATGCTATGGGGGGGAAGCTAAGAAGCCCTAGCTGCCTGTGGGTAAGTTGCTGACTGCAAACTGGTGGTGAGAGAACAAGGTTGGTGTTGGCTGCTCACACTGAATACCTGCGGGGGGAAGATCACTGTACTCTGTGGATTAAAGCCACAGTCCTTTTTGCTGTGCTTGCCTTGCTGCCTATGTCAGATGTGGAATACAGCCTAGAACCAACCAGGGATTATGCTGTGTGGCACCTAAAATTACTGGTACAAATGGGGGGGGGATGTTGCTGATGGTCAGATGAACAACAGCAGTTCCAGTAATCATGCTGGGCCCTAAGCACAGGGATTGTTTGCCAGTACTTCATGTAAATTCCGTCCTGGCAAATTGCAGTGCATACCCAGGGAGGGAAAAAAATACTCTGGTGTTTTATTTGGTACAGCTACTTGGTCCCCAAAATACTCAGGCTCTTGATGTGCAGTAGTAACACCCATGGACTGAGTGGAAGGTGGAGATCATGGGCTGAAGAGGAGGCTGCTGAGAAAAAAATACAAGTTGGGGAGGAGGCATGCAGGACCAAAATACAGCCAGGTGGGTAATCTATAACATCCAGTGCAGCTGTACCCATTAAACAGTCTTATTTGGTTCTTTCTCTAACTTGTGACTTTTTATACAGCAATCTGTATGGAGTTTGAGTTTTAAATCTGTATAACTGTTCAGTCTTAATTGCTTTGAGCCTAACTTGACTGCATTTCTGCTGGAACTACTTAAATTGTTCTTGCACTATGTATTTGAGGTGGAACATTTGTAAATGAGCACTTGTGCTCTAAAGGTAATCTCTGAAGTTTAAAAAAAAAAACAGTGAGGCAAAAGAAGGGGGCGGTTCAGAGTCCAGAAAAGCCAGGAAAAAATGCACAACAAAAACAAAGGTAGGGAGAGAAAAACAGTAAGACAAATGAAAGAAAACAATCAAAAAAGAACAGAATACATCATGTGGTAAGAATGAGATAAACAAACAAGACAAGGAATAAAGTGTACTAGTGAGCAAGGAAAAATAAAGTAGCAAGGACACACAAAAGCAGTGCTTAAACACATTTTATTTCACAATATTTTAGTTATAAATCATATTGTTAGTCTTTTGCTGACACATGTATTTTATGTCCTGCTAGTGAATTAAACCTAAGTGTGGAAATGTGACAATGCCTCAGAAAATGTAAACTGCCAGGCTTTCAATTCCAGTGGAAGTGTAGCAGTCTGACTTTTATTTCAAGCCCTGAGACTTACGAATCAATCTTTCACATGCCCAAATCAACTACACAAATGGAGGCTACCAACTGTTAAAAGTACTTATAATTCTGATGGACTGCATTGTTACTAATCATAAATCTTTCTCCTATGGTGATAAAGTTTGTGATATTAAACACCCTAACATTTGTTTTATTCCTCATTACACTACTGTTATTGGCCATACAGTGATTACTCCGGTTCCCATCGTGGAACCAGATGTCATTGACAGTGACCCTGAATATTTGCTTGCTCTATCTCAGTATTTGCCTATTTTTAATGTACACATTGACCCTTTGACATTGCCTCTTAAGTCCCTGTTAGAGAGAAAGGATACCCACCTCATCCATATCAGTAACAATATCTCTGCAGCCGGAGATGCTCTTAATACCCTTATCCATGATGGTGATTTAAGTAATGCACTTTCTAAAACTTGGTTAGAAATAACTTTTAAAGGTTTTGTTATCATACAAGCATTTTTGATAATCTTTTTGATACTAACACTTTGCTATCTAAGGCGTATGCTCAAACAACGCTGTGAACAGCTTGAATTTACAAGGCTCATGCGTCAGGTCTGTAAACAACAGTTTGTTCTCACCACTTTCCCATAGTGTTGTTGCCTTTTTGGTAAGGCAACAAGGGGGGAAATGTTATGTGAGGTCCTTTCACCCTAATTGGCATTCCATCTGTGCTCCTTAGACAAACTATACTATGCATATGTCATACTAACTTATAGGGCATAGACACTTACCGTACAAGAGTAAGTGTCAGGGTACATTATGATTTGTATTTTTCTTTACTTTCTATACGCATGAAAACCACACATATTAGGCCAAGACACCTGAGTCTTTGTATTCTTCTGATATAGTATACAGTCGGCACTGACAATTTTTGGATTTATGTATAATTGCACCACATTCTGTGTTTTCCATCACCATCTATGCCTTCACTGTTCTATGATGTTGCTGACTTAGCACATATTGTACAGGATGAGATAACACTGTGGAGACACCTAACTTTTGGCCAATAGGGCTTACTTTATGCATCTAGCACCACTTCTTACGAATGGTTACCACATTAATTATCACAGTATATAATGTAATGTATTGCGTATTCCTCCTGGGGACCTTCTACACACCTTGGGTATTGGGGAATGCTAGGCTCAGCTCCCAGTGTCTTATGATAAGACCTGCTTAGGGCAACTGTGATTTCCTTTTGGTGTAATAAACTAGATTTATTATCGATATGCAACGTGTCTGTGACTCATTTGCACCTCTACTACCAGAGAGAATCTGATTGGGGCTATCCACCCCAACACACTGAACTGTATTATTTGTTTTTTACACTATTCTACCCAGGACCTCTTTGAAAATGAGCTTGCTCAATGGATACTTATCCTGGTAAAATAAAATAAACAAGAAGAACTACATCATAGATAGATATTTTATTTATAAAAGTGCCCATTTCCGGAGAGACTGGGTGATGTACAAAAACAACAACAGTACAATTTTTCAGAAATGTACACAAAATATATCTATAAAAATTCAACTGGGAGCATACAATTAGTTGATCTATCCTGTTAAAACCACACAGTTAATCAATAAATGCTTGCTTTAACAAATACGTCTTCAGGCCCTTCTTAAAGGCTTGACCTAGATAGCTTGTGACAGAGAACAGCAAGAGGAGGAAGGTGCTGTTAGAGCTATTCTACTCTACTGGACTAAAGAACTAGAACTCTATTACTGGGAACTTCAATTAAAGGTAAAAACAAAAAAAAGAGTGTGTTTGTCTGAGTTGGGTGAAGGAATTGTTATCTGTGCAGTTAGCTGGATGAAGAAACAAACTATTAATTATAGGGAGTGGCTTAGAGAGAGAAGGAAGCCAGGTGTTTGCATTTAAAAATGGACCTAGATAGCTTGTGGCAGAGAAGAGCAAGAAGAAGAAGGTTCTGTTAGAACTATACTACTGGGACTATACTGCCCTCCATCCCACCCCTCCACCCCCCCACCCTTAGCCGGGTTCTACTCTATAGGCACAGAATTTTACTAACAACAGGAATTTCCTGTTTGGGAGCAGGAAGGAGTGATCACAGAGGCACAAAAGAATCACCATCCTAGAAGGAAAAGAGTAGCTCTCCATCACCCTCTAGTTGCTGGAGGTCTGACTCTGAGCAAGTAAGGAGACTACTGAGGAACATAGAAACTTACTCTCCCAGAACAGGAAGATCAGGAGCTTTAAGGGCATGGAGGCAGTAGGAAAGTAGTGAAAAAAAAATATATATATATAAAAATAAACAGGGAGGAAAGAGTAAGTATACAAAACAACAGTTAAGGGTCCACAAATAAAGACATGATGGAAGTGGTGCAGTGCCGTGGCTATGAAGCAGCAGTCTTCCGGCAGACATTCTGGAGGATGCGGTCTTGTCTCATCTGCAGGCACCTCTCTGGGCTGAGGGAGGAGGTTGCTCATCTCCAAGCTGAGTAGGCCAGGATTCGGGGGGACCTCCTTTCCCAACCAGGGACCACCAGGGCCACCACCACCACCTCAGAGGTTGCCAACAAAGAGGAGCAGTTGGACCACAATGGGCTCAGGGAGGGTGAGGCTGGTGGAACAGAGGCACATCCCTCCAGCTATACCTCTCCACAATTCATATGCCATTCTGGCAGAGTGTGGTTCCTCTATGGAGGCACCCATAGTGGAGACCAAGGAGGATGCTGGGAACCTCCACAAAGGAGACCCACAGGAGGGTCGCATGGGACCCCACAGGGGATGGAAACAACTCCTGGTGGGGGTCCTCCATTATTAGAGGGGTAGAACTGGGGGAGGGAGGGGAGAGGGAGGTAAGGTGCCTGCCTGGCGCCATGGCTTGGAGGGACAGGGAGCGAATCCTCAGGATCACGGAAGCAGCTGCACAGGGGAAGGAGCTGGATGTCATTAACCACCTAGAGACAAATAACCAGACTGGGAACAGGATTGGAGTAGCACAGGAGGAGTTTGTGGCATTGGGGAAGGGACTTAGACAAGTAGCACACACGATAACCTTCTCAGAGGTGCTGCCTGTCCCTGGTATGGGTGAGGCTAGGGTACTCCACACCATGGGATTCAATCAGTGGTTGAAAAACTGGTGCAGAGCTCAGGATTTCAGCTTCATTGGGGAATGGGGCTCCATGTGGGGGGATACAGGCCTATACTGGCGCAATGGTCTGCATCTGTCCAGAAGGGGAATCAGAATCCTAGGTGATAGGTTTAAATGCTTCATTGGCAAGCATTTAAACTAGCCAAGGGGGAGGCACTGAAAAGGAGAAGGGAAATCCTAGCCCCCCCCAAAAAAATCAAGGTAGTTAGTGAGGTAAACACCAAGATAGAGCAGCCAATAGGGAGAAGGGCAGGGGTAAATGGAGAAAAAGACAAAGGCAGCAAGGATAGGCATGGGTCAAAAAGGAATAAGACCATCAAAAAATGGAGGGTAATGTGTACCAATGCCCATAGTCTAGGTAACAAGCTCCCTGAACTGGTGGCCTTGATGGAAGAGGGATGCCTAGATATTGTGGCAGTCACAGAAACATGGTACATAGAGAACCATGACTGAGATGTCAACATACCAGGGTACACAATCTACAAGAGGGACAGGGAGGGTAGAAGAGGAGGAGAATTAGCTCTTTATGTAAGGGAAGGGATCAAAGCAATGGACCTAAAGGGTAAACAGGGAGGAGAGGAGGCACTGTGGGTCACTGTGGAGACTGGAAATGGCACCACAAGCCGCACAGGGGTTGTATACAGACCCCCCGTCTCAGGGGGAGGAAATGGACAAGGAAATGATAGAAGACATCCTTAGGATGGCAAAGAAAGGAGAGATATTGCTGATGGGGGACCTAAATATGACAGATGTTAACAGGAGCACCTTTGCTGCAGCCACATCCAACAGCAGGGCCATTCTCGATGCCCTACGGGGGGGGCATGCCTCAGACAGCTAGTTTTGGAACCCACTCAGGAGGGAGCAATCTTGGACCTGGTACTCTCAAATGGGGACACAGAGAGGATCTCAGATCTAGACGTGGGTAGCCATCTGGGAAAAAGTGACCACCAAACAGTGTGGTTCACGATAAACTTAGCTGTAGAGTCAAGCCATACAAAAGTGAAGGTACTGGACTTCAGGAGGGCTGATTTTGTCAAAATGGGAGAGGGCCTCAGAAAAGCATTAGCAAACAGACAAGAAGGTGGGGTGGAGCAACGATGGGGAAACATCAAAACTGCCATCACAGAGGCAACAAGCCTTTGTGTGAAGCAAATAAACAAACCAAAATGAAAGAAAAAAACACTATGGTTCTTAAAAGAAGTGGCAGGGAAGGTTAGGAAGAAAAAGATAGCATGCAGGAAGTATAAGGAAACACAGAAGGAGCAGGACAGAGAACTACACCAGTTAAAGCAGAAGGAAGCAGGGAAGGCAGTCAGAATAGCAAAGGCCCAAACTTAGGAAGAGATAGCCAACTCACTTATGAAGGGGGATAAAACCTTTTATAGGTACATTAGGGAGCAAAGAAAGACTGAGGCAGGGATACTGAGGCTAAATAAAGAGGAGGGTGGTTGGGCAGAGAGCGACAGTGAAAAAGCAGGAAAACTGAATGAATACTTCTGCTCAGTGTTCACAAAGGAAGAGGAGGGGGGTACCTAATCCAATCAATAGAAGCACTCTGGATAGGGGGGTTGATATCAGTCCTTTGACAGAAGAAAGGGTTCTGAAAGAACTCCTAAAACTGAAGGTGGATAAAGCAATGGGGCCTGATGGGATTCACCCCCCAGAATTCTAAAAAAAAAACTAAGGGGAGAACTAGCAACATCACTGACTACCTTTTTTAACAAATCATGGAAGAATGGTGTGGTACCTGAGGACTGGAAGAGGGCAGATGTGATTCCCCTTCACAAAAGTGGGAGCAAGACACAGGCAGGAAACTACAGACCTGTCAGTTTGACCTCAGTGGTAGGGAAAATGATAGAATCACTTCTGAAGGAAAGAACTGTTGAGTACCTAGCAGCTAGTGGGGCACAGGACCCAAGGCAGCATGGATTCACAGCTGGAAGATCATGTCAGACAAATCTAATCGATTTTTTTGACTGGGTGACTAAAGTAGTAGACCAGGGAGGGGCTGTGGACATGGCCTACCTAGACTTTAGCGAGGCATTTGACACAGTCCAGCACAAAAGCTTAATAAACAAATTAACCAGTCTGGGAGTGGGTCCCAGGGTGGTAGCCTGGGTAAAACACTGGCTGGACAACAGGACACAGCAGGTAATAGTAAATGGAGTCCACAGTGAAGAAAGGGGGGTTACTAGTGGGGTATCGCAGGGTTCAGTACTGGGGCCAGTCCTTTTTAATGTCTTTATAAGTGACATTGCGGAGGGACTGGAAGGAAAAGTATGTCTCTTTGTAGATGACACAAAGATCTGCAACAGGGCTGATACACTAGGTGGGGTATAAAGGATGAGAAGGGACTTGGCAAGGTTGGAGGAATGGTCAAAGGTATGGCAGCCTAGACTGAATACAAAGAAGCGCAAAGTAATACACCTGGGAAACAAAAACCCAGGGGAACAGTACACAATGGGGGGTGAGATACTGACAACAAAAATGGAAAGGGACCTGGGGGTAGTTATATCAGATGACCTAAAGGTGGGCAAGCAATGTGAGAAGGCAGTAAGGAAGGCTGGGGGGATACTGGGATGCATAGAGAGAGGCATCACCAGTAGAAAACAGGAAGTTATCTCTCTGTACAGACAATTGGTAAGACCACATCTGGAGTACTGCATGCAGTTCTGGAGACCCCATCTCTGCAGACATAGACAGGGTGGAGGCTGTCCAGCAGAGGGCAGCCAAAATGGTGCAGGGTCTGCACCAGAAGACATACGAAGAAAGACTAAAGGAGCTTAATATGTACAGCCTCGAGGAAAAGAGGGAGAGGGGGGACATGATAGAAACTTTTAAGTACCTCAAGGGAATCAAAAAAGTCCAAGAGGGTAGCATCTTTCAGAAAAAGGGATGTGCAAGAACAAGGGGACACAATTTGAAGATAGAGGGGGAACTGCTCAAAGGTAATGTGAGGAAGTATTTCTTCACGGAGAGGGTTGTAGATGCATGGAACAGCCTTCCAGAGGAGGTGGGGGAATTCAAGAATGCATGGGACAGACATAAGGCAATTCTAGTGGGGGCGTAGGAGGAAGAAGGCTGTTGGTTAACTAGGATCTGCAGCTTATCCGTTAGGTAGGGAAACAGGCAGACTAGGTGGGCCAAGTGGTCCTTATCTGCCATCAAATTCTATGTTTCTACTGAGGGAGCCTCCTTTAAATAAGCAGGCAAGGAGTTCCACAGGGTAGGCATGGCCAGCGAGAATGCCCTGTCCTTGGAATGCTGCAAGCTAACCCTGGGAACTCCAAGGAGGCCTCCCCCAGCAGAATGGAGTGCCCGGGGAAGACAGTAAGAGACAAGGAGATCTTGCAGATAGACAGATCCCCTTTTGTGCTGGGTCTTGTAGGTCAGGAGCCCTACCTTGAAGACAATACTCCACCTGACCAGCAGCCAGTGCAGTTTGCAGAGGACTGGGGTGATATGCTTACACCTTCTCACTCCTGTCAGTAATCTTGAAGCTATGTTCTGCACCAGATGCAGCCTGCGGAGGTTGCCTCCAGATAACACTAGGTACAGGGTATTACAGTAGTCCAACCTGGAAGTGACGAAAGCGTTTATCAGTGTGGTCAGGTCCTCAGGCAGTATCAGGGCTTGGATTTGGGCAATATTCCTAAGATAAAATGATAAAATTCACACTTCACCATAGCCGACACCTGAGCATCAAGTGGCAGGCTGTCATCTAGGATCACACCCAAATCTTTCACCTGTCTAGACGGGGCAAGGGGAACACCCCCCAACACTATGCCAGGGGTAACCCCCCCGCCCCAATGATCTGGATCCACAACCAGTACCTCAGTCTTGTCTGGGTTAAGCTTAAGCCAGTTTTGAGTCATCCTAGACTGGATTTCCTGGAGGCAGCTGTTAAATACAGAAGCTGACACCTGGGTATCAGGCGCACAGGACAGGTACAGCTGGGTGTCATCTGCATAGTAGTGAAAACCCAGCCTGTACTGCATGATAATGTCCCCCAATGGCAGCATATACACCATGAACAGCAAGGGTGACAAGACTGACCCCTGCAGAACCCCATAACACAGTGACTTCGGGTTAGATGAGACTAATCCCATTGTCACCCTTTGCACTCTGTCTGTCAGGTATGACCTCAACCAGTTGATGACATTACCGGACAAGCCACACCAGAACCACGGGCGGTTAAGTAACACCTCATGTTCCACAGTGTCAAATGCAGTAGAGAGGTCCAGGAGAACCAAGCTGGTACGGTCTCTCCTGTCTCTCATCATCGAGAGACCATTTAGCACCCTCACCAGGGCAGTTTCTGTACTATGCTCTGTACGGAACCCAGACTGGAAAGACTCATAGGTGGAAGAAGAGGCATGATGTCTCTTAAGCTGAACGGCCACCACCTTCTCAATAACCTTCCCTAAGAATGGGAGGTTAGAGACTGGCCTGTAATTGCTGAGGCAGTCTGGGTCTAAAGAGGGTTTCTCCAAAACTGGTCTAACCAAGGCCTCTTTCATGGCCAATGGGAAGACCTCACTCCTCAAGGAACTCCCGATGATCTCGGCAACCACAAGTTCAATCAGGTCGAGACATCCAACAAAAAGTCGGGTTGGACCAGTTTTCAGATCACATTGTGCTGGTCGCATCTTCGAGATTATCCCCACTACCTCCCTCCACCCCAACCAACTCAAACTCATCCCAGACAGGAGGAGTGTTCTGGTACAACTCAGGTTAGACTCTGCAGCCATTTCAAGAGGTACTTGAAGAGATCTCGGCCCTGATAGAGGACACCTCGTTGGCGAAGAACAGAGTCAGCTCCTCGCACCTAGTGCTAGAACCTGCTCCCCCAAACACGGAGACAGGCAGGATGCAAAAGCATGTCTAACATGTGGAAGAGCTGAGCTGGTCCATTCCCCAATCTCCCTAGACAAAAATTCAGCCATCTTTTGGGAGATTGCCCCGATAGTTGACATAATGCAACTTCAGGGCCAATTAGTCCTCCACCAGGCCAGATCTCCTCCAGCACCTCTCTAACCTCCACTCCTTAGTCTTTAAACTCCAGAGATCCTCATCAGACATCTGGCGAATAGACAAGGGGTGGACATGAATACGAACATGCCAGCAGAAGCAGGCCTTGAGGTCTATCGAGTCTGCCTGATTGTGCAGCTAGCCCCTCATTTTTCAGCTGCTCCACCCTCACCCCCCATTATAGGCTACCACTGGTAACTCCATCCCAACTGCACAAGCCATCCCAATACTTGATATGTCTGGCACCACCAACAGTCCCGCAGAGGAAACTCCTCTTAACGGGTGGTACCGGACCATCTCCACAGGGGTGGGACCATCTTGGGGCCCCCAAATGTGAACCCCATGATGCTGTGATCCGACCAGATCACTGGATCTACTCTGAAGTCGCTCACATCTAAATGTAAAGAATAAAACAGGTCTGGTGTGTGGCCACCTGAGTGTGTCACTGTTGTTACATTCTGTGTCAGGCTCAGGGCCTCCATGTTCCTAAGAAGATAATTTCCAAAACTGGAGAGCCAGCCGTCGACCCAGGCTTTGAAGTCCCCCAGGATCAACCACCTGGGGGACTCCAACACCAGGCCAGCGATGAGCTCTTCAATCTCCCTTAAAAAGTCCCCATCTATTCCCAGGGAACGATAAAACAGGAGGACCCTGAAGCCCTCACCAATGCCCTCTCAGGTAGCCACACACTCAAAAGACTGCATATGACCTACAGGAAGCACTGTGAGGTTCAATCCAGATTTAAAGCAAATGGCCACCCCACTCCCCCTGTGATCCTCCTTCGGGTTGTGTACCATACAGTACCCGGCTGGCACTGCCGCCTCCAAAATGGGGGCGGCATTCTCATCCAGCTAAGTCACCATGATGCAAGCCAGTTCAACTGAGGATATCAAGTCCACAATTATGGCAGTTTTGTTCCTCATCGACCTTACATTGCACAGCACAGACCGAGTAGGATGAGGTACAGTAGTCGGACCAGCTAGCTGCCCACAATCTATCATGGAGCCCTTGAGTATGAGAATTAAGTATGGCAACCCCTCCAAAGTTCCCATTCTGCCCCAGGGTGTCTCCTTGGCCTCACCACTCAAATCCCAGACACCCTGGCAGCCACTCGGGTACAACCCACCCCGGCTCCCCCCCGAGCTATTCCCAAGGCTCTACACCTCCAATAGGCCTCAACCAGAAGTGCTGGAAGCTCGAAGGGACAGAGGTCCCAGAGGTAACCCCCCCCCGAATAGCTGTGCCTTAAGGGCCTCTGTCCCAGACACATTATCCCAGCTAAAAACCCACATCACAGACTAAACAAACCCCAAAATTACCCAACCCTCAACCAATACAATTTTAACCCCCCCACTTAAAAGTCAAACCCCATAATAACAACTCTTCAACCACCCACCCACCACTATACAATTTCACAACTCTGACTCTCACACCTTCTCACACACACAAACACCTCCCCCCACATACAACCAAATTAACTATAAACAGATCCTCGAAAAAGGGACAGAGTGCCAATTTAGCAATTCATGCCAGCAGTGGAAAAAACAGTGTGCATGACTTGGAGTCAGAAACAACAGCACCATCAACAAAAAATTGCTGCCTTTCTTGGTATGACAACCAAACCTTCTACCTCCATTGTATAGAACTACCTTCACAGAAGCCTGAAAAATAGATTGTTTTGCTGTCTGTACATTATATTGTAGGGAGGTGAGCAGGGGGAAAGTAAAGGGACAGTTTGGTACACTGTCTCTAGAGCACACCCAACCATTGCTCTGCGTAACAATTCAGAATAAGGGAAAGATATCTATTCTCAGACTATCCCAGACCGTGATGTGACTGAGACAGCAAGTCAGGAAAAGAAAAATGATGCTCAATTTTCCTAAAAAGCTTTTGGGAAAGCAACATTCCTGCCACTGGCATCATGAGTCTTCTACCCACCTTCACAAATCCACCAGCAGATTATTACAAATAGCAGTGAGACGGGCAGTGAGCTTTGTGCATGCAACAGGGAATAAATGATGCTACCTGTGGACCCAGGTGCATCCATCAGCCATCTGAAATATAGACAGGATAGGGAGGATGTTACAGAAAGGGGTAGCTTGGGGGGCTGGTACACATGAGTACCAATGATCTGACAAACCAGCCTAGAAAGATAATGAAGCGTATTGTTTGAAGGCTGGGGACAGATTGAAAGCACACTCGTCTTTTATGAGGTCCTCCCTGTACGGGGTAGAGGGAATGGTAATGACAGTGCGAGGAAGGAGGAGACTGAGAAATTTAATGAGTGGTTGAAGTGGTGGTGTCAGGAGAAGGGGTACCATCTGTGGGAGAGTTGGGGGCTTCTGAGGAAGAAGACTCATCATGGGTGACTGCCTCTACCTAACAAGAAACGGGGTAAATGCACTTGGGCAAAAGTTAGATTTCTTCATAGGTGGACATTTAAACTGCAGGAGGAGGAGGAGGAGAAGGAAGCTGAGGCTGGGTGAATCACAGAGGACACAGAGCAAAAAGGGAACCTAGCTAGGATTCCCACAGAAATGGGGACTACGAGCAGTGGCAGTAGTCTATGATAAGTTAAGTAAGGGTGTCGGGGGGTGCTCAAAGTCAGCAGGGAGCAGGAAAACTAGGCAGTTAAGGAAGGAGGGGGGCAGCAAAGAGAGAGGATCTGATGAAGTGGGGAAGGATATAGCCACAAGCTGCAAGGCTGTCTGCCTAAATGCCAGGAGCCTAGGAAACAAAATTAGTGAGCTCCAGGTGATAGTGAGAGATGTAAAATAAGACCACATAGCCATTACAGAAACAGAAGCTGCACATGGGGTTGGGCTATAGACCACCAGGATAGGGAACTAGGAGCAGAAATCAAGAAAGGGGCCACAAAGGGGGAGACAGTAATTGTGGGGTATCTCAATCTACCAGACAGACAGTGGGACATTCCAGCAGCTCAAAGTACCAGAAATCAGACCCTGCTTGACATGTTGCAGGACTGCCTGCTGGTGCAGCTGATCAGTGAACCTACAAGACAGGTAGCTATTCTCAACGTGCTACTCACCAGTTCAGGACTGGTTGGTGGAGTGTGGGTTGGGGAACCACAGGCATCCAGTGACCATAATACTATATGGTTTGAACTGGCCCTGGGTACCAGTATATCTGTATCAAAGGCTGTGGTTTTGAATTTCAGATTTAAAGACTTTGACAAGATGAAGGAATTAGTCAAGAGTAAGTTGACTTGAGGTGGACAAAATGAGAGGGGTGGAGGAGAGGTGGGGAGAAATGAAAAGGGTCATTCTTGAAGCAACTAAATCATGCTTGAGAATGGCTACCAAAGGTAAAAGGCACTAGAGACCACTCTGGTTCTCTAAGAAGGTTAGTGAGGAAGTGAGAGCCAAAAAAGGGCCTTCGTTAGCCAGAAGGAGAAACGGGGATGAGGAATGGTGCGAATACCAGGTAAAGATGAAGGAGGCCAAGAAGGCAGTCAGGGATGCAAAAGCAGAATCAGAGCTGCATATCATGGAGTATGTCAAGGGACAGGAAAAACAGTTCTTCACGTACATCGGGGAAAAAAGGAAGATGAGAAGGGGAAACTGTTAGGCTGATGGGAGGAGGGAGAGTAATAGAACAGGACGAGCAGAAGGCAGCGGGTCATAATGACTATGTCTGCTATGTATTCCCAGTGGAGGATTGTGGGTCTCTGCTGGAAATCAGCATAAGTGCTGCTGCAAGAGGGATCCCCGAAATTAGGTAGGTGTTACTTACAGATGAAATGTTAGAAAAAAGCCATGAAACTAGATAAGGCTTTAGGCTGGATGGGATGCACCTGCGGGTGCTCAAGGAATTGGCATAGGAAATGGCTGAACTCCTGGCAGGACTATTTGACAGCTCACTACAGTCATGGGTGGTTCCGAGAGATTGGAGGCTAGTGGATGTTGTGCCCCTCCACAAGGGAGGGGACAGGGAGGAAGCAGGAAACTGTAGGCTCATCAGTTTTACCTCCATTGTAGGTAAACTAAAGGAGATACAAGTTAAAGAGGACACAGTGGACTACCAGCAGAGAGATGATCCAGGATAGTAAGCAGCATGGGTTTGTGGCAGGGCGGTCTTGTCAGACCAACCTCATAGCATTTGACAGGGTAACAATGACGACTGATAAAGGACGAGCAGTAGAGTTACTCTGCTTCAAGTTCAGCATGGCATTTGACTCTGTGCCACATAGAAGGCTGCTGAAGAAATTAGAGGATGTGGGAGCGTCCAAAAGAAAAACTAGCTGGATGAGTAGGAACTTGGTTGGGGGAGACAGCAGAGGGCAGTGGTTAACACAGAATTTGATAGCAGATAAGGACCAAAAGGCCCATCCAGTCTGCCCTTCTCTCCTACCTACTAAAAAAGCCACAGATCCTACTTTATCTCTGGCTTTACTTCCTCTTTTAAATCAATAGGTTTCCCGTATGTGTATCCAATACAGTTTTGAATTTCCCCACCGACTTTGCCACCACCACCTCAACTGAGAAGCTGTTTCATATCTCCACCACCCTTTCTGTGAAAAAGTACTTTCTCACATTGCCCGTTAGTCTACCCCCTTCCAATCTCATGCCATGCTCTCTTGTTCTACATCATCTCCTTTTCTGAAAGCTGATACCTTCCTGTACCTTATTTATTCCTTTAGGTATTTTAAGGTCTTTATCATGTCTCCCCACTCTCTCCTCTCCTCCAGGGTATACATACTGAGCAACTCCAGTCTATTGGGTCCAGTCCTTTTTAATGTCTTCATCAGTGACATTGCAGAGGGACTGGAAGGAAAAGTATGCCTTTTTGCAGATGACACAAAGATCTGCAACAGGGTTGATACACAAGAAGGCGTGGAAAGGATGAAAAGGGACTTGGCAAGGTTGGTGGAATGGTCAGAAGTATGGCAGCTAGGATTCAATGCAAAGAAGTGCAAAATAATGCACCTGGGAAACAAGAACCCAGGAAGAATACACAATGGGTGGGAGGTAGTAACAACAACAAAAAGGAAAGGGACCTGGGGGTAATCATATCAGATGACCTTAAGGTTGTAAGCAATGTGAGAAGGCAGTAGGAGGCTGGGGTATACTGGGATGCATAGGGAGAGGCATCAGCAGCAGAAAACAGGAAGTTGTTATCCCTCTGTACAGACAGTTGGTGAGACCCCATCTGGAGTACTGTGTCCAGTTCTGGAGACCCCATCTCCATAAGGACATAGACAGGATAGAGGTAGTCAGAGAGGAGAGCGACTAAAATGGTGCAGGGTCTGCAAGAGAAGCCGTATGAGGAGAGACTAAAGGAGCTTAATATGTATACCCTTGAGGAAAGAAAGGAGAGGGGGGACATGATAGAAACTTTTAAGTACCTCAGTGGAATCAACAAAGTCCAAGAGGGTAGCATCTTTCAGAAAAAGAGACTTGCAAGAACAAGGGGACACAATTTAAAGATAGAGGAGGCGGTTCAGGGGCAATGTGAGGAAGTATTATTTCACAGAGAGGGTAGTGGATGCATGGAACAGCCTTCCTGAGGAGGTTGTGGGGTCTAAAACTGTGGGGAATTCAAGAATGCATGGGACAGACATAAGGCAATTCTTGTGGGGGGTAGGAAGAAATAGGCTGTTGGTTAACTAGGATCTGCGGCCTATCCTGTAGGTAGGGAAATGGGCAGACTAGATGGGCCAAGCGGTCCTTATCTGCCATCAAAGTCTATGTTTCTATGTTTCTCCTTGTATGACCTTTGGTGCAGGCCCTGCACCATTTTTGTTACCCTTTTTTGAACTGCCTCTATCCTGTCTGTGTTCTTCTGGAGATGCGACCTCCAGAACTGGACACAGTACTCCAAATGAGGTCTCATCAATGATTTGTGCAGTGGCATCACCACCTCTTTTTTTCTGCTGGCCATACCTCTTCCTATGCACCCCAGCATCTCACTGGCTCTCCCCACAGCCTTGGCACATTGTTTGACCACCTTTAGGTAATCAGATATGATCACCCCCAGATCTCTTTCCTGTTTGGTAGCCATTAGTAGCTCAACACCCATCATGTAATCCTCCCCTGGGTTCCTGCACCCCAAGTGCATGATTCTACGCTTCTTTGCATTGAATCTTAGCTGCCACACTCTGGACAATTCCTCCAGTTTAACTAGGTTCTTCCTCATTTTTTCCACCCTTTCTGGAGTATCTATCCTACTACAAATCTTAGTGTCATCTGCAAAGAGGCGTACCTTCACCTTCAGTCCCTCCACAATGTCACTAATGAAAATATTAAACAGGATCAACGGGATTAAATTGAGGGAAAGGAGGTCATGGATGGGGTACCACAGGGATTTGTCCTGGGTCTACTCCATTTCAACATGTTCATCAGCAACATAAGAGAAAGAAACAGGACAAGATGTGTCTCTTTGCAGATGACACTAAGCTCTGTGGTGAGCAGGGAGTAAGGGAGTTGCAGAGCGACCTGCAGAGGCTAGAGAGGAGCTCCAAGATTTGGCAGTTGAAATTCAACGCTAAAATGTGCAAGGTGATGCACATTGGGAATGAGAACCCCAGAACAGAATACTGGTTGGGAGTGGTTAAACACGGCACTACTTCGGAATGAGACCTGGGAGTCATCGTAAGTGACTCCCTACAACACACTGGCCAATGTAACAATGTCTACAGCTAGGTAACCAAAATGTTGGAGTGTATTGGAAGGGGGTTTAAAGCAGAAGGAAAAGTAATACTAACTCTATAGATCACTGGTAAGACTCCATCTGGAATACTAAGCCCAGTTCTGGAGTCCCCACCTGATGAAAGACAGAAACAGGTTACAGATGGTCCAGCACAGAGTAACCACAATGATACAGGGGCAACAGGGCAGATCCTGTGAGTATCACCTCAGGTCACTGAACATGTACTCAATGGAGAAGGGAAACATTTCAGAGTTCTACCATCCACGTTGCAGGCCATGCTCAGTGCTGGAGGAGTGAGCGCTTACACTGTAGGATGGCTAACACTTCTATCAACCAAACAACACAAGCTGTGGCGCTCACCCTGGTAGGAATCAGGAAATAACTTGAGTCCAGACTCACAAGATGTATAAAATGCTCAGTGACTGCGTTTATTTGTAAAATTCAACAGCAGAAAGTTCACAATACCTACAGCAGTTACAACACTGAGGGCATGCAGACAACACAGTCACTTTCCATCACAGACTGCAGTTTCACAGCAAGGACTTTTCATCAAATGTGCAGCTGCTAGTGCAAATATTATTCTCAGGGCTTCTCAACAGTTGCCCCCTGATGAAGACTAGCATGAGCTGAAGCACCAGGGCAACAGGTGAGTGGCCTTTAGCACATGCTGCAGCAGTCTCAAAATGACTGTTCCACAAGAAAGTAATTGGACACCTTCATTTCTAGAGGGTCACCTAGTGAGAGTCTGTATGGATCTTGCCATGGTGGGAGGTCAGACCTTGTGTAACAAAAAATAAATAAATAAATGGAAAGTCATGAGTATATCAGTATTTAAGCCAGCAGGTATAAGTTAAGGGGTGAGGGGTTGCCTACACCCCTTACACTCAGTACACATTAATCTGCCATAAAAAAATATTGCCCGCCACCCAATGTAAGAAATAGTGGGTGCAGCAACTTCTGTAGCCAAAGGTTGTACTGTAGTTTGGTTGCCCTGGCCAGCGGTTAGTTGCCCTGTTAAATATTATTAAGACCTGGTGGTCCAGCAGCAAATGTGAGGCCATCCTAGGAAGGAAAGAGCAAAAGTATTATTTTAAATAAATAATGTGCCTGAGTTTAAATAATTTGTTTCCCCAGCAGTTGCAAAGTTTAATTTGTTTGCAGAGTGGCAGCTGCATAGTGCAAAGGCGCCAAGAGACAGCAAAAGTGAAGGAGCGGTGTTGGAGAGCTGAGAAGAGGGTCTGAAAGGGAATCCCCTATTAACAGCCAAGGAGCAACTAGACTTAAATGCAACCTTGGTCACGGAGCAGGCTAAGTCCTGCTGGAGCAGTTCAGAGCATGGAGAGGCACGGAGAGTACAAGCACTGTCCCAACAAAAGGAGACAATGTATTTTAAATAAATAAACTAGTTGGCAAGTGGCAAGTGCCAGGTTATTGATAACGGGACGGCCAACTGTTAAAACATTAATTAAATAAAGGAGACACACAGTGTAAATGGAGATGGGCTCCCAATACATATAAAGTGATCCAGATGCCATGTTAAGCAGCACAGTAGGCTGCAAGTTTGAAGAAACACCCACGCACAAAACATTTAATGTAAATAAGTAAAAAAGTGATTAAACTAATAAAATAAAGCCACGGAGGGTTAGTACTCCTTTTTTTTTCTACACAAACATATGCACTGTATGCCACATATATGTCTAGATTTAACAAGCATTTGTCAATGCTAAATGTTTGCTTACTGGCATTAGCAGTGGAAGTGCAGGAGTTAGACAGATGCAGTATAGGAATGGCAGTGATGTACTGAACTGAGGCCAACTCCACCCCCACCCTGCAGAGATGGACAGGCATTGGGGTATGGCTTTGGGTTGTCACCCATAACGGTCATGACATTTCACCTCACCCTACCCTGCAGACACTGAAAAGTGTTGAGGTGTGCCTTGGGGTGTTTGGGCTTTACACTCACCTCATTCCATAAAGAAATAAGCTGAAATGGGTGCAGTATAGCAAAATGGTGTGAACTTTGGGGCCAAAAAGTCCAAGGTGCACCTCAATGCCTGTCACTGGCTGCATGGTGGGGGTGGGGGTGGAATGGCGTGAGCATTACTGTCGACAATCCCAAGTCACACCTCTGATGCCTGTCAGTCCCTACAGGGTAGGGCGGATGACTGTCAGACCCTGCAGGGTAGGGTGTTATGGTCGGAAACCCTAAGGCCCTGGGTGTGTCTTGGTATTTTTACTCTAAGTTTTCAACATGGGCTTTTTGTGACCCCACCGCATGAGCAGTGACACTATCAGTTTGTTAGCCAAAAGGTGATTTTGCACAGTGACTGAGCCATATAGCACCACAGGTGCGAAAACACATTTCCAACATGATGTGAAAAAAGACAGCTGTACTGTTCATGAGGAGGTGAAAAAAAAATGGTAATGTTGAAAATCTGGAGTGAAAATATAAAAAAAAACTGGTGGTCATGAGTGTGCACAGAAACTGCACAATGCACACCTGTAATGCAATTATTTGGGGGATTTTTTGCACCAGATTTTCAATATAGGCATTTTGGGACCTCAGCCCATGAACAGTGTTACTGTGATTTTCTTAATCTGTCCCGAACACTGATTTCCCACAGCAACTGTGCTATTCTGCACTGGAAGTGCAAAAACACATTTTGGCCAGGATGTGAAAAATGACAGCTGTACTGTTCATAAGGGTGTGTGGAAAAATGCCAATGTTGAAAATCTGGAGTGAAAATATTACAAATCTGTGAAGTTACAAGGGTGCGTAGAAACTGCTCAATGCACGCTCGTAACAGTCATTTTATGGACATTTGTGACCAAATTTTCAACATAAGCATTTTAGGACCTCTGCTCATGAACGGTGTCACTGTGATTTTCTTAATCTGTCCTGAACACTGATTTCCCACAGTGACCGCACTATTCTGCACCAGACACATTTCGGCCAGGATGTGAAAAATGACAGCTGTACTGTTCATAAGGGGGTGTGAAAAAATGCCACTGTTGAAAATCTGGAGTGAAAATATTACAAATTCATGAATTTGCGAGTGTGCGAGGAAACTGCACAATGCACGCTGGTAACTGACTAATTTTTGGGAATTTTTTCACCAAATCTGCAACATAGGCTTTTTGAGAGCCCACCTCATGCACAGTGACACTGTCATTTTGTTAATCGGACCACAAAATCACCTTTTGGGACCGAATAACCAAATGAGAGTCACTGAATTCATGAGGTAGGTCCCAAGAACCACATGTTGAAAATTTGGTGCAAAAATTCAAAAAAATTACCGAGATATGCACCAAAGTTGAAAAAAAAACCCTGTTTATGCCATTATACAGCTTACCAGCATTTCTTCAGTTCGCGGTTGACTTAGAAGAGTGCAGACGTGTTCCTGGTCCACCGAAGATCGTTGCGCCAGCCTACGGAGGTAAGTATGGGGTGAAGGGTGTGTGGGGAGGTGGGGTCCACAGAGTGTGGGTGTGGGTTGGGGGCCAAGAGAGTCAACGAGGGACCATTTTCTTTTCTTATAGGATGTTTTTAATTTTACATTGATGATGTGGGATTTTTGCCATGCTGGGGTGGGCTCCCAGCATGGCACCTGGAAGTTTTGGGGCAGTGGAGCCAATGGGGATTGGGCACCCCTGCTGGCCATACAGTGTTGGGGAGGGCCATGATGACGCTGGACTTATGCCACGCTGGGGTGTTCTCCTAGTGTGGCACCTGGAAGTTTGTGGGTTTTTTTTGGGGAGCCACTGGAGCCGACAGAGTTCTGCACCCCGTTGGACATACAGTGTGCTTGGGGAGAATGTGCATGAGCCGAGGGGGATTGGGTACCCCCTTGGCACACAACAAATGGGGTTGGGGCGTGCATACAACAACCGCTACAATTAGCGGTGGTGACGTGTGGTTCAATTTGCATACTGCTGATGGCACGGCAGTATGCTAACTACCCACACGTTACCACCGCTGACTGTAGCAGTCATTTGCTTTCAACTGTATGCCACTGCATCTGAACTGCTGTCATAGACAGCTGGGACATTCATTGGTGCGGTGGGGCCTGCAAAAACCCTCAGGGTATTGGAAGCGGGGGTGCCACACCTATGAAAACTTGTATGGTGGCATTATGTTTCTTGTACATGCGTGCAAGCAAACATAAAAACAGAGCTGTTTAAAAGTACAGTATTACTGTATAATGAGTCAGCAGAATTTAAAAAGTAAAATTGTCCAACTTTCTTTCTCCCTAAAAGGCACTGCCAGGTCATTTTAAGTTGGAATTAAACCAAACTTGGCATACTGGTAGTTTGAAAGGTGGGCTATCTGGTAAAATAGTTGTGTCTGTTACAAAGTTTAGGGAGGAGGGGTCACTGATCTGTTAAGTTATAGCAGTCTAAGAAGAATCTGCAGCCCAGAAGCCACGCTGCCAGGCAGGAAGGTTGAAGGAGGAGCCAGGAGAGGGTGTGTGCTCTTGGGCAGGAGTGGTTACTGGAGCCCTTGGGACAGCCCCTAGAAGGAGTCTCAGACCTCAAATGAATATTTAATTTGTCTGAGCTCCAGACAAAAGGAAAGTATTTATTTAAATGGAAATAGCTCAATTTTAAGTGGAAATCTTATCCTTGTTTAGTATGAGAGTTAAACAGTAAACTGGGCACGCACTGGGTACTATACATGCTCCTGTATAGTTCAGTCAGTGGCTGGTGCGGTGTGAGGTAGACTGTGCCAGTCACCAGCTCCAGTCAGGTTGGGGAGCAGGATGGTGTGTTACTGTCTAACGGGGTGGGGGGGCCCACTTGACTACTAGGGACTGGGCACTTTATTATTTTACGGAACGGGGCTGGGAAGGGGGGAACCACTAGACTACCAGGGATTTTCTTTATTATTTCTTCAGATGGTGATCGGGGCTGGGGGGACACTAGACTACCAGGGACTGAGCACTTTTTTATTATTTTACAGATCAGGGCTGGGGAGGGGAGAACCACTAGACTACCAGCGATATGGGATCGGTTTTCTTTATTATTTCTTCAGATGGTGATCAGGGCTTGGGGGCCACTAGACTACCAGGGACTGGGCACATTTTTATTTTATGGATCAGGCTCGGAAGGGGGGACCATTAGACTATCAGGGATATGGGTATTGGTTTTCTGTATTATTTATTTAGACAGTGATCGGTCTGTAGAAGGGGGACCTCTAGACTACTAGGGATATGGGGAGTGGGGACCTTATTTTTATAATACAGACTGGGCTGTGGGGGACTGGCCTGGTGCATTTCATGGCAAGTGCAGGCATGTAAATGGCCCCATTGTGCCGTGCATGCCCAATGAGCTCATCTGTTTTCTGGGGCTGAACATTGCCTATGGGGGCCGCGGTGCACACTGGTGTGCACCACGCAGTACTCCTATAGGTGGTCGTCAACCCGTACCCTGGTTGCGCTATGCAGAACATGGTGACCACCTGCTGTGTGCTGCACATCCAGAGTCTGATATTCATACAAGTTGTTCAGATCGTGTAATCTGTTTAAATATGGCGTCAGAGCTGGCTGGCACATTTTTTTGTGCATGTAGCCGACTGGCTCTGAATATGGAACCCTTACAGTATAAGTGAATAGAGTGTATAAGCAATACAGAGTTAAGTATTTCTGAGTTAGATACCAGGAAAGGGTATCTGGTGATATGGGATGAGTGGGCTGACTGAGGTGGGTATATACCTAGTAGCCACTGCATGTCCTTAAGGCAAATACATTGAATGAGCAGCAACTGAGGTGCAAGGGGCGACCTAGTGCTGGGTGGATATTAAACTAACTGGAGGGCTGGTGGATGGTGGAATAGCCTACAGTCTCCAGGGGTATCAAGTACAGACATGTAGGAATATAAAGTGAGAGTGTATTAATGCTTAAAGTATTTACTCAATTCAAACGATTATTTGCAAAAGCAGGTGGTGTTGTTACTGCTTATTGCAAGTGTTCCTTATGCATGCTGTGTCTGTAAGTTGGCAGAACAGTTTACCTTAATTTTCACTTGGGAATTGTGTCAAGAGTCGTGCTTCAAGGCTGTCCGAGTCTCACATTCCTGTGGTCTCCCTGGTCAGCCCAGTACAGCACCCTTCTTTCCTACACAGTTTCTGCAGCCATCTGATTGGGGTAAAGTGTTCCTGTGTGTACTCAAATCAGTGGTTGTGGGTGGGAAGAGAGGTAAAGAACCTACTGGTGATGCAGCTCTGTTTTTATTCTCTCTGTGTACTGTGTACGTAGTGATACAAAGTTGGTACCCAGTATAATGCATCTGCTGGCTGCATCCACTGTATGTGTATGTGTGTGTGTGAGATAACACACCACCAATTACACATTTACAAATAAATAGTTACTAAGCAGTTTATACGTCTTGTGAGCATGAACTTATTTCTTGATTCCTACTTGGGTTAGCTCCACAGTTTGTGTTGTTTGGGCAACATGACAAGGCCTTCAAATTCCTGAAAGGAATGACTAAGGTAACTGTGAAGAAATATTTAGCAGGAATGGCAGGTAAAAAACAAGAGGACATGAGTGGAAGCTGACATGGGGTGGGGGGGGGATTTAGGAATGATGTGAGAAAGTTTTACTTTATGGAGCCAGTGGTTGAGCCACGGAACTGCCTATCAGTAGAGGTGGTGGATGCAAAAACACATTAATGGGTTCCAGCACAGCTGGGACACACTAAAGGGCTTTACAGTTACTCAGGGGGGTTGCCGACCCTCCTGTCCCTAATCGCTAAGATAAATGTACTACTATTAAGGTTAGATGGTAAAGTGTGAACAACAAAATGACAGTACAAGTAATGAATTTCAGAGGAAGAAAAACTGACGTACATTGTGTACATCAGTTAAGGGGTCATCAGGATGAGAGTTACGGGAGGGTACTGCCAGTGTGGCGCAAGATATTTGTAAAGAATCATAATGGCATACAATTCAAATTAAACAATACACTGTGTTTAAAGTTATACAACAGAGTAAAAGGCAAAAATGGGTAACAAATAAAATAGCAAAGGAGGAGTTGGATAGGGAAAGGGTTGTAATGTGGAGAGAAGATGAAGACACCTAGCTGCAGGTGCATTCAAGGTAAGTGTGTGCCAGTAAGAGTGGTTTGAGAGAGTGCAGGAAGGAAGAGAGACCGATGGGGAGAGGGAGGCTGTTCCACAAAATCAAGCAAAAAGAACAGTGACGACACACCTCTCACACTCAGAGAGGCTAAAACAGGTCTACAACTAATTAGAGTAAATCAGAAAGGTTTTGAAATAAATCCGTGTTGGAGTAAGAACACAGGCAACCCTCCTATCCCTATCGCTTAGGGAAATGTAGTAGTATCAGGGTTATATGGTAAAAAGATACCCATCGACCGAGTACTGCCAATCGTACTTACAGTGAAAAGAGAGGGGATCAGGACCCTGAGCACAGCAGCTTTCTGGCAGACATGTACAGACTACTCTATGTCGTAAGAACAGAGATGCAGAGTGTCAAAAACTCGCTCAGCCAGTCAACCCTCTACTCCTAAAATGCCAACCTCTGAGCGTATGATTTGTGTACAGTGAACAGACAAGGTAACTCTCTTGTCTGTTTTGTGGGTTCAAGTCACCTTAGTCTCAAGCTCTGAAGGGATTCATACTGATAACCTCTTGTTAGCGTACCCAATTATCAGGCTCAGATAATTCTGTCTCCGGGGGGCCAGATTATCTTTGCCTACGGGCACCCAACCAGGTCTTTCAAATAAACCCTTAGAACTCAATGCAAGACTTTAGAGAACTCTATCCATTTCCCAGTTTGGTATACAATAAGCCCTTACACAGTGTACTTGTAACCTTTAAAAGCTCCACTTAAAATAAAAAGAAATGTCAAGGCACTCCATGCAGTTTCATTTGTAAAATATATCTTTACTTTAAAAATATCAAAACAGAACAATAACTACAAAACAAAATATATATCCCAACACATACAGTCTTAAAACAAACAGGAAAAAGTACAGTTCCTACAATACATAAATTTAGACTGGTCTAATCTTACTCTTTTCCAGTGTTGTGATGATTCTCCCTCAGTCAGATAATATTCTCTTGTGTCAGTCAGAAATATTTTCTTGTGTGTCTCTGTCAGGTTCTTTCAGCACTTAAACACACTTCTGAGCCAGCCTTCTCATGAGGTCACTAACTCTGCCTTGGTGTAGCAAACTCTATATTTTACAATACAGGGTCTCCAAATAAAATATTTAAAAAAACATATGAGATGACTTCACTGACTTTCCTCTCCACAGGTTAACTGGTCAGAACTCGTTTTTGTTCTGCTACACATACATCTCAAAAGTTTCTTTGATCCAAGTCACTGTATTCAAAACAAAAGTGTATTGGCCTCTTTAATCCCGTCTGGACCTTGGAATCTACACCTCAGGTCTTTCTGATGTAATTCAAGGGTTCCCCAGGAATGTATTTTGGACCTTCCAAATCCATCTGGGTCCTCCCTGGCTCAGACATCAAACCTCTTCAATGTCCATTCTGGCCTCTCTTGACACCCCTCCCCACAAGTCCTTCCTGGCAAATATGCGAGTCAAAGGATCTCCCTGAGGGCATTATGAATGGCTAATCTTATTTTCTGGGATGAAAGCAAAATGACAAGGTAATTGCACCCCAGATCTATGCAGTTTAAAATACCTCCTGTCCTCTGAACTTATCCCGGGGGGGTCTTGATGTGTCAGTTCCAGTAAGACAGCCTTTTCCTTGAACTGACCCTTCCCTTCACATATTTTATATGTAATAACAAAAATTAATACAGCACTCGAGCACTCAGAGCTGGCTGTCTACGTCACACCGAGAAAGGAATGACAGCATTAAATCAACCAGGAATACTAGGATGAAAGGGAAATAATTGAGATGAGACAGGGATATTACAAGTCTCAGCAGGAGGCTGTTTCAAAGTTAGCCAAGACCAGCCTGATAACAGGGTTGGGAGTTAGCTCAGAACCCCAACAGTAACACTGCACATAGCTCTGTCAAAGGAGAGGGGAAACATAGAAACTCAGAAAGAAGAGTGAAAGCTATATTTCAGTTAACAGTGATGTTTGGATCCGTGTATTCCATGTGCAACTGAATTTATACAGTTTAGTCACCAATAAAGGAACAAGTGCTAGAAGCTTTCCTGCTCATGGTTTGATTTACTGTATGCACCTATAATGGTCTCGGTGTGTCCCCGGACAGCTCCAGGCCTGGGCATGTGTATTAATTGTAATGGGATGCAAGGGAACCCTTGGCAAGCACAAGATAAACCCCCAAACAATGAAGGTTCCCTGGACCATAAGGGGGAAAGAAGTGAAAGGAGGAGGTGCACATGTACCAATTTATAGGGATTTTGTAACCACCATACTACTATGGGTATCCTGCAATTCCCTTGGTAAGCAAAAATTTGTCCAGACTAACCTTGAAGGCATATCCTCATGTCCAGTGACCAAGGAAAGCAGCCACAAGCCCAAACCAGGCTCTCCACTTCAGCCGAGAGGCCCTGGCGCTGCTACCTGCTGGCGGCTGGACCTCTGCATCCAGCCCGCCACCCCTTGACAAAGGAAAGCAGGTACGATTGGTCGGCTCCTAGCTGTCAGGCTTCAATCCCCATAATTGGACTGGCTCCTGGGGACTGTGGCCACTTCCTGATTGGATGATGCAGATCCCCACTGAGAAAGCAAGCACCCAAGGCACCTTTTTCAAAACACAGCTCGGCCACTGCCTTGCTGTACTGCTCCCTGGACAGATTTTTCTGCTGAATTTACTGCTCATGTGGAAATGATTTGTTTTTCTTCTTGGAATTTTCTGCTGTTCAGCCTGCTGTATTAGCTAGGCCTGACTTCTATATAGCTCATGGCTCGTACTGCTGAATATTTTTACTGCTTAAACATTTTACCTTTAAACTACTGCACTGTATATGTAGGAATTGCCTTCCAAAGTATAGCAGAGTTGTAGAGAACTTTAACTGACTGCCAGATGTCTATATAGCTTACTGCTTGCACTACTGAATTTTTTCTGCTGAGCTAATTGCCCAATATTGTAGAATAGTTTGAACAACTGACTACTGCCTGCTGTTTTTCTGCCATACTCTTTTCCCTTCATGGTTGCTCTCATTCCTCCTCAGACTACCTTCTTTGTTTCCCTCTTCCTCTTGCTTTTTCCCTTCTACATTTCTTTCTCTCTGTTCCCCACACTGTTTCTCTGCCATCGACTGGACCCGATTCCCTCTCCTGACACCCCGCGAACCAGCATATTCTGTAAATATTGCCTGGTATTTTTGCCCATCTTCTCTACCCATTCCAGACTACCATGAGTCCTCTCCACCTCACACCTCCCTTCCACCTCTCCCTGGTCTCATTCAAGGGCCCCCCTCCCCAATCAACCTCCTGAACCAGCCTTTTGTTTTGCTAAATTTCCATCTGGCACCTTTGACCAGACCTCTCTGCAGGAACCCTTTCTCTCCCACTATTTGCACCTACTTCTGCCCTGAGCACTAAATTGCCCAGTGCCCTCCCACCAATTTACTTGAGCTTTGTTTTTGACTTTTTAAGTAACGGACCATCTTTTTTTTTCCTGCTCTTTTTTAGCCTCAAGCCCAAACCAGGCTCTCCACTTCAGCTGAGCAACGCTGGCGCTGCTACCTGCCGGCAGCCGGACCTCTGCATCCAGCCCGCCACCCCCTCCTTTAGTAAATACACTTCCCCAGCGATCTCCTCCTCCTGAGGCCTCACACTAGTCAATTACAGCAACTTCTTAAAGGGGCTCTCCTTCCTGCAACTTCTTAACGGGGTTATCCTCTTTCATGCTCAAATTTAACTGCAAAAATACTGCTTCATCCATTCAGCATAGGATTTCTACTTAGTAGTGTAACCGTCACATACCATGGGTCTTTAAACCCACACAATTTCTACACCCAGACATATTCACAGGCTACCTAAATCTTATACACAAATTTCTAAATGTTTCCCTGCCACTGCCACTTACCCGACCTGGCCTCCATACTACCATACACTGCTGTACTCACGTTGGGTACCAACTGCCTCTCTCTCATGGGTTTGCCCTTTCAATTAAAGCTATTCTGAAGGCTTACTATCGCCCCTCGTTTCGCTGTTTGGCCTTGGAGAAGAGTTTGAGAAACTGTCCATGCCACAGGGGCAAAATTCGGCCATTCCAACTACTTCTTATTGCTATAAAAGAGATGCTCCTGCTGCTACTCATCTGTGCTGGTAACGTCAAATTAATTTCTGGTCCCGCCTCCCCATTCCTGCCCCCGCTGACCTACCTTTACTAAAAGGATTATCATTTTTGCATTTGAATGCCTGCAGCCTTCTGAAAAAGCTTGATACTATCAAAACGTGGACCCTCCACTGCTCTCCTGATGTTCTTATAATCTCCGAAACTTGGCTAAGACCAACCACCCTGGACTATGAAGTTAACATTCCTTTGTACAACTTGTTTCGTATTGATAGGAAATCCCGGGAAGGGAGAGTAGCCATCTATATCTGGGACAACGTTACCGCAACTATGGTGGACAAGACTATAGTCCCTGAGGCGTTTGAGTGCCTCACGCTAAGAATTCAACCAGCCAAATCAACCTCTATCTGCATTAGTGGGTGCTATAGGCCCCCTCAGCTAGCCTCTCTCTGCTCAAACACCTAAGTGACATACTAACTACCACCTCATCAGAAGTATCCATAATTGGTGACCTCAGTCTTGACTGGCTCTCTCCAGTCTCACCATTGAAAGAATTCTGTGATGACCATGGACTTACCTAGATCATTAATGAAGCTACCCGCCCAAACACCAAAAACCCAGAGTGTAGCTCCCTTCTTGACCTAATCCTTGTAAGCAAGCCTCACCTCTTCCTCCACTCAGGTGTAGTCTTTAACAACATCAGTGACCACTGTTTCATTGCATGCATAAGGTCAACGCAACTCCAAACCTCCTCTTCCTCTAAATACTTCCATAAGAGATGTAAACGGAAGTTCTGCCCAGATGCTTTTCTCTATGACCTCCAGTATGCTAACTGGCAGAAATTTTACCTAGCATCTTCTTCGGAAGAGGCACACAAGGTACTTCATGGAATACTCACCGAAACTCTAGACCTCCATACCCCAGTTACCAAAAGAAAATCCTGCCCCTGGTTCACAGATAACCTAAAGACTGCCTTATGGCATAGGGATGCTCTTTGGAAAAGAGCCAGAAAGTCTAAATTGGCCACAGACTGGTCTGCTTTCCGAACTGCAAGGAATTTCTGCACAAAAACTATCAGAGCTGCGAAGTCTAGTTATTTCCACTCTGGACTTAATGCATCCACTAAGTTTTGGAAAACTTTAAGGGTGGTAGAAGGCTATAACAGCACTGGCTCACTTCCCCACAAAATTTTGACTGTAGCACCCACACTACAGATAAAAATGAGATCCTTGACCTCCTTAACAATCACTTTGCCACAGCAGGGATGGCTTTTGATACCTCCCCAGCAAATGCCATCAGGGCACAGTTCCTTAGTTAGTCATCTGATTGCCATGATCCAGAATCTATTGATCCTTACCACCATTTCTCCTTCTGTCCAGTCACCGTCAAACAGGTTGAGGATCTCCGTCTTCAACTTGATACTAAGAAAAGTGTGGGCGCGGATATGATTGAGCCTTTCTTCTTAAAGTTGGCCTACTATATTTTGGCTCCCCCTATTACCCACCTCTTCAATTCGACTCTCAATCAGGGCTCCCTCCCCAAGGTCTGGAAGACGGCCCATGTCATCCCTCTATTCAAATCAGGGGACCCCTGTGACCTAAATAATTACTGCCCAATCTCCTTGGTCCCAGACTTGTCAAAACTATTGGAGAAGGTAGTAAATGAACAGCTCAAATCTCATCTGGAAAGTTTTATTCTACTAAACCCCATTCAATCTGGTTTCCATCCCATGGACAGTACCTCCACTGCCCTTGCTAAGTTATAAATGACTGGCAATCCGCACTTGATAACAAACAATACATATGTGCCTTGTTTCTGGACCTTAGCAAGGCTTTTGACATGGTGGACCACAATTTGCTCCTGGTGACCCTGAAGAAAGTTCGGGTGGACAACCCGGCCCTAAGTTGGTTTGCAAACTATCTTGTGGACATAGAGCAGCAGGTCAAGGCTGAAGGAGACCTATCACCAAAAAAATACTCCTTAGAGGTGTCCCCAAGGATCCATACGTGGTCCATTTCTTTTTGCCATTTATATTAATCAAATTGACACTGGCCTAAAGTAATCTAGTATCCATCTCTTCGCTGATGATACAGTGCTATACATTGACAGATCAAGCCATTTTGGACCTCCAGAACGATTCTGACATCCTCTTAAAAAATCTACTCAACTTGAAACTCCTGCTTAATGCCAAAAAAAACTAAGGCCATGATTTTCTCTCCATTGGCCCATCTAAAAAAAAAACAAAAAAACAACCCACAGATAAGGCTCCTCACATAAGCACCCTTTTGGGAGAAGCCCTGGAGTTTGTGGAATAATTCAAATACCTGGGGGTCTGGATTTACTACAAATTGTCCTTCATTGATCACATTGAAGAACTCACTAAGAAACTGCATCAAAGGCTTGGTATTTTCTTCAGGATCAAGCACTCACTAACCCAGGAGGCTAGAAAACTCCTAGTCCAAGCTACCTTCTTGCCTCTCCTAGACTATGTGGACTTCCTATATGGCCATAGTACTAGCACAGCTCTCTCCAAGCTTGATACCTATGCCACAGAGCCCTTAGGTTCATTTTTGGATGCCCCTTATGACACGCACCACTGCATCCTCTATTCTTCTGTAGGCTAGAGCTCCCTTAGCTTCAGGAGGCAAAAGAATGCTATTCTATGGACATATAAGGCAATCACTCATAAATTACCTCAGTACCTCACAAGCTGTCTAACTCCCTGCATCCCTAGTGCCTATTCTCTCAGAAGTCTTACCATCTTATCTTTAGCTATCCCTAAAGTTAAAATGTGCTTTGGTAGAGCCTCAATAAGCTTCACTCTTCCTACGCTCTGGAATAAGATCCAGAAAACCTTAAGGCTCGCTTCCCCTGTCACGTTCTCCCTCTTCAAATCCTTGTTCCTGAGGACCTTCTCTGAGGGTCTGTCATTGCTTCAAGTCAAGCTCTTAACATCACAGTTTGTTACTTTTGTAAATTCTGGATTTAAACCTCAACCATTGCCTGAGGCATCATTTGAGTCCTCCCTTCTGTCATTGTTCAAATCAAAGTCCCAACATCACGATCTGTCTTTGCTTCAAATATTGGACTTAAACCCCAACCATTGCCTGTGGCATCTGTCGTGTTTCTCCCCTAGAACAGTCCTTCCTTCCTAGGCCATCATGTCCATCCCTCTCCTATCTCATCTGACATTCCTTCCCCCACTCACCTTCCCACCCCACTTGCTAGGCCATGCCTACAGTACTTATCAAAGGACTCTTACATCTCAATCTTCTTCACACTTTGACACTAGAGGAACTGCTACTCCTGCTCACTAGGACTCCTCCAATGATGTTTACTGTATAAACTTTAGCTTATTACCTTACGTCCATATATCTGTATCTATGCAATTGCATTTAAATGGTACTACCTCCTGTTGAACCTATTGCTATGTTCTGATGGAAGTATCTTGTTACATGTGATGGTTATATGTTATTATTATTACTATGTAATTGTTATGTACATTCACTCAACCTGTTATATCTTAACCCTGTTGGCAAATGTTTTGCCCCAGGTCCATTTTGTAAATGAGCTTGTCTCAATGATGTTCCGCCTGGCAAAATAAAGATTTTGACTGATTGATTGTTGGTAGGGTGCTGCATAGGTTCATCACTATCTGGGACAAAAAATGCCTCCTAAACTTAGCCCTGAATTTACCACCATTGAACTTTAGCGTGTGTTACCGAGTCCCACTAGAAAACACTAGCTCAGACATCTCCAACTGTCTGGCCTTGTCAATACCCTTGTGTATGCAGACAACTGAGATCATGTATTCCCTCAGCCTCCTTTTCTTCAGGGTGAACATGTTAGTGTAAACAAAGGAGAGCCATGCAGGAAAACCCCACAGTGTGAACCTCCTAAACGACAACACCACAAGGAACTGCTGCACACAACTTATCCAACTTACAATAAAAACAACTGGAGACAGTTGCTAGTGTGGGTGCAAGTGCTGACTTAAATTTACTGGAGTATGATGGTGCTCAGCACTGCGCCCTGTCAAAGTCTCCGACGCTGCAGAGGCAGTGGCGAGCACTGTCATGCACCAGTAAATCTCACGCCACACTAGTGCCTATCTAGCATCTCCAGTTTTTTTATTTTTAAACTGGACAATCGTTATACTGCTTGTGGTAGTTCCTTGTGTTGTGAACATACTAACAGCCTCCACTCTCTCCGCACAGTACCCCCACACCCCTGAACAGTTCAGTGACCCTGTGTTGCATCCTCTCTACTGCCTCAATGTCCTTTTTCTATTGGGGAAGCCCAGAACTGCACAACGTACTCCAGGTGGGGCCTAATTGGGACCTTAGAAAGTGGTAACATCGCTTCACCTGTTCTGCAGGTCATTCCTTCCTCCTTTTTTCCCCCTCCCCCCCAGTCAGACCCCCTCTGCCTTGCTACTCACCCCCAGTCCTGTCACCCATCATCTCTGGGGCTTACCATCCCACTGCTGTACAGTGTCCCATGGATTCCCCTCCCCCCATGACAGGGCCTCCCACTGACCCCAATTCCAGGAGAAGGCTAGGTAAGGGATGTGGCAGCAGGCAGCCCAGTAGATGGTGCAGGACCTGCGAGGGAGTGCATCATCATCATCCCACATGGCCTCGGCTTTTTTCCGCTGCTTTTCTCAACCTCCCCTTAGGCGCCCAGTGGGCAAGGACTGAAGGGAATGCATGCAACAGCATACATTTCAGCAACAAGGTTTCCACCCTCCCCCTGTGTAGCTCTGCTTGCGCCATCACCTGTGGTCACCCAAGTGGCAGTATTGCAGAGGAGCCAGCCAACCTCCCGCCCCAGAGAAGGAAAGTGTCCTGTGAAATGCTCAGTCCTTCCCAACAGCCGATCCCAGAGCAACCCAGGTTTGTCCCTGAATCCAGGATGCTGGCATGGCAACAGGTGAAACACCAGCACCTCAATCCTCCTAGCCACAGGCCAGCTCCCCCTTTGATGAACCCCAACATTCTTTCAGCCCTGAGAGCAGCTGCACAGTGCTGGTTATGCTTTATTCACCAAATTATTTGGATTTTGATATCTGGGTAGGCTCACTGAGACAAAAAGTTCCTTTTTCAGGAGGGACCTGGGATTAATTACATTCAACTGGTCATTTATGAATACAGATAACAGTACATGACAGTAAGATATAGACAGCCACAAGAAATATCAGCGTACCAACAGCATTAGCAAACAATCTGCAGTCATTGCAAACCAAGGTATACTGACATTTAGCCCCTTGTCAGTTATGAACTCCAGGTCCTTTTACTCTTTAACTGCAGCAAGTGAAGTCCCACATAGTGCGTGGTTCTACCAGCTTCTCTTCCCCAAGTGTAGCACCAGCTTGCATTTGGCTACACTGAATCCAAGACTCCACTGGGGCCCTATTTTCAAAAGCCTTTTACCACAGGTGTGGAATGGGAGACACCCAGCCTTTTGAAAATAAGGACCCTGGAGTCTCTACAGACTCACAGATTCTTCAAGTTACAGTATCCTGAAGCTTGTCCCCAAGCTGTTATAATGTTAAACCCCAATTTATGTACCTTAATAACTCTGGCGATGTTTTACGAAATAACCCGCAATTTAGCATGCGCGATCAGGCTGTCGGTCTCAAGATGTGAAAAGTTTTGTGATGGCATCTTGTTCGGTTTTCAAGATATGAAGTTCAAAAAATAGAAAAAAAAAAAAAACACGTTTGGTTTCCCTATACTTCACATTGGGTATTTTTTGCTCGTACCTACAACTTAGATGATGTGGAATTTTTTCATGAAATGTTCAGGGTTGAAGGAGGCCATGCCTTTGGAAGGTTTCATGAAAAAATATTATATGGTTCCAGAGTTATAACAATTTTTGAGTCAACGTCATGAAACGATAAAAAAAAACAACAACATTGCGATTGTTTATTGTCATTATTTGCCTTGCGAACAGTAAAGAAAAACAATTGTGACTGCTTATTTTCAGGATTTACCTCTAGTGCTGACAGAAATACCGATCATGTTGGTCACCATTTTTTTCCTCATTTTAAAGTCACAAGCAATAAAATGTATAAAAATAATCACTATTTAAAAAAAAAACACTTGAACCTAGCTAAACGGGATCGATTTAGCTAGACTCCAGTGTTTTTTTGTGTGTGTGTTTTTTTTTTTTTACAGTATTCAGAAATATCTTTTCTGGGCACTCCAAAATCCAGGGTGCACAGGTTAGCAAGAGTAGTCATTGACCTGTATTCTCTGTATGTGAACAGCAGGACTTTCTTAAATTCTGCAGCCGCAGGTGGAACTCGTGCTGTGGGCTACTCTGACAGCAGTGAGCCACTCTTTCCCTGGTGTCTAGCGGCACCTCCCACACTACCCTTATGTATGTAATGTTTCCCTGGTGTCTAGTGGTGCCTCCCACCATCCCCCCCAATATCTTCCCCCTTATGTATGCAACGTTTCCTTGGTGTTTAGTGGCACTTCCGATCGCCGTCCCCTTATGTATCTTTTGATTCCCTGGTGTCTAGTGGTGCCCTCCACTCTCCCATCACCATCCCCTTATGTATCTTTTGTTTCACCTGGTGTCTAGTGGCACCCCCTGCCCTCCGATTGCAGTTTCCTTACGTGTGCCATTTCCCTGGTATCTAATGACACCCCCAGCCCTCCAGTCGGTGTCCCACTATTATATTTCCCTGGTGTTTACTGGCATCCCCTTTCCTCCGATTGCTATCCCCATATTTATGTTTCCCTAGTGTCTAGTGGTACCCTCCCACTCTCTGATTGCAGGCCTATATTTATATGAAGTCCTCCTGGTGTCTAGTGGTGCCCCCATCCTCTGATCATCGTCCCCTTATGTATCCCTGGTGTCTAGTGGCCCCCCTCCCATTGCTGTCCCCTTATGAATTATGTTTCCCTGGTGTCTGGTGATGCCCCCAACCCTCCAATCACCGTCCCCTTATGTGTAGTTTTTCACTGGTGTCTAGTGGCACTCCAACCCTCTGATCAATGTCCCCGCATTAATATTCCTTGTAAGAAAGAAAAATATCCCTTGATGTTTTTCCCTTAAACCTGTAAAAAAGAAAAATGTTTCCCTCACCAATCCAACCCTCCACCCCGACCTCCTACTCAGCACCCACCACCCCACACCCCCTCGCTCACCTAAACAGGTCGCAGGGTGAAAATCCACTCTCCAATCCAAGACACGTCTTGCTGCTGGAACTGCCTACTGCAATATGAGAAAGTAAGGTAAGTGTGGGTCAATGTATTTCAATGGGGGTTTGAACTCTGATGCATAACTTTGTCATTTTTGCATATTTTGTCCCCACATTTTCAATGTGGCCTTTTTGGGACCCCATCTCATGACCAATGGTGGTGAAATTATGCAAATCAAGCCCAGAAGGTGATTTCGCGGTTGCTTTGTGAAATCAGCTTTTTGGAGAGATGTGAACATTTTTACTACCCTTGTTCATGAGGTGGGGTCATAAGAAGGCTATGCTGAAAATGTTGGGTTAAAAAATGTAAAAATGGCAAAATTATGCACATCCATTGAAAGTTTACTACACTTACTTGTAACTTTGATAATTTTAAATATTTTGACCCCAACTATTCAACATAGCCATGTTTTACGCCACCTCGAGAACATGACAGTTGTCATTTTTCAAATCCTGGCCAAAATGTGTTTTCGCACCTGTGATGTGGAATGAAATTTCGATGCTGTAGAATGATGTTTCAGCAGGGATTTGAACATTTTCACTACCGGGTTCATGAGGTGGAGTAATGTCATAGGGTTGTGGGATTTCAAATCATAGAAACAGGCAGACAAAATATAAGGTGCATAAAAAACGCTTAAAAGCGTTTGCCATTTTATTAGAACTCAAAATAATGAGGCAAAATACAGAAAAGAAAGAAATCTGAGGTTATCATGTCTCAGGTTTAGCATGGCTTAGTGTCAGCCTCCCTGTTGAACACCCTGAAGATCATACACCTTCCCTGGCCTGTAAGCAACTGACCTTCCTCTCTAACTAAAGTTACCCCTAGTGGCGGACTTTATACAGTTTTGGAGCATGAAATCACAGTCAGGTGATCTACAATGATCCACCCCTTTTCTAATTATTAGCATAATATCTCTATGCTACTAGTATTGTAAACATTTATATCCAAAAGGTACACCCTGCCTATGGGATTCTTCAGTAAATCTAAACCGAAGCAACATTGCTTTGTTTTAAAGGCTAAAAGCACTGCATCCATATTTCATAGGCACTAATGTGGCTAAGCTCCTCCCCTTAGGAGTGACATCACTCCACAGAATAGCTATAAATGCTTTCATCCTGAGGGCTGCCAGCCCTATAGTAGGTTCATTGGAATCAACACTCCCCATACAGCATGATATACCAGAATACTCCCAGGCACCTTTCAAATTTACTTTTTCTAAGCATACCCTGTAGACAGAATGCTCATATCCTTGTGGTTTTCAAAGAGTTTGCAGACAGAATGGGGAATGATGGCACGCTCCTCTTCTCCCTTCTGCCAGTTCCTGAAACCTCATATTAACATTCCAGTGTATTTAGATTTACTAATATCGCCTTGCTTTAATACAATCAATTCCAAAACAATAAAAGAAAACTTCCTAAGGAGTCCTGGTAACAGGAGGGAACTCTTATTTCAAAACGGGCACCCTTTTTTATTTCCCCGATGGCTGAAATTTCAGCCCATCGGCTACAACTTTCATTTGGGCCCTTTATATCTTTATCTTCCTTTTTTAATACCCCTTTTATTATCTTACTAGAGGGCACACCATTTAAGTTATAGGGACTGCCCTGTCCAGTTTTCCATTGATCAGGTTCAGGAAATAATGAATGAGCGGGGCGGCTTTTGTTGAAAAGTGAAAGTTACTTTGCCGCCCTGCTTTTCACTGCGCCTCAGTGTGAGTAGAGACAGAGAGAGCTAGGAGCGAGCGCATTCCTCTTTTTTAAGAAATAATAAAAAGTTCTATCTTTCTTTACCTATGTTAGACCCCGTAGGGTCAATTCTTTTTAAGGGGCACCAGAGAAAAACATTGAAGGCATGGAGTGGATGCAATCAAAAGAAACTGTAAGCCATCCACTCCGAATGCTGCTGCTTCAGTGAGATGCATCGGGGGGGAGAGAGAGAGAGAGTGCAAGGTGCGAGTGCACTCCTATTTGCAATTTCAAAAGCTCCTCTCTCAGAAGAACCTAACATTCTTCCTCTGAGGTCAGCTAAACCCTTTCCTTAGGGAATAACCAGCTTCTTTCATTTTATCTCAAATGGGGAAACGTTTTCTTGTGGCACGGCTCCTTTACTGAAAGGGAAAGTGAAGCCGCACCGTGACAAGGTTGTTCCACCTCTGCCCCGTCTTCTTCTGCCATATACCACAAAATACACTCCTCAGCATTAAGACATTTTTCTAAGGATAGGAAGCTTCTTCTTCCACAAAATAAGCCTCTCATTCTCTGTTTAAGATTTAGAGGCAATTGAGGAAGCCTTTACTCACAGAGCCGCTTGAGGGTATGATGAAAGTAAACGTTTTGCCGCACTGTGCAACAGTGCTCTTTCCTCCAAAATAAAGTGTCTTCCTAGTCAGACTTGATTACAAAGTGAGCAGTGACTATACACAGCTAAAATAAACAAAAGGAAAAATGCAAGCCAATACGATGAATTCCTATATTCATTCTTATGGTAACAGATATAGCACAGCTCAGGGAATGATACAGCTATGAGGATAATAATTAATAACGTTTCCTGCTCCCGGAAGCGTGTTCCATTATGTCTATTTCTTTCTTTCTTTCTTTATTTAATGGGCACCTCTGCACATTAATTCCATCTTAAGCACTTTATGGCCATTTAAAGCACTTATCACTGTAATTATGTTTATAAAGCAATATATATATAATTTTTTTTAACCAGCCAACCAACCTGTTGGACTTTTTATTCCTGAGCTTTTTACTCTTTTACACTCAGGCACTTTATTCATGGGGGGAGTGGTAAGGGAAAACCTTCACCTTCATCTCCGTATCGGGGTTTATCGGGGTACACACCAAGACAGGGGTCACCCTGTCACAAGTAATAAGAAGGCTATGCTGACAATTTGGTGTACAAATATGGTAAAATGCCCAGGTTATGAGTGAATGTTGCAGTATTTCAACCTTCACTCATAACTTAACTAATTTTCACTATTTTGACTCCAAACTTTCAACACAGTCATTTTTCCACACCTAAACGTGACATGTCATTTTTTTTAAATCCTGGATGAGATGTGTTTTCGTACTTCTGATGCAAAATGACATTTTGGCCAGCATACTATAAATTGTACATGTCGTGTTTATAAAACGAATATCTTGAAAATTTGGGGTCAAAATTGGAATAAAAAAAACAAAACAAAACATGATACAACTGTTAACAAACTTTGTAGTGCCACTCTTGACCCGAACAGGTATGCTTTGTGATCCTGTGTTGGTGAGCTGAGTTCAGGGTGAGCTCAGTAACCCAGCTGGATAGGGTGAGGGTAGGGGGATGGTGCTGCTTTGCACCCCCCCAGTCTGGGAATAAAAGGTGCAGGGTTGTCCACAGGGGTCTGGGTACCATATAGTGAAGGCAACTGTCCACTTGGCATAGGGCCCTGAACCTCTGTCACCCCTTATGTGGCAGAGAGCCCTGAGCATTGGCTGGCAGATGCACTCTTTGCCCTGTGTATCTGCGGCCACGTGGAAGGGAAAGAATCACAGGGCCTTGTGATTCTGCAGCCCACCAGACAGCCCCATGAATTCTTCACATCCGTCGCTACACTGATGTGCAGGGCTCACAAGGCCCTGCACTTCTGTAGGTGGATGGAGTCTTCCCTTGGTGAAGGGCATCAGGTCCCAAAGGGACCTGTGTGGATGAGGATATGATTTCACTATTTCAAAAAGAAAGGAAATTCTTTGCAAAAAACCTTTGTATTGCACTAGTTTGGGTAACTTAATGCCACAAAACTACAGAAATGTGGTGTTAGGGTTTCCAACCCTAACTCCCAACCCCCCAAACAGCATAAAGGAAAAAAACAAATAGGGTTTTGGGTCTCTTTTTGAATCAGTGGTGGGGTCTTCCTTGGGGTTCTCAACCCTAATGCCCTTTCCTTGAGCAAACAACATCACACATGATCTCCTTTCTTCACACAGGGTCCTGCGTGAAGAAACCTACAACAAATTGTGTTGGCAATATGTGGCGAGACATACTGGGATATGGTATGGGTGAATGTGACATACGGCTTTTATCTTCATGACAGGTCTGTGACCTCTTGACCCCTCATGAGTGGTGTAGCTCTCGAATGAAGATAAAAACCATATGACACATTCACACATGCCATATCCGGTTTCTACAGCTAGCATGTTGCATAAAAGATCCACATCAGTGATTCAGTTGACAGATTTTTTTTTTTTTTTTACTTTTTTTATGTCAATGCGACCATCTCTTTTACTTATGTGTGCATCTCTGCCATTAGACGCTTCACTGGATTCTGCAAGCCCAATGACTCTCCACTATTAAGGTGCTAGCAACCTAGCAATCCTGTTGCTAGCTTGGTAGACAGGCAGCTGTTTTGATGTCCCCTTGTATTTCATCTGGTTACTTAGCAATTTAGTTGCTAAGGTGGTTGTCAGGCAGCCCGATTAGTTCGATTGGGCCATGTAGCGTGGGAAAATTCTTCCCACTGGCTGGTTTTAGAAAATTTGTAAACTAGCGCGCATGTGCTAACCAGCTGTGTAGCATGTCTCTGTCTGTTTACGTTGGGGTGCAAGTGGAATTTATGTTTGGATGCCATCTGTTCACTGTGGATCTTCTATTTTTTTTTGTGTCTGTCATAATTTGCAGATATTGATGTAGGTGGATATGATTACTTGTTGCCACATCAAAACACAAATATGATTATTTTGTGCTGGTGGGTGGGTGGGCAACAGGGACCATTGGTGATTAAAACACAAGTACCATAAGGTTGTGAATCTAAATGCCAGTCTTTAACCAGCAAAAGTAACATGCCGGACAGGCAAAAAATACCATCTTTGAGATAATTTATTAGTAAATAAAAGTTCACAAGGAACGATTAAGAAATGAAACCTATTTAATATAAATATGTTGTGCTTATAATGAAAACTAGAAACAGATTAACATTGCTGTAATGAAGGATATAATTCTGTCTTAATTACACATAGTACGTGCTTGCTAATATATCTTTTCATTGTGCGTTTTAACAACTGCAGCAATCACAAAAAACTTACTTGTTGCTTTATTTATTGGATACTGTAAGTAAAAAGTTGGCTGTCAAAACTTATGCTTATTGTTCATGCAATTCATAGCATGTATGTTGTTTACATAAAAAAACAAGACAGTAAGCAGAAATGTTAAAACCTTTTTTTATGTAACTGTTCATTTATATAATCTCTTATGGATGCATAAGTCATCATATACATTAAATTTAACTTGTTTTCATTCAAAGACTGTCACTACTTTGGGAAAAGCTTACAGGAAAAACAACAGAGAAATGCAGAAAAATATTAAACCAAACTAAACACACAACAAAAAAATCCAATGTTGTTATTTTTGAAGAAATATTGTTATATAGGACAGGTGTCTCAAACAAAGACTTTCTTGCTTAATGTTGCAGTGCAGTTTTCATTTGTTTTGTTGTTTTCTGTAACTGTGAAGGTAAAAAAAAAAAAATAACTGTCAGAGTGTTTGCATGATTTTGTGAAATCAACTACCCCCAAATACATTTACCATCACATAACAATTGGCAGAAACACACAGGACTTTATCCATTACCCAAATGTATAATTTCCTGCATTGCCTCCTTTTAATTGTCACTTAAATTTCTTTGTCATTGTTAATGTAACTCTTCTCCACCCCTACACACCAAACCACTATATAATCACCTACTGTTACCATAATACAGTATGTTGGATGATGTGTGTTTTCTTATTGTACGATTACAAAAGCAGTTGTGAGTATGTTATACTACACATATATTCCTTCTTATAAAATGGGTAGGGAAACTGTTGCATCCTGATTGGCTAGGACCTGTGCGTTATGAGAACACAAAGCACGGGTAAAAATAAAAGTGCTGGCAGTCAGGACATAGCACAGTAACAATATCAGTTCCTTCTTTAAAATTTCTGATTTCCATTACAAACATGGCTGCCACCTTTACTCACCAAAGAAATCACTTAGGCCCTTAAAATTATACTATCTAAAAATAAAAAGAACAAACTGATTAAATGTTCTTTTCCTTCATATTCCCCTCCTTACACACATACACAAATGATAATGAAGCACTACTCACAGTTTTAATTTCTGGAGCTTCTTTTCTAACTACTGCCCCACACACACACACACACACTATCCTTATGTGGCGTTTTGGTGTTGGTCTGCCACTAAGGACCCTTACCTTCTTTCTATTCTGCCAAGCCCATCTGTTGCTGCAGAAGTAGACACTTTGCTGGATCATTCGAATAAACTGACGGACGCAGAAATAAAGAAATTAAATATTTATTCTGTACAGCAGGACATGTTCTCTTCATGAGGTTTAGCCCCAGACTGACTGGATTTCTCTGACTGACGGGACTTATATGGCACTGCAAGGCAGTGCAACAAAGTAACATGTGAGTTCTAAGTGCTCTTAAAGGGCCGGCAGCTAACACTGAGCCCTATGTTTAATGTGTACTTTACATCACTCCCGGGGTCGTGAAAGTGAGTACCACTCGAACAAGCAATAACACACTATAAACAGTTAAAACATTTTTTTCAAGCATTTCAAGGCATGATACACTTATAACAAAACAGTACTCCACTGTAGTGGAGGGGGAAGGAAAGGAGCTGGACTACAATGGTGACCAATCAGAGTAGTATCGGGGAAGGGGAAACACCACAGCAACCTGAAGCTTGGCCATAGTGACAAGTGACACAGTGCATGGAAGGAAGAAGGGAAGGGGTAGCAGCTGGAGGATACCCAGAATCACACTATGAAACTTGCAATAACAGTTGCAGGACAATCAAATACATATGGAACTGTCCATTTGAAAGGGCATTCCTGGAAGAAAAAAAAAAAAACGTTAATGCAAGTATGTAGTACCATAAGAAACAGTTGCTGGAGGTACAAGAAAACATTTACTGCAAAACAATTAACCCAGAGAATACCACCACAGAAATTAGTCCCAAACACACTGAATCCGGGTCACAAGACCTCTGTCGACTTTTCTGGTCAGTGGGAATGGAAGCATGTATGGCTTGCACCAGTTCCTGACTGGATGGGGTCAGGTCATTAAAAATGACCCAGGAGTTCTGTGCACTGTCAAAGTCGCACTACTTGACACGATAAATCCAGAAGCTGTTGGTGAACTTCTGTCTTAAGATCTTCTTGATCTGGTACACCAGTGTGTGTATATGAGAGCCCCAAGAAGAAGAAGAAGGCTGAGAAATAGAAATTCCGGGAAGTTCATCTGGCAAAACGGAATCTGGCTGGAGAGTGTCAGGAGTGGGAAGAGCTGGAGAAACTGGTTGCAAGTTGTCTGAATGAATTTCAGCTTCAGAGAGTATAGCAGGATCAAGTGATGCTTCATTGTTGGGTGGACTGGGATCATCTGGAAGGGTGTTACTCAGGTACCCATTTTCAGTCGGCTGATGTGGACCTTGCTGTGTATCAGCTTTCCATCGGACTTGCATCACAAACAGACGTGAACAGGAGGAAGCTTTTCTACAATGTAGAAGGGACAAGTCCAAGGGCGAAGCAGTTTCTTGGTGGGGCCCGGAACTAGGACAGGTCGGTACAATCAGACAATGTCCCCAACAGAAAATGAAGGCTCATGCAACTTGGCTGCTGACATTTTCTGCGTTGTAGATTTTCTCTGGCCCAACGTGGTGATTGCAACACGTCTGGCAAGTTCAAGCTGTTCCAGCACAGGAATAATGAAGAAAGAAGCTGACTTTGGAACCTCTAGCAGTGAGAGCAGTGACTGCGCTAACGTGTGCCAGAAGGGAAAAAGATGTGCAAATCTATTTTAGGCGCATTCCCGATGCGTCCATGCATCCACACAGACACACTTTAAATGGTTCTGCATAGCAAACTATGCATATTGACTCCCGGGCTGACTGGAGAATTTTTTTTTTAACCTGCCTTTTTTTTTTCTGCTCCTGCAGGCAGTTGCGTGTACTGGGGGCGAGGGTTCCATCCAGTAGTTGCAACAAATGTAACTCCCTAAAAAAACAGACTTTGAAGCTGTAAGAAGTGATTGGTGGTTAATGTCATACCATTTATTTTCCATCAATCACTTCTATCCATGCTCCCCAACTGTGTTCTGTAGCACGGCAAACAATGTGCTGAGAAGGCACCATCATGAGACTGTGAAGAGGGGAGGAGCTGAGGAGCATGAAGACGCAACAGACCCAGACGTCCTGATTGGGAAAAGAGGAGTGAAAAGTCTGTTCGGGTCCTGGTCCCAGCCTTTTTTTTTTTTTTTACTTTATCTCTTTATCCCTCCTATCTACTCCCAGTGCCCACTCTTTCCATCCGCTCATGTCCTCCAATCCAACTTCCATGGGATCTGCCCCTAGAGTGCCTCTTGCCCCTCTCCTTGCACAGTGGGGTCTGTCCCTTCTTGGCGGTCTGGATGGAACCAGAGCGGCTTTCATCCATGGCTGCCGGGAGGTGTTTTCCGTTTTTCTCCCTAGATCCCCTACCCTCTGAGATGTCGGCGCTTGGGGCGTACGTACCGAGTGGAGGCATGCTGACGCACGCCAAGCCTCTCAAGTGCCGTGATGTCCTCCCTCCCCAGCTCCGGCGAGTGGAGCCGCCTCAATCCCTTCCTGTTGCCGGGTCTTCCACTGGCTGTGGAAGGGATGCAGAACGCAGGTGCGTTCTTGGTCTCCCACCCCTGAGGGAGGAGAGCATCTGTTGGGACGCTCAATCCTCCCTCTCCCCTGCTGACCCCCGGCCACCCGAGTCCGTTCCCGAACCCGGGTCGCCGGCGTAGTGTGAGGTGTGGCGTCCAGCGCCTCAACCCTCAGTGCCACCGGGCCGGCTGTCCCAGCCTTTTTTAAAGAGGTATGTGTGTTGTTGCTGCTGCTACTTGCTGATCCATGAGTGTATATATTAAATTATTAAAGTAGACAAAAGAGAGATGACGAGCAGCGAGCAGAGTAGACTAGACATTGAGCCTGGCGGTCTTTGACTCGAGGAATTTGGTGGGGTGGAGTGCGTCCTGTCCAACTGGGTTTCCCCTGATTGTTCCACTGGACTGGGCCCTGGGGTCATCTGACTGCAAGCTAGAATTTAAATCTTGGTCAGTCCTTCGAGTTGCTTGCTGGTCTTTCTGGAAGGATCAATTCAATATGTTAGATGACATGGAGGTTTTGATGCAGTTGTGCAGGTTACTAAAGTCGGGGGGGTTGCCTCACATTTACTCAGTGACTCTGATCGAGTGCAAGACTGAAGCTTGTCAGTCACAGTGACTAGATCGAATTTTGCTTAGTATTCGTATTATTAAGAGGAAGACAACTTCATCATAATAATATAGAATTACCATAACTCGATTCTACTCAGTCTGCCAAGCTTCGGTCTTGCACTTAATCTGGGTTACTTAGTAAATGTGAGGCAACACCCTCCCCCCAGACTTTAGTAACCTGCAACTGCGTTGAAAATATTATGGAGCCAGCAACTGGAAGGACTGATATTTTCAAATATGTAACTGCATGACTGGATGGATAAGGAAAAGGAAGAACTCCTCCGTTTTGAATCCTCTGGGACCTGGGGCATGGCTGCAGCCTGCCTGAATATTGTATTGCCTGGCTGATTCACTTAAATAGAAGCCCTTATTGAAGCCATGAAAAAGACTAATAAAAGAAGAACTGGATCGGTGGTGGTGGGTGCCAGTTTGGTATGGTTATGGTACTTAGTCAAGTGGCTGTGGTACAGTAAGGTGTAGGGCTGTAGGTCATGTGGCCACATTTCTGTCACAGTCTGTGTGACTGCTCGAGTTCTTGTGGGTGGGAACGATCATGATTGCCTTGCCCAGTCCAGTGAGTGTGTGTTTCTGTGCATAAGAGAGGTCTCAGCTCTGTGGCTGATACAATAGTTGGGAACTTTCAACTTGGGACTTGCAATTATGCATTCTGTTGTGAGCAGCCAAGGGGCATAAAGTGAGAGACGATACTAGGCAGGCTGGCATCTCAGAACCATATGGCAGGCCATGTCAGGTCAGGTCAGGAGGACTGCTGTTGATTATTTTTTGTCATGACAACAATGAACCATCATATTATACTAGAAGCCAGGGAAGCCACAGTTGGGGGGGGGGCATGTAGGTGGTGGTGTCTGCTGCTGCAAAATACATTGTGAGATGATGTTTGATGCTCATCATGTGTGTCAGGGTGAGTCAGAATTTCAATGTTAGTCAGTGTATATTGTTTTTAACTGAACTGATGACCTCCCCCCCACACACACACACACACTGACTGACCGTTACGAACAGGAGGGCCTGGCTGGTCCTGACTATATCTGTTCAGCAGTTGCAGTAACTTGCACTGTGACAGACAATCACATTCATGACATAAATATACTGTAGTCTACTGTGAATGGGATGGGAATTGGGAACAGACTACTAGACTGAGACAGAGTCTGAAAGAGTTTGGTGTGGTCTGTGGCTGGGATTGGTGAATATTTATAATGTTGTTTTTAGTTATAGATAGACTGGAAGGATAATTTTTATTTTTTTTGTGATGATGATGTCTGTTTAACAGTAAATAGTTACCCACTGTTACATAGTGCTCAGGCTTCTGACATGTTTTTTTATGTATTTTTATTTTAGGTTGTTCTGATCTTTTTTTTTTTTCTGGAAGCTACAGTGCAGCAGTACAACTTGTGTCATTCTGGGATGGACTAGTGGTTTACTCACAGGTCTCACTGCTGCACGCCGCTTGCTGGCACTTCGAAAGACAGTACTGTCTTACAAATATGAATGCAGGCATGTACACAATTCCGACTGCTAACTGCACATATACACTGTACTACTACTTCATTGTTGTTGTTGTGAAATGATTTCCTTTTATTTTTGGTACCCTAAAATGGTGATTGCAGTCCTCCAGGCAGGCTCCTAAGTATCCCCCTAGGCTAGCTAGCCTCCACTCTGTAATGGACTTAGTTTGATGGCAGATACATCAAGGAAGGACCGCTCAGCGCCTCGGCCCACCTAGTCTGCCCATTTCCCTACGTAGTGGATAAGCTGCTGCAGTGCAGATCCTAGTTAACCAACAACCTACTTCCTCCTACTAATCCCCACCAGAATTGCCTTATGTCTGTGTCTCATGCATTCTTGAATCCCCCCCATGACCACCTCAGGAAGGCTGTCCCATGTGTCCACCATCACCCTGTCTGGCATGACACAGACACAATGACATATAATTATGTCAGATAAATACTGCCTGGTGGCCTGGGCAACCCAGTCTGTCCATTTCCTCTCCTCCTGGCACTGGCAGAGAATACATATTGAGGTCCCTTAATTTCTCCTCGTATGTTTTAGTGGTGCACCATGCACCACTAAAACATACAAGGAGGCAGTATAGCGCAGTGGTTTAAGGCTCTGAGCTGCAGACATGGAGACCTGGGTTTGAATCCCACAGCCCCCACTTGCATACTGTGTGACCCTGAGCAAGTCACTTAACTTCCTTGTGCTCCCAGGCTGCACCTGTAAACACACTTTCAGCTTAGTGTGTCCCTCCTGGTTAAAAATTAAAAATAAAAAAGTGCCATCCTGGCCTGCCCTTTACCATCTTAGTCACTGTTCTCTGACCATGTCCAGCAGGCTGTTAATGTCCTTTTGAAGATGCAACCTCCGTCCTGATATTCTGAAGGTCAAGGCAGCTCTGCTGCAGCTGCCCCTAGACAATACTATGATCTATGAGAGTTAACTGACCTGACTAGGGTTTTAAATAATGGCAGCAGCAGTACCTCCCATCTTCTGCCCCTGCCATGCCTGTGCACTGCATCCTAGCATGCCAATGTCATTTCCTGCTGCCATGTACTCTACTGAGATATTTTCCGGTCATTTTCTGACATACACCCCCAGGTCCCTTTCTTCACTGGTGTCTGTCTGCCAGTGCCAGCACCTCCCCCTTCTGTGACGTCCCGTAATCCCTGTGTTTCTATAGCCCAGGTAGGACCCCAGGTGTGTAATTTCGCACACCTTGCAACATCACACCTCAGTTGCAACTCCAAAGACCACTACTACTGTCCTGTCCACGAGTTCTACATGACTATCGCTCTAGTTAAAGTATCTACTACTTAATTTCTCTGTGGAGGTCATTTATACTTATTTAGGGCTTGGGGAGGGGTTTATCCATACACGATTCGATAACAGACTCGATAGCTACAGCACACAGCTGTTGCATGTGTAAGTAAAAGGAAAGCATTAATCAATGCAATGAAAGCCAGGGTGAGTGAGTCAGCCAGCCAGCCAAGTAGTTGAGACTTGAGAGTATAGGTAGGGAATGGTCTGATCACTCAAGAAGAGTCCAGCAGGAAGGGATTAGTTTTACTACTACATTTTTTGTTTTTGTTTCGATTGTTGGTGCCTTGCTGCAAATGTACTTATCTGTAGTAGTAGAGTAGTGTTCACATTCACAAGTAGGACTGCTTGTGTAGGATTATGAATGAAATGTGTATATGTCGATTTGCTTCAGGTTGCTGTATTTTCAAAAATGTATGACTGGAGAAGCAGCACCAGGCAGTAGCCTCCATCGCAACGGTGAAAAGGACAGATCCTCCTGGACGTGGATGGAATCTTTTGGATGACAAAAAAGGTATGAAGAATGAATGAACGAACGAACTAACATGAGCTCCACATTTTGTAATGTAACAACTATTTATCTTCAGGGTGCTGTTCAAGCCAGGTGAGTGAAGGGAGGCCGGGAGGGAGTAGGAGGGGCTAGGGAGGGACGCTCACGTGCACATGGTTTTAGATGGGATTGGGGGGTAGGTTTAAGAGGGAGCTGATAATGCACTTTTTACAAAGAGGTTATTGCGTGGCAGCTGGATTGAAGGAAGCAGTCTTCACAAATGTGCAGGAGGTGAGGACTGGTGCTTTTTTCTGTAGAAACAGTTGGTAACAGTAAAGCAACCTGAGGTACTGTAGGAGTGTCCACAGGAAGCACATTTGTGGCATGGAAGGGAAGAGCTTGTAAGCAAGATTTTTCGTCTGTTGAGGATGATGTGGAGGGATACCATTTCAGGCTTACACCATCGACACTGGAGTGAACTCGACCTGGTCTGTACTGAATTTCAGTGTTGTAGCTTTGCAGGATGGTGATCCATAGGGCAAACTTACCTACTGGCTTCTTCATTTCGAATAACCATCTGAGGGCAGAGTGATCAATGACAGCTGTAAAGGAGGAGTAGCAAAGGTAACAGTCAAATTTCTTTCTGGCAAATACCATGGCTAGACATTCTTTTTCTGTGATGCCTTAGTTCTGCTCAGTGGAGGAAAGAGAGTGTCTGGCACAGGAAACAACTCGTTCTGTTCCATCTTGGATTTGATATAGCACAGTGCCCACTGCAAAGGAACTAGCATCTGAGTAGAGTTTGAAGGGTTGGTTGAACCTTGGGTAGGCCAATACTGGAAAAGAGATTAGTTTTTCTTTCAATGTTTCAAAGGCCTCTTTGCACTCAGAAGTCCATGAATATTCACATCTCTTTTTGGTGAGGGTGTACAGTGGAACTGCAATCTTGGCATAGTTGCAAATGAACTTTCTGCAGTATCCAGACAAGCCTAGGAAAGCTCTAAGGTCTTTGAGATTGTACAGTTCTGGATAGTCTGACTGCTGACAGCTTATCTGGGTCTGGAGAGATACCCTGAGAACTAACATATCCCAGGTAATGAATTTCTGGGCGAAGCTTGAGATTGGCTTGTCTGAGACATTCAAACACTTCTTGAGATGTTGGAGGTGCTCTGGCAAAGTTCTGCTGAAGACAACAACATCGTCTAGGTAGACTAGGCAAGATTTCCACGACAACCCACATAGTACCGCGTCCATAACATGCTGAAATGTGGCTGGACTGTTCTAAAGTCCCATAGGCAGACATTTGAATAGAAAAAGTCCCAAGTGGCAGTGCCAGGCTGTGTATGGATGAGAAGCTGGATCAATGGAAACTTGGTAGAACCCACTCTGAAGGTCTAGAGTGGTGAAGTAAGCAGGGCTGGCCATGCCAAGACTCTGTAAGGCATCTTCGGTTGTAGGTAAGGAATAAGCATCCTGCACCGAGTAGGCATTGAGCTTTCTGTAGTCTACCATGAAGCGATACCCCTTGCCTTTCTTTACCACCAGCAGGCAAGGTGCATCCCAGGGACTTGTACATTCTTCAACAATGTCTTGTTCAAGCATGTTTTTGGGCATGTCCACCAGGACTTGTTTCTGTTTGTGTCCCACTCTGTAGACTCGCTGACGGATTGGTTTCTGGTTGGGCTGCATCTCGATGGTGTGTTGCAGGATATCACAGCATCCGAGCTGGTTATCTGGACCAACAAAGACATCTGGGTAATTCTCCAGGAATTTCAAAAGTTGTTGTTTTTCTGTTGGAGATGTTGTAAGTTTTGAAGAGGATAGATGCATACTGAGGGGTAACTTTGGTGAAGCTGGAGTGGTTGTGATAGCACTGACAGGACTAGAGCTGGCGGAATCAGGCTGAGGTTCTTGCATGAGATGGAGCTGGTCCCCTGTAGACAAGCAGTCAAACTTTCCAATGTTGGCACCCTTTGAGATGACTACTGGCTCATCTGTGAAGTTGCAGCATTTTTGGGAGACTGTGCTGCCATGCACTGCAGACAAGGTGTTTCCTGGGAGAAGACCTGATGAATGCAGAGCAGGGGATCCCATGATGATGCCAACAACACCTTGCGGAAGTGGTTCACCTTGAATCTTGGCAATCAAAACCATCTCTGTCTGAGGAGGCACAGTGACTGAGTCTGTAGTTGCTAGTTGCCTCTGAGGGTCTAGTGACAGTTTGTTTGATGCAAAGTCTAGGATGGCTTTGTGCGCTTTGAGGAAGTCCAGGCCAAGAATCACTGCTGGTTGCAGATCAAGCACAAGGTAGAACTTGACAGTAGCTTGCTGTGAGGCAAAGTGTAGCTTGAGATGGACCACACCTGTGATACGTACTGTGGCAGTACTTGCTGTGATAATGTACTTTAGGTCAGCTGGAGAGACATTGGATAAATGACGAATAGCTTGTTTGTTCAGAATACTGTTGTTGATAACTGAGATTTCTGCTGCAGTGTCGACCAGGGCATGTGTGGATCAATCTCCAATGGTAACAGGGACATACTTCGCTAGGAATAGTGATCTGATGACAGGTACCTTTGCCCTGGAAGCGAGAGGGTACCAGAGTAGGCAGTTGGAGGATGTGCTTTGCTTGATTTGCGAGAGTCAGAGGCATGGTCAGTTGAAATGTTCCTCTGATCCTGGGAGTAGTTGCGATCACCCTGCTGATTGTGCTGCGGTTGGTGTTCTTGGGTCCCTTGGTTTCTGTTTTGATACTTTAGCTTCTGGGCAGACAGCAGCAGTGTGTCCTCTGAATCCACACCACTGGCAGGTCACATGTTCATGTGAAGGTGGAGGTGGATCAGGTGGCTGTCGAAATGGCTGAAGAGCATTGACAGAGGTAGCAGGAGAAGCAGTTGAGCTGAGGTGCAGACAACTGACAGTTGTGGTGAGTGTGTCTATCATTGATTGCTGCTGCTAGACACATGCTGTGAGTGCACCTGTGATGACTGAGGGTCTTGTACACTAGTGGCCTGGGACAGTAATATGGACTCTTGTGCAAGTCGAGCAGCTTGGATTGTGTACATCGGTTTCTGCTAGATGACATAAGGCTGGAGTGGAGGAAGCAGTCCCCGGACAAGGGTTGTGATTAGCTCTTTCTCTGTTTTCTGCAGACATCTGCACCATGACTGTCCACTATGAAGGCCTCTAAAGATGCAGAGGGTTGCACAGTGCGTTCCCACAGCTACACTTCCAATAACCAGGGTGGATGTGCTTGGACAAATTGGATTTTGAAAGTTGCATAAAGAGTGGCAGTATCTCCTTTGACTTGTTCTGGAAGTGCAGTGAACCAGGATATGGCAGTCCCTCTCAGAAGCAAGTGCAAGGCATTGGAAACACGCACAGGATCTGCCCAACCATTAACAGCACTCCAGGCTTGGAATTGTTCAAGCCAGTCGACAGCATCTTCGTGAGACAAAGCCAAGAAGGGTACTGGCTGTAGGCTGGTATGGACCATGGACTGAGATTAAATAGTTTTAATGTAGGCAAGGTCATCCTGAATGGCTTTGCATAGCTGATGCTCCTAGAGTCAAGATGGAAAACAGGATGTTGTGCAGGATGGTTTCTATTTTGTAGCCCCACGCCCCTGAGGTGGGTGAAGATAGAACTCCGGATGGTCCGGCGCCCATATCTGCATCATCTTTGGACACTGTGGTTGGAAATGAGCTGAGTAAAGCTCGTAAGGATGAGAAGGAGTTGCCGTCATGCAGGAGACGGGCTGTCGTGGAGTAGATGAAATGCCGAGAAGAAAATATTTTTGTATACAAAAGTACAATTATTTTAAAGCTAAGTTCATCGAATGACATCTTAATAAATAATTCCAACTCAATTCTGTGTTGTCTGTTATTTAAATAAAGGTTTCTTTGCAAAAATCAGCTATTTGTTGCAGTGTCCATTCATTTCAATAGGTTTGCCACTGATTTCTACGGACTGAGGTCAGTTTAGTGCCCTTCACAAAATGGCCGTCGGCACCTAACTTTGGCATACAGTTCTTGTATTCCTTGACTGTAGCAAGATGGCTGCCAGCACGGGGGGTTAAGGGTCACTTCTTTTCTTGCTGTTTTATGTAAACAAGATGGATGCTTTGTGTCACAAGGCTGCTTGTAGCTACGGCAAGCGACAAAATGGCAATTGCCACCCTGCTGTCTTCTTCTCCAACCCTGATACAGAAAAAATGGTGGGCTTTCCATTTTTTTGGTGAGCTGCAAGGGAAAATTTCTGTATGTATTTGACTGCTCGTTTACTTTCTGTTTTGTTCATTGAGCTTGTGTTATAGTTCTATTTTTCTGTTGTCTCCCAAGCTTTCCTCCATATTTTATTTATTGTTTAGCTCCCTTGCATTTGCAGTCCTGTCCTGGCAATTTGGGGTGCTGTCCTGTGTTTTATTTGTTGCCCCATTTGTTTATTGTACTGCCTTTATTTTTTTTTTCAGCCCCTGTTGCTGCGTTTATTTCATATATTTATTTATTGGTTTGTTTGTCTGGCCGAGGAGAAGTAAAGGCTCTGTGTGTCTGTGTTAGTGTGGTGAATCAGGGAGAAGAGGCTCCGTGTTGGCAGCAGTGGCAGATCGGGTGGAGTGGAGCAAGCTACAGGGCCGAGAAGAAAATCTACTGCGGGGGGGGGGTGCAGAGACTTCTGTAATGGTGCTGAGAAGGTAAGAGCCAGCGGTAGTGCACAGCAACAAGTCCAGTGCTTCAGGAACGCGAAGCCACAGATTTGGTGGAGTGCACAGTAATTTGAGAGCTGCTTTTGCATTGAGTGGCTGGAGGTAATGGAGCCTCGATTGGGGCCAGGACAGTTGCCATGTTTTGAGTAGGCTGGAGGGCAGGCCGATTTGGAGTGGGTCAGGCTATGGAGGAGCCGCAGTTTGTGGGTTAGCGGCTGTTGGCCACAAAGTCTAATTTGTTTTTTTTTTCTCTTGGCAGTCCTTGTGGAGCGGCTGGCTGAGCCGTGTAGTTGAGTAGGAGGGTGGATGGCAACCAGATTTGTCTTGGTGCTGCTGTTGTGTGGCTGGGCACTTGGCAAGAAAGCCAAGGAGTGGAGAGACAGAGCAGCTCTTTCTTGTGGAGCCACAGGGGAAAAGCAGTGGCAGCAGGAAGGAAATCATAGGAACAAGTGGGGCTGCATTGTGACAGCTCGAGGAGCTGGCTGCTGTCTTTAATCCCCCTTTTTCCCCCTTTAACTGTGATCCCAGCTGTAGGGGAAGTTTGCTTTGCAAAACGGAACAGTAAGAAGTTTTGTCCCATGCAGGGATGGTTGAGCAGGCATGCTGCCGCAAGGTGTATGCTGTTGAGGTGGAGGACTGTTCACAGGTCCGTGGTGTACAGGTTTTGGCAAATTTAATTTCTAACAGTTCTGTCATTGAGATGCTGGCTAGCAGTGCTGAACAGTGGTACTGTTGGCTTTTGAGTTACAGTAGGCGGGCTACAGGCTGCTGTACAAAACAGGACACAGTTCACATTTTTCCTCTCTGCAGCCAGGGTTGTGGTACAAATAACATTCAGATTGTTCAGGCATACTGGCAGAGATGACTTGGGGTACCACAAGTGAGATGGGGTCTGTGCAGAAGAAGGGCCGCATTCTCCACCACGTGTGGCATTTTGGTGTTGGTCTGCCACTAAGGACCCTTACCTTCTTTCTGTTCTGCCAGGCCCATCTGTTGCTGCGGAAGTAGACACCTTGCTGGACCGTTCGAATAAACTGACAGATGCAGAAATAAATGAATAAAATGATGTTTATTCTGTACAGCAGGACATGTTCTCTTCATGAGGTCTAGCCCCAGACTGACTGGATTTCTCTGATTGACCGGACTTACATGGCACTGCCAAGCAGTGCAACAAATGGTAACATGCGAGTTCTAAGTGCTCCTAAAGGGGCGGCAGCTAACATTAAGCCCCATGCTTAATGTGTACTTCACACTTACCTGCCTACCAGGAAAATCTTTGCTGGTTGCTCTGCCCCACATACAACTGAATCCTTGGATTTACTGAGGCTTTCTATTGTGTGTCTGTGTTTAGAGAGTAGAACATTCAACCAGCAGAATTCTGCAGTAGTTTGAATTCCTGCATTCCATAATAAACAAAGATAGAGATAGTGGATGGGCTACCATGTACAACCAGCCTATTGTGCCACAGAGGGGTTCTGATTACCTCAAGACTTGAGGTAATCAGAACTCCAGTGTATAATAGGATGAGTTGAGCATATAGTAGCCCATCCACTATTTTTTATAGTGTATGGTTCACTTAAATATATTTCAAACTCTCTTTTTTAGTAAAATAAACAAGTTTAGCTGCTTAGTTTCTGTCCGTGATGAAAAGCTGGTTGCTAAGGTCTGTGGTGACATTGTTAGGTAGCAGGCGTCTGTGCGTGTGTAGCGTGGTCTTCTATTGATTCAGAGTTTCGTTAGAGGGGGCTTTAAAAAAAAATATATGGCACCCGTTTCTTTCACTAAGCGAGAAGTGTGTTAGCAGTGTGTTTTTTTAAAATAAATTATCTGGTTGATCTGCCTGTTTCCTGTTTGTTTGTGCGCTGCTTCCTCTGCTCATGCTGTCATCGTGAAGACACTACTGATCTAGTTGATCCTGCAGTTTGTGCTGGACAGTTAGTGTAGCATGTGCACATAGACTGCTGGAACCTCTAAAGGTTCTCAAAATGTTGTTCTGCTGCAGTAGGGTGCAATCGCAATCCATGACCTTTTGAACTGCAGCAGAACAACATTTTGAGAACCACTGATTTCCATGCAGAACAGGGGCTTATCATACACTATATTCCATCTACTGAATGTGTGGATAGACAAATGCTTGACAGCTAGGGAGGGACTACCTTTTACTAGTTAGTTTTAAACAAAAGAAAAAAAAATGTTTCTTTATAAGGAAAAACCTATCTTTTTTTTTTTTGCTTTTTAAATATTCTCAATTTACCCATTATATAAGTGCAATAAAACACTCCAGGGTTTGTGCGTTGTGCTGTCATAACTCACACCCCATCATGTCTTATTGCTTACATATGATATGCCTATAAAATTATATTTTAGGGTCAGAGCATTTAGTTACATACAAGGCCTTATTCGCTATCGCTGTTACTGGTGATGACACAAATTCTCTTCCTTTTCGTAAATCCACTTTGATTACCTGCAATACAAAAAATAACTATGATTCATTTGGGATGGTTATCTTAGTGTCATGGTGATGGGATATTTTTTCCCACATATACTTATGAATGTATTAATTTATATATTTTACAGTCTGGTTATTTATCATTTAAAAACAAAAATTAACTTTTGTTTGGGTTCATATTTTTTAACTATTGTTATGGCTGCAAGGTACCGTGGTGTACAGTGTGAGAGATTGGAGTGCTTTCTTTTACATCTATTCTACTAACCTGTGTTAAAATGAAATGGTTTCTGCTTTGAAGCAAGGCTGATAAAAGTATCCATCCCATGTACTTGATATGCTTGACGCCAGCTGGCTGTTCATAGGAACTGGCTGAAATGGTTTACATTCCACTTTGATGCTGCTGGTCAGGTTAGAAATGTTCTGCTGTTGCCCCTTGTTTAGACGGGAGCAGTCGTTCATACTGTTTTGGTTTTTATGACCAGTTATTTGTATTATTTCTGTAGACGGCATGCCACAGTCATTTAGTTTCTGAATAACATGTTTTCGGGCACTGTGGTTTGTTATTTTTTTGTCTGTCTCTAAACCTGCATTTTTTAACATTGTTTTTAAGACAAAGGAAAGCTTGTTTATTCCAATTATTTGATTTTTCCTGTCATTGTACCTTAGTTTGGTATACTGGCTTATTTATTGCAAGGAAAAATAGACTATAGGGGGTTTTGGTGCATATTGGTCACTGATTTGTAAACTTTAAATATGGAACTAGGGAATCTGTTTATGTCGGCTTTGTTCTCATAAGCCTCAGGACGGATTTTGTGATTGTCCTCGACATTCTGACCAGTTCTGTTTTCTGTTTGACGCTCTGTAGAATACTCCAGCTATTTTCATTCTCATCACTGTTTACTGTGATGTCACCACCTCCATTTAATATTTCTTCCTTCTGTGCATCCTTGTATTCTGAAATGCATTGAACAAACCAGCCAAAGACAGTTGACCACAGACATTGCCGAGTGTGGACCTAGCTGCTGTTTGTCATAAAGTATATTAATAATTTCTTCTGTCAGTTCATCTGAAGCATTTGCTTTGCACCCCATGCCCACTTATTTCAGTTGCTTTTGTTTTGCTCCTATAATTTTCTTCACAAGTTCAAAACATTTGTCTTTAGTGAGAAATACCTCATAGTTTTTGGAATGCAAGTGTCTTATTTATGCTTTGAAAGATGGCTCTCAGACTCACTGGTTCATAAGGTGTCCCATCTTAGTTTTGGGCCTTCATAAAAAATCTGCTATGATGGCATTTAGTCTGTTTGATTCTATTGTTTAGACTGATCTGGTTTCATTGTGGGTTCCGGCAGGTAACTGTTTACAATAGCACGATCCTACTGTGTCTTTCTCGGAGTACTCTTGTTTTCATTCATCTGCATAAAAGACTTAAGGCTCTCTTCCAAGAACGTCAAGTTGTTTAGTGTTGTGGTGTCCTGTTCAGTGGTCTCATGTAGACTGCCTTCTGTGGCCACTAAGGTGTCATTAGCTCTGATGTTATTGTTGATCGTTACGGTTTCATTCTCTGCCTCAGTTTCATTACCTTCAGTTTCAGGTAACTGTTCTGTGGCTGCCAGACTCTCAGGTAACATATCTGCTGTAGGTTCCAGAAGTGGCTCTACATCAACCTCATAATCTGCCAGCATGTGCAGCATTTCCATTTCAAAACTGACATCCATTGTTATTTATTTATTTTTTTTATTTTGTTTTAGGTTCTTTGTTAGTAATTTCCCTAGTCATTTCAATATCTATTGGTGGTCGGAATACTGATGCATAATGCTGTAGAGATCTGTCGGCAGCTTCTTTTAATTAAATTTAAGATTTGCCTTTTGCCTGTGTAACAGCCCCTCTGACTCACCTCGGCTGTTACCGGGGCCCTTGGATATTTCTGCATACATCTCTGAGGGGGCTGGCATGGACTTACAAGCAGACAGAAGTAATGACCAAGTGCCGCCACCAGAGGCAATGGCAGGGCATACCTGTGAACAGATTTAGGTTACCACCCCACAGGAAATATACACTAGCTGCCCCCCAAAACCCTTCCCCACACAACAACAATTCCCCCCTTCATGCAATGATACACAGTACCAGAATATAACATTAACAATTAACAGTATTTATTTTGGTGGAAGGGGAGAAAAGGGGAGGAAAATGGCACAGCAACACTAACAACTGTTAAAACAATTTTCACCCCACACAATCCCTGCCTCCCACCTATGGGGCACCCGTTTTCTGAATGGCAGCTATCCAAAATGCCTCTATAGTCCCTTTGGTGGGTACCTTACCACGTTGTAGAAGTTGCTGGGGATCTTTTGTTGGGGCTCAAATAACTTTAGACAGTAGAAACAATGAAACTTCAGTTCTGGGTGCAGTTTTCTGTCAGAGTCCTGCCCAGGACTTAACCCCCTAATTTTAACCTAGCTAGCTAAATAAAGACTCCCCAAAGCTGCAGCTCATGGTACTTACAGTTCTGCAGTTCAAAGGGGGGGAGGGGGTGTCAGCAAACTGGCTTTGACTGTACCAAGGAAGTATCAGGTTGGTGGTGCACCAAAGCAGCAAGCAGCAGCTTGAATATTTGAAGGATGCTGGTCTTCACCTGCCTCAGAGGCCATCGTAGGCACTGTTCTCCAGGTAGGCCTCTCGCCATCTTCTATGCTGGGTCTTCTTTGCCGTTGGTCTGAGGACAGGATAGGCTGGGTCCTCTAGACTTGTAGCTTGCCCACATCTTTTTCCAAAACAGCCATGTGGCAGGGCTTTGGCTCAGTCTCTAGCCCCAGCATGAACAGGTACTTCAGTCTGTAGCAAAAGTAGTCTCTAAGGCACTTACCCCACTGAGGGGGAACACAGACTGTGGGTCACTTTATTTTCAACTGCAGACACTGTTGTTTTAAGGACTACAACCTTACAGTTTCATCTCTCAGGCTGCAAACTCCAAACTCTCTTTTTCGGGCTGGCAATTTCTCTTTTCAGGCTGCAACTCACCAAGCTCCCAAATGCAGCAGCAGATTCAAATATCTTCCAAGGAAACACCTGCACAGTCCAGACCTTTTCCCTGTCGCTACCGGATTCCCTCAAGCGCTCTGCTAATTGTCTAAGGCTGGGGCCAGCAAGGCCTTCGGGCAAACTAACAGGCCTTTTTCTAACAGGCATCACCAGTAGAAAACAGGAAGTTATTATCCCTCTGTACAGACAGCTGGTGAGACCCCATCTGGAGTACTGTGTGCAGTTCTGGAGACCCAATCTCCGCAAAGACATAGACAGGATGGAAGCTGTCCAGAGGAGGGCAACTAAAATGGTACAGGGTCTGCACCGGAAGTCATATGAAGAGAGACTTAAGGAGCTTAATATGTATAGCCTCGAGGAAAGGAGGGAGAGGGGGGACATGATAGAAACTTTCAAGTACCTCAAGGGAATCAACAAAGTCCAAGAGGGTAGCATCTTTCAAAAAAAGAGGTGTGCAAGAACAAGAGGGCACAATTTGAAGATGGGGGCGGCTCAGAGGTAATTTAAGGAAGTATTTCTTCACAGAGAGGGTTGTGGATGCATGGAACGGCCTTCCGGAGGAGGTTGTGGAGTCAAAATCAGTGGTGGAATTCAAGCATGCATGGGATAGTCATAAGGCAATTCTGGGGGGTGGGGGTAGGAAGAAGTAGGCTGCTGGTTAACTAGGATCTGCAGCTTATCCAGTAGGTAGGGAAATGGGCAGACTGGGTGGGCCAAGCGGTCCTTATCTGCCGTCAAATTCTATGTTTCTATGTTTGAGCTAGGAAGCCTACAGCAGTCTCTCCTGCTCGACTACCTTCAGAATCCCTCAGGAATCCCCCCCCCCATCTGGTGGGCAAACAGCCCCTTAAATAATTTCTCCACAGTCCCCGTCTGATTGGCAGCTGGATTCACAGAGGTATCCCGTGATAACAGTGAACCAAACTGAGCGACTCACAACTGAACGCTTCAATTTGGTCGCTTTCTAGATCGGCGATGGGGAAGGGATAGTGTAGGAAGAGAATAGCGAGGGAGGGGAGGAACAACGTCGAGGGATGGAATAGTAATGGAATGGACAGAGTAGTGAGATGGGCTAAATGGGTCTGTGGAGTGTCACTCTGCCGAGCTACCCGCCTAGCGTAGCAGGTAGGGACACGGATTGCAGTGCTGCTGGTTCTCGGTTTGGGACTGTACTGAGGTTTCTTTTGGTTTTTGTTTTGCAGGTGTCCGTGTGCATTTTAAATCCTCTGTCCCTCTTTTTTCCTCCAGTGTCCGCACCCCCTCGGAGGTGATTATTTTAGCCCCCCCCGCATAAAACAAATATTTAAATGTTCACCGATTTGGTGTTCAGCATTTGTTGAGGTGTGCAGAACTGGTTTCTGGCAGGTACTAACATACTAATTGCCATCAGATTAGGCCTTACGGTCTATCGAGTCTGCTCAAACCTCAGATCCCTAGTTGGGTGCCAAGGCCCCCCCCCCCTTGTGTTCCAGAAACCCCTATCGTCCATCCCCACTCCCCTGGGCCAGGCTATCATCTGATACATCCGCTTTCTGTGTCTGCCCCACCCTCTCTTGAAGCCCTCCACTGGGGATCTCTGAAACAGCTCACCAGGCAGCGCATTCAAAGAGTCCACAACCCTCTCAGTGAAAAACCTCCTCTTTTCCCCCCTCACCCTTCCACCTTCAAACCATGCCCTCTGGTGATACCTCCCTGCTTTAGTCTAAAGATCCCCTCCATGTTTACCCTATTTATTCCCTTGAGGTACTTGAAGACCTCAATCATGTCCCCATCTCTCTCTCCTCCAATGAAACAGGCAGAGCTTCTCAAGTCTGTATTCATACATCAACTAAATCCCCTAGTCCTCGTATCATCTTAGCTGCCCTCCTCTGTACCCTCTCCAGGAGCTGTATGTCCCTCTTCAAGTGTGGTCTCCAGTACTGTACACAGTACTCAAGGTGTGGTCTAACCAGTCCATTGTACAGCGGCAGAATCACTTCCCTGCTCCTAGAGGTGATCCCCCTTATGATGCATCCCAACATCCTGTTTGCCTTGCTAGCCGCTCTCCTGCACTGCTCAAGAGTTATTCATACATGCAACCACCATGAACTCAGGTCTTTTTCCCCTGTTGAGGCCTCCAGTGCCTCCCCTCCCAGGGTGTACCTGTGTTTAGGGTTTCCCCACCCAAGATGTAACATCTTGCACTTGGTGATATTGAAATTAAATTTCCATATCTGAGCCCAGCTTTCCAGGGTGTCCAGGTAGTACTTGCTATTTTGTGAGTTGCTGTGTTATTTTCGCTGTCGTGACATGGAACCATTCACAGGTTCTGTAGTTGCCCTCAGACACTTTTCCCATCGGCCCCCGTTCTTCGGAGTCCATGGAGGCCCATTATTGTTTACCTTTATCCACAGATACACTCATCTCATTAATAATTGATAAAAGCCTATTTAGGGACTGACATTTAATGGTCTTGACTCCGCTGCCTAGTGGGAGCCAGAACACCTTGATATTTCTTTGAGGGAGCCCCCGTTTGTCCACCAGGGCTCCTGATACATTTTCCCTCCATTTGTGCCCTTTCCTTGGCACTCCTGAAAGTGGAGTCACGGCTCCTTTAAATTTTGTACTACTGGCTGTGCATGCACAACAAGGTACATCACGGCCACCTTTTTTATTTACTTTGCACCATTCCGTGTCCCCGCTACTCCCCGGACTGGTAAACTATCCCCACTAGCACCTGGAGGCGCGGAACAAAACTTGAACCTCGGCCCCCTTCTGGCATGGGGCCGAGGATGGAGGAATACCAGCAGCCGCAGCAACGGAGCCTAAACAGGTGCACAGGCCCGAATTCCACCAAGGGCCACTGCCAAGGACATCTGTGGAGTGGCAGCCCCAACAGGTAAGCCCAGTCTGGGCTGGGGGGCTTACACCTGTATCTGTGAGGATCAGTTTCATGTACAGGATTTAAAATGTTGCAACTTACTCATGTGATGCATGAGAGAGTATAAGTTTTGTTTGTTTTTTCACGGTTGTGGCTGAAGTCATGTTTGATGTAGCGTGAGTCAGCATTAGTACGGTTCACTTTTACTTTTGACTGCGATTTGTTAAGATGGTGTTAAAAAAGGAGCTTAGGAAGTAAATTATATCCAGCTATTGGAACAGTTGGTCAGTAATTATAATGAACCGGAGTGTGGAGATAGCTGGTGTGACAAACCCAATTCATAAGATAGAATTGCTATCTTACGAGTTGGGTTCATCATCAGCTTGGACAGCGTCTTTATCTGGGTCCTTTAAGCAACACGCTTGTTGTATAAACCTCTCTAAATTAGAAGAGTGTATCACTATGAGACACTGGCTTGGACCTGTACCTTGTGCTTCGGACTGGTGACTATAGTCGGGGAGGGGGGAGCATTACGGTACACAACTCCAAGCAAGATCTCACCACTGATTCACCAAGACTCAACACCCTAATGTTTTTTCCTTTTGCTGCTTGGGGTGGGGGTGGGGGTGGGGGTGGGGAGTTAGGGTTGGAAACCCTAACGCCACATTTCCCTACATTTGGGGCATTAAATTGCCCTAACCAATGCATTAACAAAGTTGTTTGCAAAGAATATCTTAGATATCTGCCATGGATTGTAGTTTATAACCATAACACCACTCCGGAGGATGTCAAACTATCCTGTTGCCGCAAAGTACTGATGCACAGAAGCAGCTAGCACTTACAGAACCAGGAAATGCACACCCTCTAGTGGCTAAAATGCTTATTTAAAACATTAGATACAGCTTGGTAAATACACATTCAACACTTAGTTAATACATAACACCCACTATTCAAGGGAGCCAGCACCTTGGCCAGCTCAGTGTCCTCAGCAGCAGCAGCAGCAAGCTTAAGTAGTCTACTGGAGACTCCAGCTTCTCCTTTTAGATTGTTGATGAAATTAATGAGCTAAACTACGGCAAAACTGTCTCAGAACAGTGGAAAACATTGATCTAGAAAGACGGGAGAAATGGGCAATTTAAAATGAAATTAAAAGGTATAGGTACAACATTCTCTCTGCTTTAAAAACATTTTTCTAATTTTACTCATAAGTAAACACTTTCCGCAAAATAAAAATAATATTTTCAGTCACCCCATGGTTCTGTAGCAGCAGTCAAGTAAGCTTTAAACCATGATAGAGCATGTTTCTACTGTGGCATTAATCCATGGTTGGCAGGTTGGACACACTCGGCCGAGCAACCATGGATCTACTGTGGTATTAAGCCATGGTTGCTTTGTGGTCATCTGATGCTTTTTAACCAATGTGAGACCGTTATTTTGGTATTACATTTATGCCATGTTACAATGGTTCATAATTTTAGATAGGACATGTGTTTTTTAATTTTTTCCGCTGTGATGTACAAGATCTCTTCTGTCTCAGAGTAGCAAGTACCTCTAAAATGATGTCGGTGTGGGGAAAGAGTATAAACTCCAGAGTATGAGATAAAATCAAACCATACCATGAGTGTGACCAGAAATTTCAGTTTATGAAACACTGTCCAAATGTTCCCCTCCTTGCCCAGTGCACTCACCTGATTCTATGCAGTTATTCAGTATATACAGATACAGTAGGAACGGAGTCTAAGATTATAAACATTTTGATTGTTACCGGAAGATTTTTCTCATGCTTCTGAACTGAATACATGTAAGGAACAGTGTGTCATCTAATTTCAAAACTGCTGTAACCCCTCTAAATCTGGGGCTTACCTGGGTGGCCCCCTGGGAACTGCTCTACCACACTGTCACTACTGACTGATTTTCAGACCCTGGGAGCTGATCTGCATGAATGGGGGACCTGGAGGAGGTGTCAGGACTCTGTGGGAGCTGCGGGTTGTTGGTGCCTCCTGTGCAGTGCAGTTCTTGTGTGTGGAGCCGCCTCACTGCACATCAAAGGTAGGCAGACGTAAATGGAGCAGACATCCAGCTACCACCACACCACCACTGGAGAACTCTACCTACCCCTGCCACCGGAACCAGAGGGATGGACAAGGACAAAGAGGGCAAGAGCCCTCTAGAAATACAGTTTTAGGGCTAGTGCCCCTGGAATGCATGGCCATCACCATCTTAGTGACTCTTATTTTTATTTTATTTTATTGAAATCTAGGATTACAAATACCTTTGAGCAGGAATTGCTCATTTACAAAGGTTCCACATCGAAGGAATGGGGGGTATACATACATACAAAGGTCAACATAATAATACATAGTTACACAATAAAAAGAAGTAAGAGACTGAGGCTTAGGAAATTCCAGTAATTCAAAATGTGCCAAACATTAGGTAGCATGACATACCAGCCAAGGGCAATCTTAGAAATAAGCACTGCAGGTGAGAGGGAAGGGGTTATGCAGGCAGGAAGGCCACTATCAGAGGGTAGAGGGTGAGGGTAAGAGCTCTAAAGAGGAGGGGGGAGGGATAAAAGTCAGGAAATGCCGGGGAGGAAAGGGAGAGGGGGCAAGGGGGTAGGCAGGTAGAAGGGGGCAAGGCGGGAGAGGTAGCTGTCAAGACTGAAGTGGAGGGCAGTGGGTGGGCCCCTGATTAGGTGAGGCAGTCACAATGACTAGTTGAAATGAGATGAAGTCGGAGTTGTCTCTTAAAAGAGCCAAGAGCAGCAGCAGTAAGAGTTTCTTTGTTGAGAGTATTGTACCACTGTGGTGCTCTGTGGGCAAAGGCCCTCTGGCCCATGGTAGTCCGGCATCTGGGGACAAGGAAGGTTAGTTGTTGTGAACTTCTAGTTCGCTGGGTGCTGTGGTGAGGAGCTTTTCAATGCTGGGGGTATGACCCCGAGGAGGACTTTTTTGGCTAAGAGGCAGGTTTGACACTGTATCCAGCTGATGAGAGGAAGCCATCCTGCCCGAGTGTACAGGTCACAAGTGAGTGTAAGTCGGTCAGCCCCAGTTAGCAGCCTGCATGCTTTGTTGAGTGCAACTGTAATTCTGCGGAGGCAGAGCCATAAATTGCTAGCCCGTAATCGATGATGAAGGTGACAGAGCTGTTGATAGCCAACCAGAGAGTGTCAGGAGTCATGCAGTGTTTGTGCCTGTAGAGCAGGCCTATACGGATGTTGGTGGCTTTGGTGACAGAATCTATGTGCCGATGGTAGGAGAGTGAGCTGTCCAATGTGACACCTAGGTATTTAAAATCAAGAACGTGTTCAAGTAAGGTCCCTGTTTGGTTTAGGATGATGAGGTCACGGGATTTGTACTTGCTCCTGGCATTGTAGAAGGTCATAACCTTTGTTTTGCTGTAGTTCATGACCAGTTTGTGTGGCTTGAACCATTCTTCGATGCGCATGAATTCAAGCTGTAATTGTTTCTCGAAGAGCTCTGCGTTTTGGTGGCTGGTGAACATGACTGTGTTGTCGGTGTAGAGCAGTAATTTCTGGTGGCAGACACTGGGAAGGTCGTTGAGGAAGAGGCTGAAGAGTAGTGGCCCCAGGATGGACCCCTGTGGGACCCCTGAAAGGACTGGCTTTTCTTCCGAGGTGACTCTGGCAATCCTAACTCGCTGGACCCTCTCCCCAAGGTAGCTTGAAAACCAGAGCAGTGCTTCATTGGAGAGCCCAATGTTTGATAATTGCTTGAGTAGGAGTGGGTGGTTCACATTATCAAAGGCTTTCGTAAGGTCGATGAATACTGCCCCTACATAGTTTCCTTGATCGAGCGTGGTATGGATGAAGCCTGTGAATTCTAATAGTGCAGTGGTGGTACTGTTCCCTTTTCAGAAACCATGTTGCTCAGGACACTGGATGTCGTATTTTTCCAGGTACTTGACTAGCTGGTCTGAGGTGATGCGCTCCAGGGCCTTAGACAATGGAGGGAGGATGGAGATAGGTCTGTAGTTGGAGTGCAGTGATTTGTCTCCACTTTTGTGTACCAGTGTGATGGTCGCCTGTTTCCAGCGAGATGGGAACTGGGACATCCTTAGTGATAGATTAAGGACCTTTGTCAGAGGTTCAAGGACTTCTTCAAGGACAAGTGCTAACAACTTCAGGTCAAGGGGAGTCACCGCTGTAGCCTGCGTTGTGAATGGCCTTCCAAATATAGGTTCTGGCTTCATGCACTGGGATCTCCTTGAAGTAGAATTGTGGGGCAGGGTGTAGGAGAGGAGTAGTTGCAGGAGGGTTACTACCAGAGGAGGCATCAAAGAACTTAGAAGGGAGGACACTATCCAAGTTGGAGAACGCATTGTTAAAGGTGTTGGTGATTGTGTACAGGTCAGATGTTGGTGTTCCATTTATGTTGAGCATGGTGGGTGGTGACTTAGGGTCCTTGCCTGTAAGGTCTTTCAAGTTACTCCAAATTTTTTTTCCATCACCCCAGGAGTTGTAGAGAGCTTCCTTGAAGTATTTGCTTTTGGCGCGCTCCTAACTGCCCACGTGCATTCATTTCTGGCAGCTTTATATTTATGAATATCCCCAGGTTTGGATGTTGTACGGGCACAGTGCCAGAGATGATCTCTTAACCTCGGGGACAACCATTTAGAAGGTTGGGGTGTCACAGCATGCTCCTGAAGGTTCTGGGACAGGGAAGAACAGTGGTTTCTGTTCTGGAGCCTTTTCTGGACATGAAGGGTGTCATGGGTTTGCAGTGACAGCTGTGTAAACCAATGAGAGCAGACTTCAAGTGTGCCTATAAGAAGGGGACTGTGCTGTAGGCTTCCAGATCTGGAGAGACCTTGGTGGCCAGGAAAGAAAAGTTCCAGGATCAGTCCCCTCTATGGGATGCACAGAAAGCATAGGACAGAGAAGACCACTTCCATACACAGTGCGATTTAATCAAGAAAATGAAGGCTAAACTCCTAAAGTATTCAAAATACTTCAAATTTAAATATGTCCACCAAATAAATGCCACCAGTTTTTCATGGTGAACTGCCACTTCATGAGGAGCTCCTGTCAGCCTAGGTGATGACTGTTCCCAGCTGTCATGTTTACATTCCCAAACTACTGCTGGCTGTTATCTAGTAATTTGCTGTTATGACCCTCAGAAGGCTGGACACAGCTGTGTAACTCTGAAGATATTACCCGTGGCTATAATGTTCCATGTGTACACAATATAGAGAATAATGCATGGGTGGGTGTGTGTAACCAGAATTTTATACACACACCTGTATAGGATGCTACATAAACCCCGAAAGCAAAGCTCAAGAGGTTTATAAAAGCATCCCATACCAAGGGTTTGAAATTCTGAGTTACACATACCCACCCATGTCTTGTTTTTTTAGAATTACTGATGAGCATTTTCAATAAATGATTGGATAAGGTGTTTAGCTTGGAACGAATGAAAACAAGAAAAATCTTTCTGTAAAGTTTTTTTTTTTTTTTTTTAATGTAGTATGCTTTGTTTTGCACCTGATCTGCTCCCATCAGCTAAACATCTCTCCCCAGCCCTGTCACCCACTGTCTCTGGGACTTAACTCCGACCTTGCAGTGCCCCACGGTATACCCACCCACCCCCATGGTGGAGCCTCCTGGGTTCCCCAGGCCTGGGAGGTATTTAGATCAGCTGTAGACATCAGTCCAGTGAGTGATGCAGGGCCTGTGAGGAGAAAGGCAGTGTCATGCTGCCGCAATCAGAGGATTTTTCTTCCCTTATTTTATTCCCCTCTCCCAGGCACCTCGTGGGCTAGGACTGGATGAATACCTGCACACAAAGCATACAGACAACCCAGTCGGGACATGCCCTGCCCACTCAATGTGGCTCTGCTTGCACTGACACCTGTGGTCAGGCAGGTAGCAGTAAAGCAACAGAGCTCACAAACTCCCGCCCCCTCCCCCCGGAAGACAGCATCCTCTGGGATGCTCAATCTTCCTCCCCTGGCTGGTTCCGGATGACTTGGGCTTGCCTCTGAAACGGGGTCGCTGGCACTGTGAGCGATAGCACTACCACTGCACCAACAGATCAGCTTAAACTCATTTGTTTTACTAGCTAAACTCATGAACACAGACAAAAGCAGCAACATGATTCTTTTGAGCTTCATTTGTTTAAACGGGCAGCAGCTTTGGGGCCACTGTATTCGCTGCTACTATAGCATGCTTGACTGACAGCTTGCAGTTACAACTGCCTGACTGTAACGCAAATTTACAACTTTGTTATCCAGGCATTAAAAATGCTCGTCAGTAATTAGGTAAGTGGTAGTTTGCTATTATACATTTGTGGCACTTATTTAGTGGAAATAGCAACATTTCGTTCATTCTCTTGATTGAAGAGATCTCAGTGGGATAGGACCTGCTGTCTGACATCCACACACCACTGCCGAGTGATAAAAAGAAACTATGAGCCACCACAAACACTTATGGCAGTGTAACGTAGGGGGCCTCAACTCCCAAGTCAACTGGGAGGGGAGTCCACTCTATAGGGCACTTGCATCTTGGAGGCACTGGTGGGATCTATCTCTGTTACCAACAAGTAGAGTTGTGGGGGATCAGATTTTCCAGTTCTGCTGGATCAGGGAAAGTTAGGCTGGCAAATCCCAACCAAAACCAGAATCAGAACTAAAAGTGTAATAATTAGTGGTGCAATCAACAGAACACCAAAAGAGTATAGTTGCATGGAAGGTCTGGATCTGCTGTACTGAAAGTCCCGGCGTGAACCAGTGGCATCACTTCTTCTTCCATCTGTTCCATCCCACCCACCCTGCTCCACTGGTACAGTCTCACACAGGTGTAATATTGGCCTTGTCAGTGCAACAGATTTTTGTCCTGGAAGGGAGGAATGGAAAACATGCAAAGATAGCTACAAGCAGTACTGTCTTTCCAAATCAGTGAAGGTGATGGCATATAACTGCTGCCAGTACATGTATGATATATATTTTATGACTTTCAGTGACAGTGACAACAGGAGGAATGACAGCCGTCTGGGGTGTGCAGTGGCAGCAACAGAATAATACAAGATGACAAGCGGTCACCTACATACAAATATGTGAAGAATAAGGTATCATTGAAACTGAGCATCAGCTTAAAATCATTGAAGCTGGGCTGTTCACACACAAAAAAATGACTAAATTCCGCCAGGCTCAAGAAAAGAACCCGTTATGTTTGGTAAAAAAAAAAAAAGGTTTCATTTAGAGACAGTGATGTATGGTATAGTGCCCATTTAAAGAAATCAGGAGCAGGAGACATCAGTAAGGCTTTTAAGGTATTAAAGTTGAAAGTTAGACTCCATGCTGCATTTGCTCATGTACTTTTTCCAACGAGGAAAAAATAGGATAGCATGAAATTGTTTAGTCATCTATCCTTCCAAGCAATCTTTCCATAAAAGACTCACTGAACATGGTAACTGCGTTACACGGCTAATAGCTAAATCAAAAAGGAAGAGGAACCCTCTCTGGTTTTCTAGAGGTAGCACTAAAGATTAGGGAAAAGAAAAAAATGCCTTTAGACAGTTCAACGAGACCCAGAGGGAAGTTGATAGGGAGCTCTACAGGGAAAAGCTATCAGATTGGCAAAAGCTCAAACGGAGGAAGGAACAGCACTCTGAGTCAAGGAAGCTATATCAGTAAAAAAAAGATCAAAGGAGGGATAGTCAGAATAGTAACAAGCAAGGGTCAGATTGTGGAAAAAGACGAGGACAAAGCTGAAGCAGTCAATGCATTCTTTTGTTCAGTCTTCACAAATGAGGTAAATGGAAACGGGCCAACATGAAACGTAACACAGCACCCTACAGAGGGTGCAGACAAGTCCCTTCACAAGGGACAGGGTGCTGAAAGAACTGAAGAAATTGAAGACAGACAAAGCTATGGGACTGGACTGAATTCACCCAAGAATACTGAGAGAGCTTCGAGAGGAATTGACCACACCATTAGCAGGATTACTGTATATAATAAATATCTAGAAAGCGGTAGGGTGCCACAAGATTGAAAGAGGGCAACAGTGGTGCCCTTGCGCAAGAGTGGCAGCAGGGAGGAGGCAGGTAACTAACGCTCAGTTAGCTCGACTTCATTAGTGGGTAAAATCATGGAGACACTCCTTAAAGAGTGGACAGTAAACTTCCTAAAGAGGGCAGGAAAACTCGATCCCAAACAACACGGGTTCACTGCATGCAGATCATGCTAGACTAATCTGATAGAGTTCTTTGATTGGGTGGCCAGGACAGTGGACCAGGGTGGGGCGGTGGATGCGGTATACCTGGACTTCAGCAAAGCCTTTGACACCATCCCACACAGGAGGCTAATAAAAAAACTTGAACACACAGGCGTCGGTCATAAGATAGTAAGCTGGATTGCACACTGGCTGCAAGATAAGACTCAGAAGGTCACTGTAAATGGTGCCGTATCCAAAGAGGGTTATGTGACCAGCAGAGTGCCTCAGGGGTCGGTGCTGAGTCCAATCCTCAACATATTCATCAACGACATTGCTGATGGTCTAGAGGGCAAAGTCTGCCTGTTCACAGACGATACAAAACTCTGTAATAGGGTGGATACTCTAGAGGGAGCCGCTAGTATGATAGAACATCTTAAAAGACTTGAACAGTGGTCCAAGGGCTGGCAACTTAAAATTCAATGCTAAAAAATGCAACGTGATGCATCTGGGTAAACAGAACCCAGGAATACAGTATATTCTAGCTGGGTATACACTAGAGGTGACCAAGACTGAAAAGGACTTAGGCGTAATCATATCAGACAACCTTAAAGTAGGGAAACAATATGAAAAAGCAGCATGAAAGGCAAGCAGTATCCTTGGATGCACAGGCAGGGGAATTATGAGCAGGAAACAAGAAGTAATCATCCCACGCTATAGATCCTTGGGGAGACCACACCTGGAATACTGTGTCCAGTTCTGGAGGCCCCACCTAAAGAAGGACGAGGAGTGCTTGGAGACTATTCAGAGAAGGGCCACTAAGATGGTGCAGGGCTTCCATCACAAGCCATATGAATCTAGACTCAGGGACGTGAGCGTGTACTCCCTGGAACAGAGAAGGGACAGGGGGGACATAACCCGAAACTTTCAAATTCATCAAAGTATAAACACAGTTCAGGCAGACAACCTCTTCCAGGCCAACAAAGAGGCATGTACTAGATGGCACAACCTTCGCCTCAGAGGGGAAGGCTAAGAAATGTCAGGAAGTACTTTTTCATGAAGAGGGTGATAGACCTATGGAACAGCCTTCCCCCAGTGGTGGTTGCAGCAAAGACGGTGAATTAATTTAAACACATATGGGATCGATACTACAGTAAAAGCAAAACAAGCAACCTACAGGGGCGGGAGTAGGATTCATGGGCAGATTAGATAGATCACAAGGTCCCCATCTGCTGTAATCTTATGTTCTTTCGACATCAGACTATTTTTCATCTTGCTGTACATCGTGCAGCTCATAATTGTAATTCCGTGTGGGCAAGTTGACTTTTGAAGATGCCAATTGTTCAACACATTCAGGTGGAAGTGTAGCTCTGATTGGCGATACTATGTCACCAGTGGTGCTGAATGTCCTTTCTGAAGGTACACTTGAGGGTGGACAACCAAAATAATAGGCAGCAGCTTGAACAAGAGGTTTCCAAATGGGTCTCTTTGATGTCCAGCACAACAAAGGATCTTCTTCAGGGTTTGAGTCTCTGGGTTCATCAAGATATGCAGTAAGCATTCGTTCAGCAATGAAGTCCTCTTGTAACAGGATTTCTAAAGGTGGCCTTCTTTTTTCAATCTGACTTAAGTTCAAATAGGTGTGTGGGATGCTCATCCTCTGCAGGTGTGCTAGAGGTAGGCATACTCCTGAAGGTTTCAATATGAAACTGGCACTTGAACCCTGTGCCTGAGGACGGTTTCTCTGTCATACTGGAAGAAGCAAAGCTCTGAAGAGTGCTTGGGCCACTTACACCTCTCCGATTATGTGCTGTTTATAGCCCTGTACAGCAGTCGGATCCTGAACAAGGAAGTCATTCATAAAACAAGGATCTAATATTGTAGCTGTGACATATTTCTTATCTTTCTGTATATCAGCAAACTACCCAAGGGCCTCATCATTCAATGTCTGTGCCAGCTGTATTAAATTAGAAGAGTAGTCACCATTGTCAAGTGTTTCATTAGTGACGTTGAGGAGAATACGCACCATGGGAATGACCTCAGTAACAGAGGCACTGCTGCTGCCGAGTTCTCGAGTAGCACTATCAAACGGGTCAAGGACGTGACAAAGTTGGTCCATGACCATCCATCGCTGAACAGTTCCACAAATGTCACATGACATAACCATCACATGTGCGGTCTTGTTTTGTTCCACCAGTCTTTCTATCATGTAAAATGCAGAACTCCATCTAGTTGTGATGTCCAATACCCAGGAGCATTAAGGCCGTTTTGACAGAATGTCCATAGTGTGGCAGTTGCTTTCACTGACCTGTGGAAGTGGCTAGTTATTCTATATACCATTGCAATAAGATTGCTGATACTTGTGCTCTTGTCTAAAGCTTGGTGGACAACAAAATTTTGTGTGTGAAAAGCAGTTCACATTTACTTTTTCCTCCATGTCACTGTCACTCTAACATTTTACCATGTTAGCCGCATTATCTGTCACTGTCATGCCTATTTGTAATCCATTTGTCAGTATTCATTCCTCCCACAGTTTTTCCTAGGATGTTACATATTTCGACTGCAGTGTATTCACCATCCATTTCAATGGCACTGAGCAATTCCCTTCCCTTGTACTGCCCTTTTGGTATCAGATTAGCCTGCTTCTGTGACTGTAAGAAACCAATCCAGTGTGCGGTCAGAGAAATATGCCCCGCCTGAGTTGATGTCCTTGTCCAAATATCTGTTGTGAAGTGTACAGCCCCACCCTCTGCCTCCATATATGCATGCATAATGCAGGTTTTGACTGCTTGGTAAATCTCTGGAACTGCTCTGTGGGTAGGGGAAAGGGGAAATTGTTTAACCAGGAAAGGCACACAAAGCTAGAGCTCGTTTCCAGGTGTGACCTGGGAGCACAAGGAAGTTAAGTAACTTGCTCAGGGTCACACAGTATGCAAGTGGAGACTGATGGGATTCAAACCCAGGTCTCCAGATTTGCAGCTCAGTGCCCTAAACCATTACGCGATACAGCCTCCTGGATGGTATTTCACATCTTGGCTGTAAAAATGGAAGCAACCTTCAAAATCCAACATTTTCCACAACAGAAAAACGTTGATCTGTCCCTACATTTCAGCAATGAGCTGTGTAATCTGAGAAGCAGCTGAATACTTGGGGTCAAATTTGATCTTGCAATCAACTGACTGAGCTATAGCTAATTGCTTGGCTTCTGGAAAAGGACGGCCAGCGCACAGGTGCTGCTGCTCTGCTGTGGCAGAGGTGTTGGTGATAGGAGAATTGTGTCAGCTAATGTTGCAAAGTCCACAGAAGTCAACCTGCTTATGAAGGTAGAGGCTGTGTAACTGATCTCCCTCTGCCACCAAAACTGCCTGGGGGGGAATGACTGCTACTACTACCACCATGATCCAGCTCCGATTCACCCAAATTATCACCAACATCTAAGTTGCCCATACATGGCTCGGTTAAATGTGTAGGATAAGCAAGTACATGAGAGTGTTGCCGCACTGAGTGTCACCTCATGGCAGTAGTTCCCATGCCACTGAGTTTCTTCCCCCTACTAAGGGCTGGTTTACAGTGCACACATAATGCTTTAAGTTCATCAGTGGAACGTAACAAAAAGTGATTCCACACCATGCTGGTACATTTTTGGATTTTAAAGCCAGGCGAGGAATATGACTACTCTGAGTCTTAATGAAGGTGCAACAGGACGTACAAGAACAGAACTGGGGCTGGTAGTAGCAGCAGACAGTGGTCTAGTGGTGGCAGAGGGAGACAGGAGGAGGGAACCTGTGGAAGTAGAAGCAGTTTGTCTGGTCACTGTAATCACTGCAGCACTGAAGAAGAAGGCAGAGGAAGGGGTTCATTCTTGTCACAACTGGGTGTGATTGTGACATCACTATTTTCATGTGACACTACATCATCACATCATCATCATGATCAGGGTCAAAATCAATAGGTACATAGGCCAGGATTCACAAAGGGTGCGCAAAGTGGGTGCAAATGTTTGCGCTGCACTTCCCAGCTGCGCTGGTGGACAACGGAGCTATTCAGTCAGATAGCCCAGTGGGCTATCCGACCATGAATAGGGGTTTGCGGGGCAGCACTAACCCAGGAAAAGCAGTGGAATACTTGTAGCACTGCCCCCACAACCTGCCAGGAAAATGGCCCCGCAGCCAATAGCACTCAGGCGCTAATGTGCTATTTATCGACGGATGCATGCAAATGAGCCCATTTGGCGTGCAAGGTGTTAGTGGCCATTAACATGCCCATTATGGGCTCATTTGCATGCCATTAGTGTGGCGTTGCATGCACCCCCCCACCAGCCCAAGCCCCACACAGCCGCATTCCCCCATAGTGTATTGGCAACCCCCCACCCCAATCGTGGACCCGATGGTAGAAGAAATATATTTCCTTAGTGTAGGTTTCTGCCCCAAATCACCTGATTACCCACCCGTTATTACAATAAAAGTTTTCCCATAGTGTAGTGCTCTCTCCTCGGTCCCCGAACACCACCGGTTATTGCAATAGAGGTTTTCCCATAGTGTAGTGCTCTCTCCTCGGTCCCCGAACACCACCGGTTATTACAATAGAGGTCTTCCCATAGTGTAGTGCTCTCTCCTCGGTCCCCGAACACCACCGGTTATTACAATAGAGGTCTTCCCATAGTGTAGTGCTCTCTCCTCGGTCCCCGAACACCACCGGTTATTACAATTGAGGTCTTCCCATAGTGTAGTGCTCTCTCCTCGGTCCCCGAACACCACCGGTTATTACAATTGAGGTTTTCCCATGTGTGGTGCTCTCTCCTCGGTCCCCGAACACCACGGTTATTACAATTGAGGGTATTCCCATAGTGTAGTGCTCTCCTCGGTCCCCGAACACCACGGTTATTACAATAGAGGTTTTCCCATAGTGTAGTGCTCTCTCCTCGGTCCCTAGAACACCACGGTTATTACAATAGAGTTTTCCCATAGTGTAGTGCTCTCTCCTCGGTCCCGAACACCACAGTTATTACAATAGAGGTTTTCCCATGAGTGTAGTGCTCTCTCCTCGGTCCCCGAACACCACGGTTATTACAATAGAGGTTTTCCCATGAGTAGTGCTCTCTCCTCGGTCCCCGAACACCACCGGTTATTACAATAGAGGTTTTCCCATAGTGTAGTGCTCTCTCCTCGGTCCCCGAACACCACCGGTTATTACAATAGAGGTTTTCCCATAGTGTACTGCTCTCTCCTCGGTCCCCGAACACCACCGGTTATTACAATAGAGGTTTTCCCATAGTGTACTGCTCTCTCCTCGGTCCCCGAACACCACGGTTATTACAATGAGGTTTTCCCATAGTGTACTGCTCTCTCCTCGGTCCCCAGACACCACGGTTATTACAATAGAGTTTTCCATAGTGTACTGCTCTCTCCTCGGTCCCCAGACACCACGGTTATTACAATAGAGGTTTTTCCCATAGTGTAGTGTCTCTCCTCGGTCCCCGAACACCACCGGTTATTACAATAGAGGTTTTCCCATAGTGTAGTGCTCTCTCCTCGGTCCCCGAACACCACCGGTTATTACAATAGAGGTTTTCCCATAGTGTAGTGCTCTCTCCTCGGTCCCCGAACACCACCGGTTATTGCAATAGAGGTTTTCCCATAGTGTAGTGCTCTCTCCTCGGTCCCCGAACTCCACCGGTTATTACAATAGAGGTTTTTCCATAGTGTAGTGCTCTCTCCTCGGTCCCCGAACTCCACCGGTTATTACAATAGAGGTTTTCCATAGTGTAGTGCTCTCTCCTCGGTCCCCGAACACCACCGGTTATTACAATAGAGGTTTTCCATGTGTGGTGCTCTCTCCTAGGTCCCCGAACACCACCGGTTATTACAATAGAGGTTTTCCATAGTGTAGTGCTCTCTCCTCGGTCCCCGAACACCACCGGTTATTGCAATAGAGGTTTTCCATAGTGTAGTGCTCTCTCCTCGGTCCCCGAACACCACCGGTTATTGCAATAGAGGTTTTCCATAGTGTAGTGCTCTCTCCTCGGTCCCAGAACACCACCGGTTATTGCAATAGAGGTTTTCCATAGTGTAGTGCTCTCTCCTCGGTCCCCGAACACCACCGGTTATTACAATAGAGGTTTTCCATAGTGTAGTGCTCTCTCCTCGGTCCCCGAACACCACCGGTTATTACAATAGAGGTTTTCCCATAGTGTAGTGCTCTCTCCTCGGTCCCCGAACACCACCGGTTATTACAATAGAGGTTTTCCCATAGTGTAGTGCTCTCTCCTCGGTCCCCGAACACCACCGGTTATTGCAATAGAGGTTTTCCCATAGTGTAGTGCTCTCTCTCGGTCCCCGAACACCACGGTTATTGCAATAGAGGTTTTCCCATGAGTGTAGTGCTCTCTCCTCGGTCCCGAACACCACGGTTATTACAATGAGGTTTTCCCATAGTGTAGTGCTCTCTCCTCGGTCCCAGACACCACGGTTATTGCAATAGAGGTTTTCCCATAGTGTAGTGCTCTCTCCTCGGTCCCGAACACCACGGTTATTGCAATAGAGGTTTCCCATAGTGTAGTGCTCTCTCCTCGGTCCCCGAACACCACCGGTTATTGCAATAGAGGTTTTCCCATAGTGTAGTGCTCTCTCCTCGGTCCCCGAACACCACCGGTTATTGCAATAGAGGTTTTCCCATAGTGTAGTGCTCTCTCCTCGGTCCCCGAACACCACCGGTTATTGCAATAGAGGTTTTCCCATAGTGTAGTGCTCTCTCTCGGTCCCAAACACCACGGTTATTACAATAGAGGTTTTCCCATAGTGTAGTGCTCTCTCCTGGTCCCAGACACCACAGTTATTACAATAGAGGTTTTCCAGTGTGGTGCTCTCTCACCGGTCCCCGAACACCACAGTTATTACAATAGAGGTTTTCCCATGGTGTAGTGCTCTCCCTCGGTCCCCGAACACCACGGTTATTACAATGAGGTTTTCCATAGTGTAGTGCTCTCTCCTCGGTCCCCGAACACCACAGTTATTGCAATAGAGGTTTTCCCATAGTGTAGTGCTCTCCTCGGTCCCAGACACCACGGTTATTGCAATAGAGGTTTTCCCATAGTGTAGTGCTCTCTCCTCGGTCCCCAAACACCACCGGTTATTGCAATAGAGGTTTTCCATAGTGTAGTGCTCTCTCCTCGGTCCCCAAACACCACCGGTTATTGCAATAGAGGTTTTCCATAGTGTAGTGCTCTCTCCTCGGTCCCCAAACACCACCGGTTATTGCAATAGAGGTTTTCCCATAGTGTAGTGCTCTCTCCTCGGTCCCCGAACACCACGGTTATTGCAATAGAAGGTTTTCCCATGGTGGTACTCTGCCGGTCCCCGAACACCACCGGTTATTGCAATAGAGGTTTTCCCATAGTGTAGTGCTCTCTCCTCGGTCCCCGAACACCACCGGTTATTGCAATAGAGGTTTTCCCATAGTGTAGTGCTCTCTCCTCGGTCCCCGAACACCACCGGTTATTGCAATAGAGGTTTTCCCATAGTGTAGTGCTCTCTCCTCGGTCCCCGAACACCACGGTTATTGCAATAGAGGTTTTCCATAGTGTGAGTGCTCTCTCTCGGTCCCCGAACACCACGGTTATTACAATAGGGTTTTCCCCATGGTGTAGTGCTCTCTCCTCGGTCCCCGAACACCACCGGTTATTACAATAGAGGTTTCCCCATAGTGTAGTGCTCTCTCCTCGGTCCCCGAACACCACCGGTTATTACAATAGAGGTTTTCCCATAGTGTAGTGCTCTCTCCTCGGTCCCCGAACACCACCGATTATTGCAATAGAGGTTTTCCCATAGTGTAGTGCTCTCTCCTCGGTCCCCGAACACCACCGGTTATTACAATAGAGGTTTTCCCATAGTGTAGTGCTCTCTCCTCGGTCCCCGAACACCACCGGTTATTACAATAGAGGTTTTCCCATAGTGTAGTGCTCTCTCCTCGGTCCCCGAACACCACCGGTTATTACAATAGAGGTTTTCCCATAGTGTAGTGCTCTCTCCTCGGTCCCCGAACACCACCGGTTATTACAATAGAGGTTTTCCCATAGTGTAGTGCTCTCTCCTCGGTCCCCGAACACCACCGGTTATTACAATAGAGGTTTTCCCATAGTGTAGTGCTCTCTCCTCGGTCCCCGAACACCACCGGTTATTACAATAGAGGTTTTCCCATAGTGTAGTGGTCCCTTCCAATCCCTGATCGCCCGATTACCCACCCGTTATTACAATAAAATTGTTTCCGTAGTGTAGTGGTCCCCCCAACCCCCCACCCACTCCATTAAGCACATACCACCCCGCTCCCCCAGCCCCAGCACGGTCGCCGGTTGGCAAGCAGCACAGCCCTCCTCACACCTCCACGGCTGCCTACCGACTGAACTGTCAATGACAGCTTATAGTAAACACTACAAGCCAGGCAGCCATGGAGGTGTGAGGAGGGCTGTGCTGCTTGTAGACCGGTGACCATGCTGGGGAGGGTGGTGGTGGTGTGTGCTTAATGGGGTTGGGGGGACCACTACACTACGGAAACGATAACAGGTGGGTAAGCGGGCGATCAGGGGTGGAAAGGGACCACTACACTATGGAAAAACATTTACTGTAAAAACAGGTGGGTAACCGGGCAATCGAGGAGCGGGGTGGGACCACCACACTACGGAAAATAATTTATTTAATTTATGGGTAGGTGATCTGGTGATCGGGGAGCAAGGTGGGACCACTACACCATGGAAAAACATTTATTAAACTTATGGGTGGGGGGCCAGCCCGGTGGCACTTAGGGTTGAGGCGCTGGACACCACACCTCGCGCCACACTGGTGACCCAGGTTTGGGACCAGCCCCGGGTGACTGGGGGTCGGTGAGGGCAGGGAGAGATTGAGCGTCCGGAGGACAGCTGTCTCTTCCCGGGGTGGGTTAGGGCTGCAGGTTGCTCAACGAGCGCCCTCTGGCGGAGGCTGGGGGGTGAGCTGAGCAGTAGCATGCGAAGGGTGTACACCAGGGGTGGAGCTACGGCTCCAAGAACGAGAAAAATAGAGAAAAAAACCTTCGCCGCTGATAGGCGAAGGTGCCTTCCCTCCGCATTCCACGCTCCCGTAGTCGGGCCTGAAGTCCTCTCCGCTTTCCCCCTTCTCCGGCCCGGTGTCTCAATCCTAATAGAAAGAGCGCACTGGGCGGGGGCAACCCTTCCTCGGAGGGTAGACCCGGGGGATGCCCGGTGCTGGGGAGTAGCGGAGGAGGACACAGTAGGGCCATGCAGGGAGGTAGAGAGTGTGGCAAGGTAGGGTCGCTGGAGAGAGTTCAGCGGTGTGGGAGAAAAAACAGAATTTGAAAAAAAAAAAATTAATAATTTATGGGTGGGTGATCCAGTGATCGGAGGCAGGGGTGGGACCACTACACTATGGAAAATAATTTACAGTCAGACCTGGTTAATCCATAAACATTTGTTTTTGCCCAATTTATTACGTAATAAATATATACGTAGTAACCAAACAAACTGTTTTCTAATCATGTAATTGTAACTATGTAATTGCGTACCTTCCCATTTCCCCCTTTCCCCGGTCGCACCTGGAAACGAACCTTGACTCAGTGTGCCTCTCCCAGTCCCCAGCTTCAAATAAATAAATAAATGTCCAGAGGATTTTTATTAACATGGCAAAAAATCCATTTCAGAGGTTCCCTGTTCGGATTATCAGGTATACGTAATAACAAGGCACGGATCAACCAGGTCTGACTCTATTTAATTTACGGGTGGGTGATCTGGCGATCGGGGTGGGACCACTACACTAACGACATTTTTTTTTTTTACTTTTTGTTTATAAAATTTTATGAAATGCAGCAAAAAACATATTTGCGTAAGATTACACGAAGTCACAGTATGAAAGACATGCACTTCATAGGATAAATATACAGGCTCCATAGAAAATATTACATTAAACTGTTGTTCATTCACTACCCATGAACTGCCTGGAATTACAAAGGAGTTACATTCCAGCTAGATAGCAATGTAGGAGAGTACGCTCTCACCTTCTGTGTATCTCGAAGGGTATCAACCATTGTTTCTGCCCCCTGTAGGATTCTAAATAATAATCAGAGGGCTGAAAATAACCCTATCAAGAAATCATTAAGGCCATGCATCAGATGTTCTGTGCTCAATTATGTTGCACTACACCCCTACCCCTGAAGCCATACCAGATGGCTGGTAGGGAGACTGGATATTGATAAGGATTTATTACTACAAACTAAAGTTCACAAACTGATTGGAGTGTCATCTCAATCCTATTTTGAACTGATCTCCTGATGGGCAGGTCATTATAACACAAAAACGGATTTGAGTGAAACCAACATAACTAAAACTCTTTAACAGGCTAACAACTTATCCTAAACATTAGGAAACTGAAAAGTCTTGAGGGGTCTGTGAAAAACTCCCAGACAGGGGAACACATCCTAGAACCAAAAGGAAGCCAAAATCAGCTCAGTCATTGGTGTCCAGCTCTAGCTCTTCATCTCCCTCCTGCTCCTTGGAGACATGCCGATCAGAGAGGAGCTTCGAGGCAAATGCAGCTGCTGCATCAGGGTCCGACAAAATGTGAGTTTTATTAGAGTGATGGAGCTGTAGGCACACTGGAAATAAGAGTCACGCTGCAATGCCTTTCTCTAAGGGATTTTTTGGTGATCTGAAGTGCTTTTCTTTGGGTCTGTGAGGAAATGTCCGGGAATAGGGCTATTTTGCTACCTTCCCACACCATGTCCCTGCATTGTCTGGCGGCCTGTAGCAGTGGAATGCGGGCCTCCGAGCCAGAAAAAGTCACAATGGCAGTCAGCGGACGTGAACTAGGGGTACCTCGTGCTCTAGTACGCATGGGAATGGCAAATGATTTAAGTAAGCATTAAGCCACGACGGAGGTGTGCTCTAATGCTGGATTGATGCATGGGGCGGTGCGTGCCGAGGCCCATGGCCGAGGCTACCGCCCCTGCATCAATGCATTAGGAGCACACCGACGGAGTGGCAATGCTTTTATAACTATGTGTGCGGTCAGTGGAAGCATCTGGAGCGGTCCCAGTGTGCGAGACAAGCAGTAGCTGCGGAGGGAGCTCTTAGCGACCGGTCACCCTGTGCTCTGCTTTCACAGTGCGGTGCACACGCCTGGATGAGTACCCGATGCAGTCCTTACCTGCTGTCCCTGGAGTCGCGCAGACGTGTGCAGCCAACATCCGTCGCACTCCTGTGCGACTCACGCGCTGTTGCCGTGATGAGCTTCCGGAGGTCTCCGTGAGGAGTGGGCGGCGAGTCTCGCACTGTGCATCCTGGGGGGCTTCCCTTCCTCTTCCCTCCCGCACACTGCTCCGGTGATGCCCTGCTCCAGGTCGGCTCTCGCTGCTGCTCCTGGGTCTGGTTGGCTGCCTCTCGCAGATGTCCGCCGCGAGTACTGCTCCCCCGTGCCCGTTTCCGCCGGCGGATGACTCCAGGTGTTGGCGCTCCTCTCTCTGCTGAGCTCGGTCTCAGTGCTGCTAGGCAGGGGGTCTGGACGGTGATGGTACTGCCGAAGCAGGCACGGCATATACCCTGGGTTAATGCCCGCCTCGGCTGCCGTCTCGTGACCCTCCTACGCCTATCGCAGCGCGAGATCACAGGCACACTATTGATGCCATGTTACAATGGCAGTTATACTGGAATCCTCCGGCAGCAGCCTCCAGTCAGAAAAAATTAACCGGGTAACTGCAGCAAGTACCTCCGTGTTCCCAGCAAATCTTGGTGAGAACCCCATGATCTGAACATTGGTTTGCAGCTGTGAGTTTTCCAGGGCCTCTATCTTAGTCTTGATAAACTGGAGATCCTGCACGAATGTCACGTTTCTTTCTTGCTGATGGTCCCTCTCAGCATTGAGCTCTAAAATATGATCATCATTGATTTGGATTTTGGTGTCGAGCTCCGTAAAATGAGCCTCCAACGCAGTGAGCCGATTATTTGTTTCTAATCCCTGTGGCCTGTATCTTCTGCCGCATCGCCACAATCTGGGGATTAGGCGTGTTGGGTGATTTTGTGTCCGTGGAAGCTGATGACCCAGCCCCCGTACCTCTTGAGCCAGGTGTGGACGATAAATAAGCCTCCAGATTCATTACAGTGTATTTACGATCGTTTTCTGGAGCCATAAAGCGCTCCCCAGTTATTCAGACACAATTGATGATGATCAGGAACAAAGTCCAAGAGTCAGAAACTGTTAAATTTAGCTTTGATGTTTAGCTTTATCAGTGATTCAGAACAAAGCTACAGCCATGTTGGGTGCTCCACAGCAACCCCCCCCCCCCAAGTTTTTATTGTAGTAATGGGTGGGTAATCAGGCAATCGGGGACCGGGGAGGGGGAATGGGGCTGCAGTACCTCCGGCAGTTACTAGTGTTGCGCAGATTACCGCAAGGTATTTTTGCTCCACGCAAGGACCTTCGCAAAGGCCCTTGCATGGAGTAAATCATTAGTGAATGGGATTGCGAGGATATGCAGGTCCCTGCCCCTCATTTGAATTCAGTCCCGAACTTTGTCGACGCAAACCCAGTTCTGACAGCAAACTGGGCTTTGTGAATACCAGCTACTCACAAAGCTTAGTTTGCCCCAGGCAAATGGATTTGCACTCAGGGAAAGCTTTGTGAATCCTGCCCATAGTCTCTGTCAGACGCATGTGAGGAGTCAGCATCATTTTTAGCGGACTCGTCACCATTCTCAGGATAGGAGTCAGACTCAGAATCAGAAGGAGTGTTTAACTCAGCCTTAGCCCAATCTGTATGTGGCAGAAATGAAGAAGGGGGTACTTGAAGCTGTGGTGATGATGATGAACAAACTGCAGCATAGTTCTGCAATGGAATACATGTAGGACTGCTTACTTCTCTGTTTAATGAAGATGATGTGGCACTGGCACCTGATGTCACTGGCGTTCCTGAATGTTTCATAGGACTGAAGTTTTTGGGCTTTATAACGCTACCTGTCCTGTTACATTTCACCAACTGGAATGGACTTGACGCTGTCTTCTTTGCTTGCTTTGCTGAATTAGTATCCAAAGGTCACTTATTTTTGGTTTCGACTCTGGGTATAGGCCCAGGCAAGGATCCACGGCAGAAAGGTCCTGCCGTTTACCTTTGTCTCTACAGTCTCTAGTGCTCATGTTGTCATTAGTGGGGTCATACAACTGTACGTGACACACAGATCTGGATATTTCTCTGACTGCTCACTAGCCAAGGCAACTATGAGAGAGCTGTACACTAATGGACCTGACAGCAGGCAGCCAGGCATGCTAGGTGGTAACAAGCAGAGGCATACTACACTGACCAACTGGTCCTACAGTTTTTTTGGGAGGGAGTGGAAAAATAGACAGGCATTTAAACTGCAACTAGCCCCTTGGGCAACTGTGAGAGAGCAGTAAACAAGCAGATGTGGCAGTAGACAACCAGGCATACTAGGTGGCAACAAGCAGAGGTGTGCTACCACTTACAGACTGGTCTGAGAATTTTATTTATTTATTTTTTTTTAAGGAAAAATAGCCAAGTGCTTAAATGCAACTAGCCATTTGGGCATCTGTACGAAAGCAGCACATAAATGGATGCAACAGCAGGCATGCTAACTGGCAACAAGAAAAGGTGTACAAACTGATCGACTGGCCTTACAATTTTTTTTAAAAGGAAAAATAGCCAAGTGGTTAAATGAAACTAGCCCCTCGAGTAACTGTGGGTCAGCCATCAGGCAGACAGGCACACTATGTAGCAACAAGTAGAGGCGTACTACACTGACCGACTGGTCCTACAGTGTTTTGGGGGAGTGAAAAAATAGGCAAGTGCTTAAATGGCAAGTAGCCCCTTGGGCAACTGTGAGAGAGCAGTAAACAAGTGGACATGACAGCAAGACAGGCATACTCGGTGGCAACAAGCCGACGCGTACTACACTGACTGACTGGTCCTACAGTTTGTTTTTTTAAAGGAAAAATAGCCAAGTGCTTAAATGCAACTAGTCCTTTGGGTAACTGTGACAGAGCAGTACACAAGTGGACATGACAGCAGGTAGACAGGCAAGCTAGGTGGCAACAAGCAGAGGCAAACCATACTGACCGAGTGGTCCTAAATTTTTTTTTTAGAAAAAATAGACAAATGCTTAAACTGCAACTAGCCCCTTGAGCAACTATCAGAGAGCAGTACACAAGTGGATGTGACAGCAGATAGCCAGGCACACTAGATGGAAACGGGCAGAGGTGTACTACACTGACCAACTGGTCCTCGATTTTATTTCTTTAGGAAACATAGCAAAGTGCTTATACTGCAACTAGCCAGTCGGACAACTGTGAAAGAGCAGTGCACAAGTCAATGTGACAACAGACAGCCAGGCACAGTAGGTGGCAGCAAGCAGATGCATTCTACACTGACAGACAGGTCCTACTAACTTCTTTTTTAAAGAAAAAATAGCCAAGTGCTTAAAGGAGTACTACTGTCAGAGATAAATCAGTGACCGCTGCACAGACTGGGGCTTCAGTATCCCGATCCCCACTGCAGGCACAATCTTCATTCAGATATGGTCATACCTGAATCCTCGTAAAATTGAAGGCGGCTCTCCTAGCAGGCAGCATTTGACTGCATGCCTAACAACACACCCTGGCCTACCTGGCCCAGAACGCATCCTGCTCGGCCAGGGCTTCCCCTTCCCACAGTTCTGCCTAAACTGGCCGTTCTCTCTGATAAGCATGCAGCTCGAATGAATCCACAAAGACAGCACAAAGCTAACCTTAAACACTTTAAAAGTTACCTGGTCAGATTGGTACTCCTGTTACTACTGCTCTCAGGCAACATCCACCCTAATCCCAGCCCCCTCTATATCAGGGGTTGAGTGCACCGAAACCAGGCACCTTAACCTTTGTGTCACTAAACATCCGCAGCCTGACAGCAAAGTTTGACAACCTTCAAGCCTGGGTAGCCCTACATTATCCAGATGTACCGTCTGTGGTAGAGACATGGCTCACTCCCAAGATCCCTGATGGAGCCATCAGTCTGCCAGGCTATTCGATCTTTAGGCAAGATCGTTACTCTAAAAAAGAGGTGGCGGCTGTGCAATCTACCTTAAGGACAGCCTTCAGGGCATAGTCCTGAATTTACTCAGCCTAGGTACGTTCGCCCAGGCCCTTGCCATTAAGGTTCTTCTTGGGGCCCACAACAAAACTGTCACAATTCTGTCTATATCCCCCCAAAGAACTCGGCCCAAGGTCTCCATGCCATCATAGACTGTCTTGAAAGCCTAACCCTAAGCTCTGAGGTTATAGTCTTAAGTGATTTCAATATTAATTGGCTTGCTCCGAAGCTAACCAATTCAAAGATGCAATTCAGGCAATCCACTTTACCCAGCTCATTGAAACACCCACTAGAACTAACTACAGGATGTGCACTAGTACTTTGATTGACTGAGTGCTCACCAACCAACCTGACCATGACTCTAATGCCTCCCTCCTCCCGGACGACATCAATGACCACTCCCCTGTCATGTTCAGTTGGGCTAATAATTTTTCCAAACCGCCTCCTAGAACAATCACCAGCAGAGTCCTCAAACCTGGTCATGCTGCCTGCTTCAAAATGGATCTCCTCAATGCTGACTGGTCCTCGTTTTTTGAGGCTTCCGACATTGACGACGCGCTCGACAATTTCATCCGTGTCTTCAATACAATCTGTGACACCCATGCTCCCATAAAAAAGCAGAAGATCAAAGGCTACTTTAAACCCTGGATGAGCCCTGATACCCTTGAACTAATGAAAAATAGAGACCACCTCTGGCATATAGCTAGGGCCACTGGCAAGCAGTCTGATATCCTGAACTACAAACGTATGAGGAACAACTGTACCAGGACCATCCAATTAGTCAAAAACGTATACTATAAAGTTGCCCTACCAAGAACTGGAATGACGGGCACAAATTCTGGGCTAACCTAAATGAGGTCACCGGGCGAGAACCCAAAACAGCCCCTACCATGCTCTGCATTGATGGCTCCCCTATCCTTGACCGTAAATCTATCATCAACACCTTTAACCAGTGTTGGAGAAGTTACTTTTTCTATTACTTTATATTAAACTACTTTGAGTTAGAACTGTTACTTGGGCTGTGATATTGTAACTATTGGGGCTTGTGGGAACACTTGTTTGGCAGTGATAATCAGAGTGAAATTTAATGTGACGTTTGCCTGGTGTTAGAGGAAGGGGTAATTACAAGAATCATCTTGTCTTTCATTGTCCACCTGGGAACAGAAGTAGGAGGTTGTTTAAGAAAGAGGTTTGGTTTATATTCTGTTTTAACTGAAATATTTGAATAGTTTTGTACTTGAAATTAGTTCTGTGTGTTAAAAATTACTACTCTGAGTTAGAACTGTTACTTGGGCTTTGATATTGTAACTATTGGGGCTTGTGGGAACACTTGTTTGGCAGTGATAATTAGAGTGAAATTTAATGTGATGTTTGTCTGGTGGTGGTAAATCCCTCCCACCCATCCTGTTTTGTAGGCTTTCTTAAATACTGAAAAGCCACTGGGGTTGGGATTGAAGGGCTGTGCATTTCTGTTTATGACTGAAATTTGAAGCAGCAGGAACTGGTGGGCCTGTGACATCATACGGTACCTGATGTCTGCATATACACACTGTTAGCAGGACTAGACACACACACTGGACTGTATGTGTTTGTGAGACTTGGGAACGGTATTCCAGGGGGAAGGGACTGAGAAAAGGGGTGTGTGCCATTATGAACGTTGAGGGACAAACAGGGTGGCCACATTCCACCATGGCAGGCATCTTCGGAAGGGTTGTAGGCTGCACAGGCTGTAGGGTGGCAATAATTCTCAATTGGGCCTGAAGAGAGGGAGGCTGCCCACTCTGTAGACAGCTATCTCATATCAAGAGTGAAGTATATTGGTTAAGGAGTAAGCTGGGGGAGTTGGGGGGTGTGACCAAGCATAAGGGGTGTGGGTGTGGATATGGGCGGCAGAAGGGTGGGGCTAAGGGGAGGCTGAGGCAACGCTCAGAAATTACAGGACGTTATGTTACACCAAGCAGGAGGGGGATATTAGGGACAGAGGACCCTTAGATAGGGATGTTGACACTAAGGGGAAAACTTACGGGGTAAACATTCCAAATATAAAGAGAGTGGAGGGGGAAGAGTCAGGAGGGGCTGTTGTGGGGAAGCCTAGAAGAGCAGACTGTGGGAAGGGAGCTCCTAAGGAGAACAGGGCAAGAGGGGAGGAAGAGGGGCAGTCGGGGGAAACTCAGGTTACTTGATGGAGGATGGCATAGAGTGTTACAATCAATTTGAGCTACTAAGCAACCTAGAGGGGGAGGAAGGGGTTAGTGGAAATGAAGAAACTGACACAAAGACTGAGGGGAGGGAGTCTGATACCCATAGGACATCACAGACTGGCAACGGAAAGGATAGCAATAGTCCCAGAGGGAGAAGGGGAAACGTAAATGTTAAGCAGATGGGGAGATGCAACATATTGCAGACATGAGGGAGGAGAGCACGACTGGAGAGAAACTGGGAGACAAGGAGGTGGGGGAGGGGCCCCCCTTCAGGAGGGGTATCTGTACCAAGGATGGGGCCCTAGGTAAAGGGGACCCACAGAGGGCCTCTGAAGGTAGGGGTACTATTGCAAGGGAGGAGGATGGTGGTGTGGGGGAAGGGGAAACCATCAGGGCCAGGATAAATGGTTTTGATAAGAGAGGGTTAAAGGGGACACCTATTCGGGGGGGACTGAGTTAAGTGGGCAAAATAACAAGGGAGGCAGAAAGGGGAGGGTGACAAGGGGGTCTCTAATAAGGTGGGAAAACTCCCATGGAATTGAGATCACGAATAAAGGGGGGGATGGGGGGTTGACAGCGCATAGTGGAGGTAACCATAAGGATGATGGCGGAGTTAAGGTTCTGTTATTGGGAGACTCGATGATTAGGGGTATCCATTGGGAGGGACAGGGGGGTGGATGCCATAGACAGGTGAAGGTAGTGAGTATCTCTGGGCTGATGGCGCACAGAGTAAAGTTCATGGTGTACGAACTGGTTAGGGATTGTGGAGGGAAACCGGATTTTCTGCTGCATTTGGGAACTAACGATCTAGAGGAAAATAGCGTTTTGGAAATCCAAGCAAGGTTCCGAGAACTTGCCAGAGTCTGTCGGGATAATGGATGCAACATTTCCTTTTCAGAGATACTGCCAGTACCAAAGGCCTCAGTGGGGAAAAAAAATGAAGATCACAGAGGTTAATGACTGGCTCAGGAAGTGGGGTGAAGAAATTGGGTTGGGGGTGTTAGGGAACTGGAAAGCAGTTTGGGAGGATAAGGGACTGTATGCCAAGGACAGGCTTCATCTTGCCCCGTTAGGGAAGGAAGTCATAAGCGGGGTGGCTGACTACATTCAAGAAAAGTGGGGTTTAAACTTGTAAGGGGAGGATAAGGGAGGGCTGACCAGAACCCTCTCCTCCAGATGAGGGAGTAGCCTTCAAACCCAAGGGGGCAGACTGGGGAGGAGGTTTCAGGAGGAGCAGAGGGTGGATGGAAGTATAAGGAACCTGGGTGGGGTTTGACAAAGGGATCAGGGATAAGGGGTGGGGTGGTGTTAGTAAATGCCAGGAGCTTGGGAAACAAGTTGCCAGAGTTCCATGCCATGCTGTTCGAGGGGGGGTTGGATGTGGCGGTGGTCATGGAAACGTGGGCCAACAAAAACCATGACTGGGACCTAAACATGCGGGGGTACACTGTGCTTAGGAAGCATAGAAAGGAGGGCAGAGAGGGTGGAGTGGCTATGTTCATTAGAGATGACATAGAAATTGCTAGAGTAGAAGAGGCAGAGGGAAATGTGGAAGCCTTATGGGTCACCTTACGAACCTCGGCAGAAGGTAAGGTCAAGCTGGGTGTAGTATATAGGCCCCCCGGGATGGGTGATGTTCTGGAGGATTGTTTGCTGGACAACATCATTGCCCAGTGTGGACCAAAAGGGGAGGGAGTGGTGTCGATGGGGGACCTTAATATGCCAGGTACAAACTGGGGGAACCATGTCCTCTAAGGTGGCCAAGGAGCACAGCCTGCTGGACGGCTTCCAGAATGTGTTCTTAACACAGCACGTGATAGCGCCCACAAGGGAGGGGCATGTCCTGGACGTGGTTCTGGCAGATGGGGATCTGGTAAGGGACCTGGTTGTAGAGGATCCTCTGACTGGGAGAGATCACAATATGGTCTGGTTTCAAATAAGCATGGGGAAGGGGGGGCAGAGATCTAGGACACTGGCAGTGGACTTTAGGGGGACATACTTTGTGGGCATGGGAAATATTCTCAAGGATCACTTGAAGGGGATTACAACAATGACAAATGTGGAAAAGAGATGGGAGGTCATAAAACGGGGACTTCATGAGGCAGTCAGGACCTGCGCTAAGGTGAAGCGTAAGGGAACAAAGTCACATCAACCATGCTGGTGGTCCAGTGAGGTTCAGGTAGTGGTCAGAGAAAAGAAGGCTGCCTACAAAAAATATAAAACAACGAGAGGGGATAGGGAAAAGGAAATGTACCATCTTGCATCTAGAAAAGTCACCCGGATGGTGGTGGTGGGGGGGGGCAAAGTCCAGTAAAGAGCAGCGGCTGGCAGAGGGGATATGGGGAGGGGAAAAGGGGTTCTTCCTGTACACTGGGGAGCGGAGATAAACTAAGGGCCATCTCGGCAGGTTGAGATCAGAAGGAGGGTGGGTGGAAGAGGCGAGGGATCAGGCAGAGGTATTAAACGAGTACTTCGCCTCTGTGTTCACTAGGGAGGGGGATGGGATATCTACAAAGCAAGGCACGATGGGGACAGAAGTGGTAGAGAGTGGGATCAGGGAGCAGCAGAAATGGAGCAAGAGGAAGGGAGAGGTACCCTAGGGGTGTCACATCAGGATAAGGATAAAAAGGTCAGTAAGGTGGAGGGAACGAATTATGCTATCTCCACCGAAAGGGTGTGGCTAGCCCTTAAGGGCCTAAAGAAAGATAAATTGCCTGGGCCGGATGGCAGTCATCAGACAGTACTATGGGAACTGGTGGACATACTGGCTGCATCCCTGGTGGAGCTCTTCAACAGGTCATTTGAGACAGGGAGGGTATCTAGGGATTGGTGAGAGGCACATGTGGTGCCAATCCACAAGGAGGGGGTCGAGGGAAGTACCAGGTAACTATAGACCCATCAGTTTGACCTCGGTGGTGGGAAAATTAATGGAGAGTATACTAAAGGAATGATTGGGGGTGTACTTGGAGGAGGTGGGAGGTCTGGATAGTCGGCAACATGGTTTTTTGCCAGGTAGATCGTGTCAAACCAATCCTGTGGAGTTCTATGGATGGGTAACATCAGAACTGGACAGGAAAAGCCTGTGGATGTATTATTCTTGGACTTCAGCAAGGCGTTCGACTCTGACCCCCATGATGGTCTGGTGGAGAAACTGACGAGGTTGGGAGTAGGCCCTTTGATAGTCAGATGGATTGAAAACTGGCTAGCTGGATGCACTCAGAGAGTAGTGGTCAGTGGGGAGCTCTCGAATCCTAGAGAGGTTGGTAGTGGGGTACTGCAGGGCTCGGTCCTGGGTCCAATCCTGTTTAATGCATACATTTCGGACATCAGGGAGGGTATAGGGTGTGAAATGAGTCTCTTTGCTGACGACTCCAAGATGGGAGCAGTAGTTGAGAGGGAAGAGGGGAGGTTGGCCCTGCAATGGGACTGGACACCATGGAAAAGTGGGCTCAGACATGGAAATTAAATTTAAACATCACCAAGTGCAAGGTGTTACATCTTGGGTGTGGAAACCCTAAACACAAGTACACCCTGGGAGGGGAGGTGCTGGAGGCCTCAACAGGGGAAAAAGACCTAGGGGTCATGGTGGATGCATGCATGAATAACTCCGAGCAGTGCAGGAGAGCGGCTAGCAAAGCAAACAGGATGTTGGGATGCATCGTAAGGGGGATCACCTCTAGGAGCAGGGAAGTGATTCTGCCGCTGTACAATGGATTGGTTAGACCACAACTTGAGTACTGTGTACAGTACTGGAGACCACAATTGAAGAGGGACATACAGCTCCTGAAAAGGGTACAGAGGAGGGCAACTAAGATGATATGAGGACTAGGGGATTTGACGTTTGAGGACAGACTTAAGGAGCTCTGCCTGTTTTCATTGGAGGAGAGGAGAGACGGGGGACATGATTGTCTTCAAATACCTCGAGAGAATAAATATGGTAAACACGGAGGGGATCTTTAGACTAAAGTAGGGAGGTATCACCAGAGGGTATGGTTTGAAGTTGGAAGGTGGAAGGATGAGGGGGGAAAGAGGAGGAAGTTTTTCACTGAGAGGGTGGTGGATCCTTGGGACGTGCTGCCTGGCGAGCTGGTTCAGAGATCCACAGTGGAGGGCTTCAAGAGAGCGTGTGACAGACACAGAAAGTGGATGTATCAGATGATGGCCTGGCTCAGGTGGGTGGGGATGGATGATAGGGGTTTCTGTAACACAAGGTGAGGGGAGGGCCTCAGTACCCAACTAGGGATCTGAGGATCGAGCAGACTCGACAGACCGTAAAGCCTAATCTGCTGGCAATTAGTATGTTAGTATTATGTTTGGAAACTTGTTCCAGGAAGCTCTGTGCAGTCACTAGCAAGGATGGAGAAGTACTACAGAAAGTGATACACCTTACAATTGCAGTTACTTATTTCTTTTTATACAAAAACAATACAAAAATAATAAATAACTATAACAGCTGCCATTTTTTTAAAAGTAATAGGTTAGTTACTAGGTACTTTGAAATAAATGATCAGTTACAATTACGTATTTCTTTTGTATACAAAGACATATGTAATTGCAACTGTAAGGTGTATTACTTTTTCCAGTACTTCTCCATCCTTGCTAGTGACTGCACAGAGCTTCCTGGAACAAGTTTCCAAAAGTAATAGAAAAAGTAACTTAGCCACACTGCCTTTAACAATGCCTTCACCGACTTGCAGCATGTTCTCCCCGCAGACTTCTTCTCCCCCACCATCCCTGCTGCACCCACGCACTCCCCATCACACCCCCCCTTTCCCTTCAAGACTATTACCTTCGGAGAAACCAGGAAATATCTGCACAAAGTGCTTGGCAAGGGGAGATTCAGTGGGGATAACCTCGACCTGAAACTAATCTCGCTCTCACTCAAAGAAATCCTGTCCCCTCTCACCTATATCCTTAACCTCTCACTCTGTCTTGCAGTATTCCCCCCAAAACGGAAAGCTGCAGTAGTCACCCCTGTGTACAAGAGTGGGGATCGTGCCCTCCCCAGGAACTACAGACCCATCTCTATACTACCACCACTCTAGAAGGTCCTTGAATGAATCACTGCTGACCAACTTGTTGATTATCTGGACAAGCACGTGCTCCTTTGCGCAGAGCAACATGGCTTTAGGGCTGGGCATAGCACCACTACAGCCCTCCTGGAATACACAGGCTTCATCCACAAATCCTTCGATCTTGGCCAGCTCGTTGGGGCTATCTATACTGACCTAACAAAGGCCTTTGACACTGTCAACCATGCCCTCCTAACTGACCAACTCACTGCCATCGGCCTGGCCCCCGACGTGGCTGCATGGTTCCGCAGCTACCTACACTGCCGTTCACAGCAGGTCAGGATAGATACCTTTCTCTCTGACACCAAGCCTGTGTGCTCAGGCATTCCACAGGGGTCAATACTGGGCCCCCTCCTCTTTATCCTATTTCTGAATTGCCTCCCCCTAGCCAGTCAGTGCCATATCCTCCTTTATGCAGATGATGCGGTTATCTTTGCTAATGGCTCTGACCCCACTGCTCAAAGCAACAGCTACAACATGACTTCACCAGCGCTAAGTCGTGGTTCAAAAATCATAAATTGATAATGAACTACAAAAAAAACAAAAACCATGCTGTTCACCAGCCTTAAGAACAAGCACAAAAACTACCCGCTGTCAATATGTGATGGGGTGGTGTTCCTCTTGAACGTGTTCATCACTTCAAATATCTCATAATCACTCTTGACAGCTTGCTCTCCTACACCCTCCACATAGACATCACAACTAAAGCAATCAACAAACACTTAGGGCTATTTTATCGCCATACGTAGAGGCTGATCCCTGAAACCCTCAGCATAGCGGCCCACAGTTCAATGGGTTCCCTAGTGGACTACGGACTGCCAATATATGGCTCTGCCACAGATACTGCCCTCCGACGTATAAAAACTGCCCCTTAACAATGCTTGTAGGCTCAACTTAGGGGCAGACCGACTAACCCACACCTGCAGTCTCTATGCAAAGGCTCACTGGCTAACACTCTTTGGTCACTTAAAATATCAATCTTGCCTCCTGGCCAAAAAGATCTGCCTTGGTCAGGTATTTTTTCAGTTCAGTTTAGCTCTAGGCCCCTCTTATCCAATGCACAAAGTCACCCTGGACTGCCTCCTGCCAGGCCGTGTTTCTGCTCCAGTCTCCATTTCTCTTGCTGACTTTTTTTTTTTTTAAATAATTTTTCTCAGGTATTTTTTCAATTTAGTTTAGCTCTAGCCCCCTCCTGCCTAATGCCCACAGCCACCCTGGACTTCCTCCTCCCAGGCCCTGCTTCTGCTCCAGGCTCTCTCTCTCTCTCTTTGACTTGAGCAACCCCCCAAGCCTCCCTGGTCGCGGTCACCCACCTCCATGGAGCTCTGGCTATGCCCCCAGGCCAGGTCAGGGTGGGGCCGGTCCCCCAAAATTCTTCTTTAGCTCCTGCAGGCCATCATTGTGGAGGTGCCGGTGCCATGTTCCATGGTTTAGTCCCCTTGGGGATGTTGCGTACTTGCTCGTCCAATGCGAGGCCTTGCGCCTCCCGTGCCTGCACGTATGTCATGGCGTCAGCGATGTTCCGCCCTCCATCTGCCTGTCAGCTGCACTACCATCTGTGGTCACCCAGGTGTGATACTGTGGTGGAGGACGGAACCCTCCCTCCCCCGGAGGAGGCGAGTGTCCTCTGGGAGGCTCAATCCTCCTGCCCCCGCCAACCCAAGCTCGTTCCTGAACTCAGGTCGCCGGCGTTGCAAGCGGCAGCACTACCACTGTGCCGATGGGCCAGCCTTTTTACTTTTTTTTTTTAAAGATATTTTTTCTTTCAGGTATTTTTTTAGTGCAGTTTAGCTCTAGCCCCCTTCTCCCCAATGCACACAGCTGCCCTGAACTGCCAGGCCCTGATTCTGTTCCAGTCCCGTCTCTCTCACAGACTTATTTTTAAAAGATTTTTGTTCAGGTATTTTTGTCAAGTGCAGTTTAGCTGTAGCCCCCTGCCCTTGACCCTAATGCCCGACCCTGTTCTACTCCAGTCTGTCTCTCTGTTTTTTTAAAGAATATATTTTAATTTCTTCAGGATTTTTTTCAGTGAAGTTCAGCTGTAGTCTCCTCCCCCCAATATCCAGTGCCCACTGTGTGCCCTGGACAGCCACTCTACTGCTCCACCAGTAGTCTCTATTTTTTTTTAAAGATATTTTTTTTCAGAGCAGTTTTTGTTTAGCAAAAGATTTTCTTTTAGTTTCAAATTCAAACATCCTCTGTAGGCCCAAACCAACCAACATGGTCTCAGTGATCTCTCTCTCTCTCTCTCTCTCTGTGCTGCCTGCTGCTGTAGTGTGTGACTTAACTCCCACCTATTCAGCAGCTCCACCCCAGAAGCCAGCCAGTTAGAACTACTGTTATTCACCCCATTCTCTCCCTGACAGGCATCACTAAGCCAAACTGCATGACGCCCGTCTCTACAGGCATCAAGTGATCTGTTTAGTGCTTACTGTCCCCTCTCCAATCCCCGTCTCACCACTGTTGCCATGTTCTACATCCCTCAGTCTGGTTCCACCTCCTCAGCCCACCAGCACGACTCCTCTGATGTGCATCACTTACCCCCCCCCCGACTCCTCCAGCAGCCACCCATGCCAATAAGATTACCCTCCAGCAGCCAGTAACATCTATCCCAGCCTGGAAGACACAGATACATTATTAGATATAACTGGCAGGTTGGAGATGGGTTGGACCAGCTGTGGTCCGATACCAGACCGCCAGATCGGGCAAGGCAATACCTGGCCAACCTGACTCTCCGACCCAGCCCCCTGCACACCCCTACCAACAAGTCCCCCAGGACCCTCCAGTGTGGTGCAGCAGGATCTGATCCATCCCACAAAAATGTTAAAAGATCAAAACCCGTATTGGAAGACAAATGGCATCCCAGGAAGTGCAGAAAAGGTGTAAAATGGAAGGGGAAGGGGCACAAGAAAGTGTTCCGGGTTAGAAATGTCCTGTACACCATGAGTAAAGATATGCAGAGAATCTATATGAAATGTGGAACAACCAAGGAGAAAGGGACTTTCATTTTCTGATAGTTTATCATGCTTTTGGCAAATACGACAACATATTTTTTCATCCTTGCAAGTAACCTATGGGTATTTTTCTTTCCAGGAATGCTGGAAAGTGTGCTTACATTTGAATTTACCATACTCTTTTGCATTCTCTGCATTTCCATGAGTGCTGAGTTTATTACCTGATGCTGGTGGTGTTGTCTTGCTACCAGTAGATGAAGTACTAGGGTTATTATTGCATTCATTTTCATTTATGGCTGTGCTTTGTGCAGACTGACTTATTCCGAGGAACCCAAACAGGGTGGTTTGACGAGCATGTGCTTCTCCGAGTCCAGGCATTTCTCAATAAAATTTCTTGCAACACTTCTGTGTGTGATTTTTTTCTATTATTTCAACTTGGAAGGAACACACAACACAACACAACACAACACAACATAGCACACTAACACAGTCACTCAGCAGGCAGGGATAGAGAAGAACGGAGGAAAGAATAAAGTCTAGGTGGATTAGGATAGTGTTTGATTGTCGGTGTAGTGCGTCTGGTGACTAAATTTATAACTGTTTTTTCCTTTTTCAGGTGGTCTGGTCAGGTAAAATGCCTGGGTTTTACAGTCACCTCACTTATGCTATTGCAAACAAACTGAAGTTCAAGCTTCCTTTTTTACAATAAAGTATACCGAGTGTGAAATTAAATCTGTGTATTTATTTATTTTCAAGTAGTACTGTGTGACAGTTTACAAACATACACCACCACACCGCACACAGCAGACTCCCTAATTTTAGTAAGCCTTTAGACTTGGTACTTATCCCAAATTATTTTCTTTCCCCAAACAGCCTGTGTATCAGTCAGACTGAAATGACTTCCACCAGTCAGTCCTCTTAAAGTAACTAAATAAAACAATGAACTTGTCTCGCCTAACTGACTGTGGTCTGTGAGTGATAACTCTCACAGGGCCCCCCCCACACACACACTTTTGGGCCCCCCCACACACACTTTTTGGCAACGCTTACTGCTAAAGTGCTGCTAGTCTCTAGGTAAAGGGTGGGCAACTTCAGCACTCTCTGAGTGAGTCTATGGACTGACTGGCTGGCACACTGATTGCACTGCACAGCTTCTGGTTCACTCAGCTATATTTGTGTTTAATAATAAAATTAACTGCTAGGCGCTAGCAATATTACTAGTACTGTAGTACACAATACCTAGCTAGCAAGCAAAAGCAGCAACACTACAAACTGCATTGCTGTAGCTGCAGGATGGATTCAGTGAGCCTCAGTCAACTCAGCAAGCAAACAGTTTGATGTTCAGTTGAATGAAAATAATTTCACTGTCCGAGTCTGACCCTGTTTTTCACAAATTGAAATGAGCACTATCTGCAGCCCAATAAATCTCAGAAACACAAGAGATGCCTATGCCAGCCTGCACCCTGCAAGTATAGTGGCTTGGCTGCCTCCCTGCCTGGCTCAGAGAGCTATAATCAATTTACCACACAGGCAGCCCACAGGTCAGGCACACACACAATGTGTAGACCACAACTCTTTTCATTATTTAAATTATATTTATCCTAATCACACACTGAGTGACACTAGGCTACTGGAGCGCCTGCCAGCAGCCTCAGAGCTAGACCACGATTGGTTTTATTATTTAAATTATTATTACATCCTGAGTGGGCGACACTAGACTACTTGAGCACCTACCAGCAACCTCAGAGGCCACTAATAAGCAGTGGCACAATAGTGCACTCCAAAGTCTCCACAGCGCTAAACAACCAACAAATCTACTAGCCCAGAGCACACTCAGTGAGCCAAGGTGTGCTTTTTTGTTTTATTTTTTCACCAAGTCCTCACTACTCGCAGTCGATTGGTAATGTTGGCTGCCTGGTCTACTCCCTCTCGTCCCACTCGCACTCCTCCCGATCTTCCCACCCTACCACACCCAATATCCACCTGAATATCCCCATCCCAGTACAGTTTCGCTCTTAAAATAGTGTTTTGTTTTAATTTGCAGGCAAAAAACAGGTCACAATGCCCGATAAACGGGAGCAGCGATCACACAAGGCACGCACAACTTGTCAGCTCAGCACAGCAGCTGCACGTTATGGCGCACTTCTGGCTCGAGCAGTTGAGATAACAAGGTGGGTGCGATGCGGTATCAGCACTGGGCACCGCAACTGCTGCTCGAGCCAGTCTGTCAGCAATACTCCTGCCCCTTTCCTCGCTCTATTGGCGGTCTCCACGCCACACAAACAATTTTTTTTTTTTTAAGGGGTGGAGAGAGAGACTGGAGAGAGTGGGACGCTGACTGATGCCCCACCAGGCGGTCTGATGACTGCTCCCACTGTGCACCACATTAACTCCGCTGGATCCACGGTGAATGCGGATGACTGCGCAACTGCGAGGAGCCAAATGCTCCTCTTCGAGTGCCATGCATGAGGTAGGCAGAATTAGACTGTCCAGACGATCGTCCGTTTCGGCAGTCGCGCATGCGCTTACATGGCAAATCCAGCGCATACCCAGACTGCAGAGTTCCGATTGCCCGGCGGGCATTTAAATACTTGAATTAGGTTGTCCGAAGATGGATTCCTATTGCCCCGGGCTGCTGGGCAATAGGATTCTTCCTAGCCTGGACTTAGTACTTTTTCTGGAATCACCCCAACCATTAGTGGAGAAGAGGACTTAGACTGTTGGAGCGAACAAGTGCTACAGATGGTGTAAGGACTGAAGTGCTTTGATGAGGAAAAGTTGGCCCACATAGGGGAGTGCCTGCGAGGACCTGCCCTTGATGCCATCCAGGTTCTGAAGGTTATGTGTCCCAAGTTCATGCTTGAGTGCATATCCATGCTGGAAGGCTTGTTTGGAAGTGTGGAAAAATAGGTCAGATCATGACTCAGTTGACTGTCATGGAGAAGGCTGAAGGGGAAAAATTGTCAAAAGTTCTTGACTCAGACAGAGAAAATCGTAGGTGTACCAAAAAAGGAACTCTGGCAGAAGCTGACAGGAAATAAGTCCAAATGGAACAGGCTACTCCAAGGGGCTGTATACTCCAAACAAAAGGTAACCAACTTGCACTTGAGAGATCAGATGAACTCCCTATCATCATAAGGAGACTTGGTGTGAGAAGTACAGGAGCAGGAGGCCTGGATCCCAAAAAAGGAGACTCCTTGACCACCTCCAGGGATGCCCCACTAATCCCTGCCTGTCAACACTGCCTTGGAGCGAATTAATATAGATACGGACAGTGGGATGCAGGAGCAAGTTAGGATCCTGACTAAACATGTGGTAGAGCTTTGGCAGCAGCATCTGGTTGGCCAGGATGACGGGTAACCATCCAGGGGACACTCCAAAATGGACACTGCTGTGGGCCAATACCCCACAGGCCACTGTAAAAATTAGCTCATGTAGCACGGATGATCTGCTACCACTGTGGAGAAGACGGGCACCTGGAGGAGGGATGCCTATCCCCAGAAAACCTAAGGAGTATAAATGACAAATTGCAAGAGAGACTTGTAGATGGTGGGAGGATCACCAGGGAATGCAAAGACTCAAGCGTCAAAGCAAGAAGTTCCCTCATGGAGGGAAGGCGGACCAAGGAAGATTTCCTGGGGCTCAGAAATCTTGAAAGATTACAGTTTCAAAAAATGTGGCGTTTATGGGCATCATTGCAAGAATTGCTCCAATACAGAAACCTCTTGGCTGGTTACAACAAGTTCCTCACCAAAGTCAGAAATATGCAGGGAAACACCAGCAGGGCCCAGTAAGAAGAAAAGAGTGCACTGCAGCCCTGGGGGCAAGGAACTCACCCCAAGCCAAAGTCAAATTCCCTGCCATCAAGCGGAGCACAGCCAAGTCCATAGTAAAGACTACCATGAGACTGACCACCAAGTTTGTTGGCCCAACTGCAGAAGTGTTCGTTGGAATGGGAGGACAGTGGGCCTGAGCAGTACTTGATAGTAGGTCCCAGGTCAGCCTGATTTTCAAAGAGTTCTATGAACAAAACCTGAGCCATTTTCATTATGGCCACTGGAGAGTCTGGACCTCTGGGGTCTTGGGACAAAGTTTACCCTTACCTGGGGGGCACTGCTGTGGACACTGATTTTCCAGACAAAGTGGTGGGAGTTGCAGCACCCATGGAAACCCTGGTGTTAGAATGTCTAGAATTGGGGATTTATGACAATATCCCTATGTTTATTGGAACACAAGCCCACAAGTTCAGTCAACTGAAACAGCTTTGTGAAGAAAGGAAGGCTTGAAAAGGAGAATACGCTTTACTAGTTCATGAAGTAATGAAGGAAACTTACAAAAATGTCAGCACCCAATGCCCCAGATGAGGATGGTGAAACTGGTATTGTGCGGTGACAAGATGAGGAGGACCTTTTCTACCTCCTCTTATGCTGAATGTAGAGTTGACAGGTTGTGTTGATGAAAGATGCCAATAACCAGATCCTAATGGTGGATGATCTAGCCGGACACAGATGTCTGGAAGGAATAATGGTCAAGCTGGTAGTACTGCCTACCAGAGGTCACACAACTCTGCACCACACAAACATCCAAATCAGCGATGTAACGAAGCATCCATTAATCATTAGAAAGCAGAAGACATGGGCCAAAGAGTACTGTGCAGATACTGCCATACTGCTGAAGACTGAGAGAAGCAGGTCGTTAAGAGATTAAACCCAGGTGATTTTGATTTTGCCAACACATTTTTGCCAGAGGAATGGTGGAGCCAAATTAGCCAAAAGTTGAACACCTGTGTTACAGAAGTGGAGCATCAGATTTGGCTGTACAGCCAAGGACTATTCTGGAAGTGATCTCGCTATTTGGCACCCACTGATATGGATGACGTATGGCAACATCTGCAGGAGTTACTGGCAGCCAGAAGTTTACAAGACTCATGGAGTCCCTATGCCTTCCCCATTGTGGTGGCCCAGAAAAAGAATGGGACAGTCTGAATGTGTGTGGACAACAACACACAAGTGTACCATACCAGATCAGTACACCATGTTCCAGATCCAAAATGCATTAAACAGCCTTCACAGTAGCTACTGGTTCCTTGTGTTGGACCTGTGCAGTGGCTATGATCAAATCCCCATGGCAACCAGGAAATGATTGCTTTTATCTGCCTTCTTGGATAATGTGAGTTTCTGCACATGCAACAAGGTATTTCTGGGATTCCAGCCCCTAAATGACAGTGAAGTGGGGAACATGAACTTGTTAGAATGCTTGGTGTACCTGGACAATGTCACAGTATTTGGCAAGACTCAGGAAGAACACTAGACTTGTCTATATAAAGTGCTGGACTGATTGGAAGAGTTCAGGCTCAAGCTATCCATGGATAAATTCCAATTTGTACAATCCTCTATGAAAGTATGTGGGGCTTATTGTGTCTGCGGATGGAATTCAAATGGATCCCATTACGGCTGAGGCACTGACTACCTGACCCCACCCCAAGAACAGCAAAGATCTGCAACAGGATGGGGGGGGGGCAGGTTCTAGCCACAACAAGTCAGGAGAGACACCTGGGGGTTATCATATCCGATGACCTGAAGTTAGCCAAACAATGCAAAAAAGCAGTGGGGAAGGCAAACAGAATGCTGGGGTGCATAGGAAGGGGCATAACCAGTAGGAGGAGTGAAGTGGTGATGTCACTGTATAGATCACTGGTGTGGCCTAATCTGGGAATATTGTGTCCAATTCTGGAGACCGCATCTCGGGAAGGACATAGACAGAACCGAAGCAATCCAGAGAAGAGCAACAATAATGATACATGGACTGCACCAGAAATCTTATAAGGAAAGACTCAAGGAACTAAACATCTATTCACTGGAAAAGAGACGGGAGAGAGGGGATATGACAGAAACTTTCAAATACCTTAGTGGGATAAATAGGGTACAGGAGGGGAGCATATTTAAGAGAAGAAAGTGCACAAGGACAAGGGGACACAACATGAGACTGGAGGGAGGGAAGCTTGGGGGAATGCTAGGAAGTATTTTTTCACAGAGAGGGTGGTGAATCCGTGGAACAGCCTACCAGCGGAGGTGGTGGAAGCGAAAACAGTACGGGGATTCAAAAGTGCATAGGATAAGCATAATTATACAATAGGGTATGAAAATCCTGTAACCTTATTGGTCAAAACACATCACATGACCGTGATAAATCCTCCACTATACCCACTTTAAAAGTTTTATAGCGCTATAAAACCAAAAAAACAAGTTGAACATTGTATAATAGCAATATACCATGACAGAGAGTGGGTATATGGGTGGATTTACCACGCCTGGTGTGGTTAAGTCACTCGGCTGTGCCTCGTGACTGAACCACACCAGGCATGGTAAATCCACCAATATACCCACTCTCTGTCATGGAATATTGCTTAAAGACACCCTGCTGTAGAAACATAGAAGTTGATGGCAGATAAGGACTGCAAGCCCCATCCAATCTGCCCATTTTTTCTACCTTATGAATGTGCCATAGGCCTGTACTCTGTCAATGGCCTATCGATTCATACTCATCTTTATTGCTCCCTTATACCTGTGCCATGCCTGTCTGAAGCCTTGCACTGTATCCACCACTTCCTGAGGCAGGCCATTCCATGCATCCACCACCCTCTGTGTGAAAAATAACGTCCTCACATTACCCCTTAATTGGCCTCCCTCTAACCTCATGCTGTGTCCTCTTGTCCTGCTATTTTTCTTATATTGAAACATGTTAGACTATTTCACCTTGTAATGCCCATAAGATGTTTCAATGTTTCGATCATATCACCTCGCTCCCTCTTTTGCTCTAGGGTATACATATTGAGCTCCGTTAATCTGTCCTCATACGTTTTCTGATGCAGTCCCTGCACCATTTTGGTTGCCCTTTTCTGGACTGCCTCCATTTTGTTAATGTCCTTGCGCAGATACGGCCTCCAGTACTGCACGCAGTACTCCAGATGGGGCCTAACCAGTGTCTTGTAAAGAGGGATTATTACCCCCCTCTTACGACTTGTGATACCCCTGTTAATACACCCCAACATCCCTCTAGCCCTACCTACTGCTTTAGTGGTCTGCTTGGATGATTTCAGGTCATCTGTGATGATGATGCCCAAATCTCTTCCTTCTCTTGTGAATGCCAGCAACTCCCCTCTCAACCTATAGGTGGCTTCAGGGTTTCTCTTCTCTATGTGCATGATCTTGCACTTCTTTGCGTTAAACCCCAGTTGCCATTCTTCCGACCATTTTGCCAGTTTATCCGGATCTCTTCTTATTCTGCCCACCCCATCTGGATCATCTACTCTGTTGCAGCTCTTGGTGTCATCTGCAAACAGACAAACCTTACCGTCCAGTCCATCTGCAATGTCACTGATTAAGATATTGAAGAGGACTGGCCCCAGGACTGATCCCCGAGGTATCCCACTTGTGACCTGCATCTCTTCTGACGGTATACCATTTACCACCACTCTCTGTTTTCTGCCCACCACCCAGCTGGCCAACTTCTGACCCAGCCCGAGCCTACCCAGCTTATTAATCAATCTTCTATGTGGAACAGTATCGAAAGCTTGCTGAAGTCAAGGTAGGCGACATCAACTGCTCCCCCTTGGTCCACCACTCTGGTTACCCAGTCAAAGAAATCTATGAGATTAGTTTAACAGGAGCTTCCTGTTGTAAACCCATGCTGTCTTGGATCCTGTGCTCCTATGGATTCCAGGTGTTGCACTATCCTTTCCTTAAGGAGTACCTCCATAATCTTGCCCACTACTGAGGTAAGACTGACTGGTCTGTAGTTCCCTGCCTCCTCCCTGCTACCACTCTTGTGGAGAGGGAACACATGAGCCCTTCAGTCTTCTGGGACCTCTCCTGTGCTCAGAGACTCATTAAACAGTTCTAATAATGGCTCTTCTAATTCCACCCTTAGCTCCTTTAATACCTTGGGATGTATGCCATCAGGTCCCACTGCCTTGTCCACCCTGAGCTTAGTGAGCTCTTGTAGGACCCTTTCTTTTGTGAAGTGACTAGTACACACCTCCCTCCCCATGTCCATGGTGCCGAGCTGTGGGCCCTGCCCTACCATCTCCTCAGTAAATACTGAGCAGAAGTATTTAGGATAGATGCTTTTCCTTGGTTCTTCTCCTCACACTCCCCCTTATCCCCTTTGATCTTACCAATACCCCCTCTGGACTTTCTCCTTTCACTAATGTATCTATAGAAAGTCTTGTTACCTTCTTATACTGTTCATGCTAGTGTTTCCTTGGTTTGGGCCTTTGCCTGCCTTCCATGCTTCCCTTAGAGAAGTTTGGTATGCCTCCCTATCTTCGTCTAGCTGCGTTCCCTTACATTTCCTGAAGGCCAGACTTTTGGCTCTGACCTTTTCTGCTACTGTTCTTGAGAACCAAAGTGGTTTCCTTCTTCTTTTGCTCTTGCTTTTCTCTCAAACACAATGGGATGTTGCTTCAAGTACTGCATCCTTAATGCTTGCCCACTTTGCCTGTAACCCCTCACCTGTATTTCTTCTTGCCAGGGCCAGCTTAACTCGGTTGGCCACCTTATCAAAGTCAGCTCCTCTGAAATCCCATATTTTTGCCTTGGAATGGGATGATAATAGTTCTAGTGGCCAAATTGAACCATATCATGTGATGGTCACTGGCCACTAGGTAGCCTACCTGGAGATCCGTAATCCTTTCCCCATTTGTCAGTACTAGATCTAGGATAGCCCTGTCTCTTGTGGGTTGTTCTACCAGTTGTTTGAGGCCCTCCCCCTGCAGAGAATCCACTATGTGTCTAGTTCTGGTAGATGTTCCTGCTGGTATTGACCAAACTATCTGGCATGTTAAAGTCTTCCATTATCAGAACCCCCTTTAGCTGTCATGTTTTGTATGCAACCCCCCCTACAAATGGGGGTTCCTGAAAAGTTTTCCTTGAGCTTGCTTAAATGCTCACTGCCAGGCTGGTGTCCTGCGTTTTAGCAGTTTAAATGTATTGCCAGAAAGTGCCTGTATAGTCTCTGTGTACTGTCTCTTTAAGAGCTGCCTGGATTGCAGTCATAATTAATCTGAGAGGGATCTCTGCTAGAAGGTGTACTTGTTTGCTGATCATTTGTTAGAGTAGTAATAATACTGCAGTTTGTTCTAACCTGCCTTCTTTGCAGCATGGACAGTTCTGTTTGTTTCCATTATCTTGGTCCTGGACTGTCAGAATGGGCCAATCAGTACATTTGGGACTCTAAAATGGAGCCTGCCTACAGGGGCTTGGTGGGGCCAAAACTTATAGGAATTGTAGTTTGGGGCTTTTGGCACCTAAAATAACCTGAAGGGGGAGACCTTGTTGTGACTGACAGACAGATCAGTCAACCGAACCTTTTGGATCCTGGGGAAAGTCCCACACTGCTTGCAGTTTCAGTTAGATCCGAGTTGGGAAGTGAAGAAGTAACAGCTTGAGATAGTCCGAGCAGCAATCCATAGTGGATTCGCGTGTGACAACTGTGGAAAGGTCTGAGTTTGGCCTACATGCCTGCCTGCTGTTCCTGAGAGGGAACCTGTGCTTTTTTCAGACTGAATCCAAATTTGGAGAGCGAATTAAGCCACTGAATTGTGACCAAGCTTTAACCTGAAGAAGACCAAAGATTTGCTCAATGTGATCGGCCTGTCAGGACTTCCAGCTACCTCTGAACTCCCGGATTGTGCAGAGACTCTGTAATTGCGACCGGAGAGCCATTTGCCTGGTACAGTGGATTTTCCTTACATGTGAATGTGTTGTGTGCTTATAGTGTGTCGTGATTTTGTTCCCCACTGTGTGTCTGAACTGTGATTTGCTTGCTGGTGGCTGTATCCAACTCCACAGACTGGATCCGTATACATTTCCGTTTGCCTGGGCCCTGCTACACTGGCCCAGCCAGAATACCTGCTACGCAGAGAAAGCCATCGACGAGAGACCAGCCTGGGGATCAGCCCCCTGCTCAATGCCTTGAACAGAAACAACTCCTCGGTGATTCGTGTGGGCCCTGCTTCTCCGGGCACTCCAGCTCAACAGCCTGTAGTCTCGATTTTGTCCTGCCTGTGTCCAGTAGTGGGTATCATGAGTAAACATCAGGGTAGCTCCCTGCAACAACAGCTAAATTTAAAAGTGTTGTCATCCGATTGTCTTGTTGCCTTTTCTTTCACAAAGTGAGCCCTCTGGCTCTGGATTACAAATATTGTGTGTTGTGCATGTTGCTTTCTTCCATCACAAGGCCCCAACCAGCTGCAACGTTCCTGGCTAGCCTACCGTTTTTCTACCTGGGTACTCAGAGTGTGTGAATGTGTAGGGACTCTGAACTGCATGCATAACTGTCTGATTAATGTAGCTTTTAAGCAAATCAACCTGATTATGCCCCTCCCTTGTTCAAGTCCCCTGAATAAATCAGATTTAACTTTGTTTGCATTTAACCTGACTGTGGTTCCAGTTTGGGCCAAAAGTATTGTACTGTTGCTATTTGCTGTGCTTAACCTTGTTTTACAGGGGTCCCCAGGGTCAAGCTAGAGGAACCAGCCCTGGTGGTAAGTGCAAACAGTGTGGATAATTGCCTGGTGAATAAGGGTCATTGTGAAAGTAATGATTGTATATTGTTCAGGCCACTAGAAGGGAAAGAGGGGGGTTACAGTGTCCCGGAGGGCTGTGCCCAGGTTAGCTTGACCACTAACAACCCTGACCTCCGGGTGGAGGCATCTATTTCATTACCCAGGCCCCTTAACCAGCTACTAGCCAAGCAGGCAGGGGTAGTAACCCTTGGGTTAGCGCCACCTAGGGGTTACATGTATATCTTCTAACAGTAATGTGTCTATGTCCCCCTTCCCCCCCGGTCTGGAGGCCTCTAGACAACCCCAGTTCGTATGGCTGTCCCATTTGCTGTTTCCAGGGAGACCCACAGTTCTTCTGGCTCCTTATGTGTATTCTGAATTTCTGTAGCTTTGATATTTTCATTGACATAAAGGGTCACCCCATGCCCACTTTTTGCACCTCTGTCTCTCCTGAACAGTACATAGCCGGGTACTGAAGTCTCCCAAGTGTGGTTACTGGTGAACCATGTGTCACTAATGGCTACTATGTCCAGTTTAGCCTCTGTCATTATTGCCTGTAGGTCTGGGATCTTGCTTCCCAGACTGCGAGCATTTGTGTACATGATTTTCCATTGGCCAGATTTTGGTGTGTTCGTTGTTGGGCAAGGTCTGGTGTTTCCCCTGTGCATCGTATGGGGAGCTGGACCTTTTTCCTTACCTGGTGATGCTAAACTCCTGTTTGATCACTAGCTGAGGGGGGGAGGGGTGTTCTTCCCACTCGATATATCAGGTGCTGTACCCCTCTCCCCATTTGCTAGTTTAAATATTCTGCAAAGACGTCAAACTTCTACCCCAATGCACTGACTCCCCTCCTTAGTCAGATGCAGTCCATCGAATTTAGAAGAACTTTCGCTCCCAAAACTGTTGCCAGTTACCTACAAATTTGTGTTCTTTTTCCTGGCACCAGCCCTTAAGCTAAATGTTTAGCTCCCCAATCTCCCCATCTCTGACCTTCCATCCATCTGCCCCCCTCTCTTAGACTGGCAGGATCTCAGAGAAGGAGATGCCGGACAAACTGGATGATAGTTTGTCACCCAGCCTGGTCAGGTGTTCCTTGGTCTCCACAACTGACCGGCTGGTGAGATCGTTAGTCCCTATGTGTACCAGGACATCGATGTTTTCTCCTGCTTCCTGCATGATTTTAGCAATGTGATCAGTGTCTCTCCATGCTGATGTACCTGGGAGACATCAGACCATTACCCCTGGCTGGAGGTAGGTATCAACTCCTCAAATCACAGAGTCGCCTATGATCAGAAGTGTTTTGGATTTCCTTTTTTTTTTTTTTTTTACTGTATTTTGGTCCCTGTTTTGGGCGAGTTTTGTTGTGCTAGCTCCTGTGCTGCAGTGTCCTGCTCTGCAGTGTCCTTTGTACCTTTGTTGGATTTTGGAGATAGAGGCAGATACCTGTTGGTAGTTTTTATATGGTTTGTGGAGGTGATACGCTGAAGAGCACTGAGTGATGGGGCACCCGATTTGCCCCTCTTAACCACCTGCCAACCTCCCGGACCAAACTGACCTCTGTGGTCGTGGTGCTTCTGTTGGATGTTGGGGAAATGGCAGGTGGTTCTTATAAAATATTTCCTCCTGAATGTGCAATTTGAGGCTTGCAATCTCTGCTCATGCTACTTGGAGCTGAGCCCTTAGCTCTCCAGTGGTTCAGCATGTAGGACAGTGTCCTAAATCCTGTATAACTGCCTTTCTGAAAAGTGTTCCACAGCACCTGCAGTTAATAATATCCATTCCAGATGAGTTGCTGGATTTATAACCTGGTCAAAGGAATTAGGAGGAGAAAAATGACAGCAAATGTTTAATTTTGTGTGTTTTTTTTTTTTTTGTATAACTTGTTACAACGAGCTAAATTTATTGTGCCCTGGTGAATGAGGTCACTGTGTGGATACCCCTCTGATCTTGCCCTTCTTGTTTTGCTACAGGAAATGTCACGACTGTGCTACCCTATCAAAGGAGTGTAGCATGGGGTGGTTGGGGATGGAGGTTGGTGGCTGGGCTCTTCCCTGCTGAAAAAGAACCACCACAGACGAAAGAAACAAGGAGGTAAGAGCAGAAACAATCAGCCAACAACAAATGCAGTAGCCCTGAAAGCTTAGCCTAATGATATATAACACTGTAGAACCTGTAAAGCACCACCTGTAATAATTTCACAAAAGATATACTCTGTAAAAAACACTTTGCTACAGAGAAAAATAAAGCAGTAACAGAAAATATACCTTGCAAAAAAACTATTTGAATCAGAAGATTACAGCAGTAATCTGTAAATACAAACCTGTAGGCACACCCTGTAATAATGCAGCAGAAAGTATACCCTGCAACAACAATTTGAATCAGAGAAAAATAAAGCAGTAAAATGTTAGCAACCACTGTAAATACAAAAGACAATAACACAGTACATCTGCCTAGCGAAAACATGCCTTACTCTGATAAGGTTCCGTGCTCTGTCCTTACAAGCAACCTAGAAGAAAAGAGCTCAGGTGAAGCTAGGTGCCAGCAAACCTAGTCTTCCACCCACAGCAGAGCCGGGGGTCCAGATAAGAGTAGGGATTGCCAAACCAAGTAGGGAAATGGGCCGACTAGGTGGGCTGTATGATCCTTATCTGCCGACAGATTCTATGTTTCTATGTAAGTTTCTTTTTTTACTTGCTCTTTATACTCCCCAGTGCTCCCTAGGCCCCGCACCATCAGGAGTTCCCTATGGTGTCTGCCCAATGCTCTCCACCTTACCTGGAGCCTGTGGGCGATCCCTCATGGAGCCGTGGCTATATCCCCCAAGCAGGTACAAAGTGGGGCCCATATTGCCCGAGATCCTTCTTGTTTTGTCGGGCACCCATCAGGACAGGCAGGAGGGTGTTGTGGGATCTGCACTAGGCGCTCCGTCCCCTGGTGCTCAGGGAGCTTGATTTTCCATTGTTCTTGGGGGGCATGATGTGCGACCAGACGTCAGGGCGCAATCGCCGACATCTGTCACGCCCTCAAACCCCTCGGACTGGCTCTGGTGTATGCTGCGCCTCTGGCCTCTGCCAGAAGCTAGTCATGCACCAAGCCTCAACCCCCCTCCCTCCCCGGGGAAGGCGAGCGGTCCTCGGATGCTTGAGCCTCCTCCCCCTGGCTGGCCCTCCGTCTGCCCAGGCATGTTCCTGAACCCGGGTTGACGGCGCTACAAGCAGTAGCGTTACCACTGTATCAGCGAGCTGGCCGATCTGCAACAGTTTCTGTGGATACTACAGGCAGACTGTCAAAGACTATACTGAGTAGTGAGGCTCCTCTTGAACTTGACCCAAGGATGTTCCCTTACCAACAAAGACTGGACGCTGGTAACCATTGAAGGAAAGGAACCTCCTACCAAAGTTTTTGAGCCCTTTGGTGACAGGTGAGATGCTGCCTGTGATGAAGCCTTTAGAGAAATTATTTGCTGCCTAACCCACTCACCTATACTTGCTCATGCCAATCCAGAAAAAAACAAAACAAAAAAAAAAACACAGATGCAAGTCGATACAGCATGCAGGCCATTTTGTACCATGACTCACCACAAAGTTTAAAACCAGTAGTCTTTGCCAGTCAGAGTCTGGCACCCAGTGAGCCAAAATATGTGGTGCATTAGTTAGAATTCCTGGCACCTCAAATGGGCCACTGTTGATCAATAGCCACAACTATCTGAACGGGGCCCAAACTGCTGTCAGAACTGCCAGTAATCCCCTAATGTATGTGCAAATCATGGCCAAGTCAGATGCAGCAGCTGCTGGACTGTGACCCAACTGACTCGGAGTGGGTGAAGATTCTTAAATCTACCCTGAGAGCCCAGTATAAAAGATTTGACACGGACTGGCAGCCATCCTCTGCTAATGCACATTGTACTGTGGATTGCTTAGGGCCATCCAGTGTCAGTTTACCACCCACATAATGAACAGTTACATCTCTACAGAAAACATATTTTGCCCCATCTGACTCGCAGGATCTAGGTTTTCAATGATATAATGTGTGTACTGCAGAGAGGAGAAGATGTCAAAGGTTGTGCTGAAAGTGTAGACACCTGGGGCCAGATATTCAAATATCTGCCTGTGCACAAAGCCTATTTTGTGTGAGCAAACTATACTTTGTGTGGAAGTCCCATATTCAAAAGCCTGATTAGCACAGGCAAACAGGGTTTTTGCCCAGGCAATATTCAGAGGGGGATGCAATGCAAATGAAGGGGCTGGTACCTGAATATTGTCACAGTTCAATATTCAGAGTATCTGCGCTGTGGAAGGTCATTTTATGTGGCCTCCTTCTGTGGCACAGATACCGCCAACCCAAAACACAACTTACTTCCAGGCAACCCTAGCGGTTGGTGAAGGAAGTGCGTTGCCCCCCAGCCCCCAAAATAGTAGTCCCTGGAGTCTAGTGGGTCCCCCCCCCCGCCAATCACTGGCCAGATGTTAAATAAAAATCTTTCCCTGGTGCTAGTGGCCCCCCCACAGTCAATCGCCTGCCCAATGTTAATTAAAACTCTTTCACTGGTGTCCACTGGTCCCTCCCCCACCCAATCATCCTCCCAACACACACATTTCACTGGTGTCCAGTGTATCTCCCCATCCTGATCCTGTGTGTTAAAGTGAAACCATTCCCTGGTGTCTAGTGACCCCCCGCCCGGCAGTGCCCCACTATCATCATCCCAACCCTGAGCCAGCGACTGGCACAGCCCTCCTCTCTGCTCCACAGCTGGCCGCTGACTGAGCAGTCAGTGAGCGCAAACCGTACAATCAGCTGTTACACTATGCGTTCATGGACTGCTCAGTTAGCAGCCGGCCGTGGTGGAGAGTGGAGGACTGTGCCGGTCACTAGCTTGGGTGGGGATCTGGGTGGGGTGGGCTGGTAGGGTGCAGGGGATCCGCTACACACCAAGGAACGGCGTTACTGTAGTATACAGGGAATCGGGGATAGGGAGGGGGCAGAGGAACAGATAAGGGGAGTAAAGGAATATTTTACTACCAGTTTTGCAAGATTTACTCCCACTTTCTGACTTTAGGAATTTGTTTCCCACCCTGTATACTTACAATATGTTGTTACGTATGCACAAAATTGGCAGCAGCATTCAATGCTACTAGCATGGATCCACATACTAACAGACTGTCAGCAGCAGTGGTAGGGTCAGAAAACAGCATACGTGTCAGTTGTGTACGTGAGGAGTGGTGCACTGGATGGCAAGAAGTGCAGCTGCAACATGACATGTTAAAAATAAGGTCAGTGCGCTACACAGCAGTGGGAAAGTATCTCAAGACTTCTCACTGGTATCAGAGGAGGATCAGTGGTTGCAGACACCCAGTGGAACTGTGACTTTTTTAAAAATGGGGGTCCGAGACAGGTCAATGCATGGTATTACTACCCTATAGATAAAAATACTACCAGGTGAAAGCAGCTAGCAGTAAATACTTCCCAGTCATAAACATTATTTGGACCCCTGGGAGGGGGGGTCCGCTAGACACCAAGGAATGGTTTCACCTTTAATATACAGGGGATCAAGATGGGGGGAATACACTGGACACCAGGGAAATGTCTATGTGTCGGGCGAGTGATCGGGTGGGGGGAGGGGCCATGGGACACCAGGGAATACTACGTAAATCATAGGTCATGGGTGCGGGTGGAGGGACCACTAGACACCAAGGAAAGAGTTTTATTTAACATCGGGCCAGTGATCTGTGGGATGGGGGACCACTAGCACCAGGGATAGCTCTCTGAGACCAGGCAACTGGGGGGGTAGTGCTGCACAATCCAACCTTTCTCCCCATGCAAATGAGCCCACACTGGGCAATTTGCATGGGTCCATTTGAATATCAGCAATTTAGCATGAGTGCAAGCCACTGGGGTACTCTATTTTCGGAGCCATGTCTTCCCAGCGCTAAGTGGCTTAGCACTGGGCTGCAATGGCCCTATATTCAGTCGAACAGTGCTGGTGTGCTGTTTCACTGAATATAGCATCTTTGAGCACCCAGGCAAGCGCAAGGCATAGCACAAATATTTGCGTTCTGCTTTGCACATTTCCGAATCTCGGGCACCTGATTATTAATGATGGAGTGGCCAAAGTTAAAAGTGAGCGACAGCACGTTGTATCGCGAGATGCAAGGTCTGCATGCTTTGCCTACACGTCAGCTGTGACTGCCCCACACATTATGAAGAATGGTGATGAGGGCCCTAATGAATGACCTTGAACTTGACTCCTGCATGATTCTTTACCGAGGATGGGGACTGAAACAGAGGAATATTGTAAGCAATGTAGTCACAGTGTGCATTGAAAGTCTGCCATGGAGGGCAGCCCCTCTCACGAACACTGAAACCAGCACACCCATGGGCCTGGTCTGTACTGATATGCTAAGCCTGGAGCCAAACTCCAAAAATACTGCCAACATCCTGGTGGTCACAGACCATTTCTCTAGCAATGCTCACACTAATTCAACAAAAGATCAAAATGCAACCACTGCTGCCCTCCTACTTATGCACAAATTGACTGTCCACCTTAATGCATCACAGCGAATACATTTAGATCAAGGACTCGACTTTGAAAGTCGCCTGGTAAGAGAAATGTTGTTACTGTGGGAGATCAAGAAATCCCAAACAACTTCATATCACCCTGAAGATGACGGCCCCCCCGACCATTTCAACTGGCCCCTACTGAACATGCTAGGCACCCCTGACCCAAAGGACAAAGCCATGTGGTGCCAACAAGTTAGTGCACCGGAGCATGTGATAACTGCCGTAAGATGATGCTATTGTGTTTTCCACATACTACTTAATGTTTAGCAGAGAGGCCAGGCTACCCCCTGACATGTGCTCTGAAGTCTCCACACAGTGGCAGTATAAGGCAGAGAAGCCTCAACATCTAACTCAATTGGCTGGGGTATCCACCCTACAGGGGCTTTACACTGGTGTCATTTTTATTTATTATCGGATAACATCTTTGAGCCAGAGCTCATTTACAAAGGTTCCACGTCAGGAAACAAAATAAGCAGAGAATCAAAAACAACATGAATGAAATTACAAAACATGCTATAAGGCATACAGTAAGGAGTAGCCAGTGACTTTGTCAAGTACTGCGGTGTGAATATTTACACCAGGCATTGTACAACGTATGTATAGGGAAAATGCTTGAGTGGTAAGGGCAGAGGCAAGAGGTAACAAGTGCTCAGAGTATCGTCAGTTAGTGAAGTAGAAGTGGGTGGTGGAGAGCAGCTCAGAGAGCACTGTCAAAGAGGGGATAGGTGAGAGTAGGGAGATGGGTGTGGAAAGGGGGGGGGAGCGAGGGGCACAATTAAGGAGGGGTTGGTGGTGTGCGGAAGATATGTGTGGAATGGGAGCAGAGAGTTAGATGGGAAGGGGAGGCAATAAGTGTAGAGCTCGGGAAGGAGAAGGACAGAACATGGGGCTGTGTTAAACTGGGAACACACAAACAACGAAAGGAGTGGGGATAGTACGAACAGGAGGGGGAAGAGGAGGTGTCCGGGGGGAAGGCATGAAAGGGAGCAGACCTGGAACAAGTTATGTGAAACAGCCACAGGAGGCACTGGCCACGAGGTGCTGGCGAAGATTGCGCTTAAAAGCACCAAGCGTGGCAATGTTGGTAATTTCTGAAGTAAGAGAGCTGAACCACTTTGCATCTCTAATTTTGAAGGAGCGTTGCCTTTGTGCTGTGCGGCAGCAGGGTACGGAAAATGTTAGACATTTCGAACTTCTGGTTAGGCGGGAGACACAGTGAGGAGTCAGAACAGTCTGAACCCCACGGGGCATGAGACCCAACGAGGTCTTCTTTGCTAGGATACAGGTCTGGTACCATAGTCTGCCAGTTAGCTGGAGCCAGTTTGCCTGCTCGTAGATATCATGTGTGGGAAAGGTGGGGAGGTGCGGTGAGGAGACGACAAGCCTTGTTAAGGGCTAAGGCTATGCACCGGAGTGCAGTGTCAGTAGCTGATCTGCAGATCATAAGCTAGCTGATAAATGAAATAGAGCTCTGAACAGCAAGGTTTAGGGCATCAGCCATAAGGCCGTGTTTATGCTTAGGCAGAACTCTGAACAGCAAGGGTTAGGGCGTCAGCCATAAGGCAGTGTTTATGCTTATATAACAGTCCTATGCGGGTATTCACAACTTTATCAATCTTATCGATATGTTTGGAGTACGCAAGAGTGCAGTCAAGAGTCACACCCAGGTATTTAAACAGATACACCTGCTCCAATGTTAACCCGGCACTGTTGTTGATTGTTAGTTCTCGGTCTTTATGTTTGTTGTGGGTTCCATGCAACAACATTGTTTTTTTGTAATTAAGGATGAGTTTATGTATTTTAAACCAGGTCTCAACTTTTGCAAAGCTTTTCTGCAGCTGAATCTGTAGAAGGGAGGGAGCTGGGGGACAAGTGTAGATTACTGCGTCGTCTGCATACAGTAGAATTCTATCTCGGCAGGAGGGAGTGAGTTTGTTTAGGAATATGCTGAAGAGCAAGGGACCCAAGATGAATCCTTGAGGGACTCCAGAACGGACTGGGAGGGAGGTAGAGAGGGAGTCACCAATTCTAACCTGTTGGGCTCGGTCACTGAGGTAGCTTTGACACCATCGGGTGGTATCTATTGAACGTCCTAGGAGGGATAATTGTTCGATCAGCAAGGAGTGGTTGACAGTGCCAAATGCCTTTGTCAGATAGATGAAAGTGGCGCTGACAAGATGTCCCAGATCAGGGGCATTATGGATGTAGGAGGTGAGTTCGAGGACAGAAGTGGTGGTGCTGTGCCCTTTTCGAAAACTGTGCTGCTCAGGACATTGCGGGTTATATTTTTCCAGGTACTCAACAAGCTGATCCGTAACTATCCGTTTGAGCTTTGGGGGGGGGGGGTAGACATTGGCCTATAGTTGCTAGCTAAGAGTCTTGTTATTGCTTTTGGGAATTGGGGTCACCACTGCGGATTTCCATTTTTGGGGGAACTGCAGGAGCAAAAGGGAGCAGCTTAGGATTTTGGTGAGTGGGGACAGGACTTTGTCAATGGTGAGGGTGTGAAGTTTCAGATCTAGGGACTCTCCACTGAATCTGGACCTCCCAAGCACTTTAAGTGCTTTTTAGCTAGACCCTTGCAGATTGCTTTAAAGTAGAACGACGGGTTCCCCTGCGTTCTTCCTGTTTTATCAGAGGGTAGTGCATCAGGGAAGGGGGTCAAAGAAATTTTGGGGTAGTACATAACTGAGATCCGTGAAAGTAGCGTTAAATGCGTTAGCCATGGAGACTTGGTCCAAGGTGATGGTGCCATCAATATTGAGCATTTAGGGTGTTACTTTGGGGTCTTTCCCTGTTACTTCAGTAAGGTTGCTCTAGAACTTCTTCCTGTCTTTCCACATACTGGCTAGGGTGTACCTATAATAGCTGGATTTCTCGCAGCGAATCGCTCTTGTGCAGGTGTTTCTCGCTGTTTTGTAAGCCTGGATGTCAGCTTGAGTGCCAGTCGTCTTAGCTTGGTACCAGAGATGGTCCCGGGGCTTCATTTGTTCGAGGAGGTCCAGAGTAATCCACACGTTTTTGGCACCCTTGGTCTTAAGCTTCTTGTAAGGGGCCTGGACATCGCAGACAGAGTTGAAACTGGAGATAAAATACTCAAGTGCAGTATCCACATTGGGGGTTTGTGTCAACTGGTGTCCAGTCATGTTCCCGTTTTAAGGGGCCCTAGGCGACCAGGAGCCAGTTTTCTGCTGTTAATAGTTTTTGGAAGGGATCTGGTGAATTTGTTAGTCCAGGTGCTTAGGACTGGAGAATGGTTACTTAAAGAGTCTGGGAGAACTTCAGTTTTTGTGATGTGATCTGGGCAGTGGCTAAACACCCAATCAAGTAGAGTACTGGTCCCTGTTCTGTAGTTCACCCTGGTGGGTGACTGAACCATTTGTGAGAAGTTAGCTGCAGCCAGGGTGTCCTTATGGCTGTTCACACTAGGTGCCAGCCAGTTGACGTTGAAGTCCCCAAGCAAGAAAATTTCTGTGTTCTGATCAAGGAAGTTGATACAGTTAAGGAAGGAGTGTAGTCCCTGATTAGTCAGCTTGGGTGGTATCTAGACTGAGGCCACAGTCAGGACCTTATTATGCACTCCAAGCAATACCTTGGTGGCAAGGACCTGAATGTCGTTCCCAGAGTGGGGGCGTGCTAAGGACATGTCCCTTGAGGGACTCTTTTAGGTAGAGAGCGCAGCCACCACCTTTCTTAGATAGCCTATCTTGCCTGAAGACAGCATACCCTGGAACTGACATTGTCGAATCTGGGATCTTTGGGGACAACCATGTCCCGAGCACCGAGAGGATGTCTGGGTTGTGATGCGAAACCCAGGTGTTGAGGTTATCAAGTTTAGTGAGGAGGTTGCAGATGTTTATGCTTGCCAGGCAGGCGTCCCAGCCTGCTGGTACCAATGGGACCATGCTGTGGGGGTTGGGATGAATGTTGCCGAGATAAGTAGCAACAACAGTATTTGGCATTTTAACCCTTGCTGTGCCACGAACAGATATATCAGTCCAAAATTCCTGTACGTTCTAATTCAGTTGGCAGCCTAAGGGTTAAGAGAGCTTTGAGGTAGTTCCTATAAGGCAGCAGTTTTTTTTTTTTTTTTTGAGGGTTCTTTCCCGACAGGTTGTTGTGTAGAGCAAAAAACAGTTAGTAAAAGCGATGAACTAAGGAGCACTGGAGTGTGCACACTGGATTGGAGAACCATCCAAGAGTGTAGTGGTCTGGGAGTGAGCTGTTAAGCGTGAATCAGGAAATTGTTGCATGCAGTAGTCCCATATGCAGATTGTGGATATTCATTAACAAGGACTGTGGACACAGGGTTTTAAATAACTGGTTAGCAGTTTTTTCTTGGGACAATGCTAACTGTACAGAAAGTATTTATATAGGTTTTCTAGAAGCATTATGTTTGTTAAACACAGTGAGGCAAGTGCTATGCATTTTCACAATGTTTTAGCACTTTTATGAGCAAAACGCTAATCAATTTTTGGAGTTAACTAAATCCCTGAGACAGGTAGTGTAGGGGTTCTCCTGCCAAGCCAGTGTGGGTGAGTAGTGCAACAAAGGTAACCAAGCTGAGCAAGAGACAAGTAGGTCTCATTTTAGAACTAAGGGAGGACCCAAGTTAGTAAGGTACAGGATAGCAGAGGTAGTCCTTTAAGAGGAGAGGAATGTCAATGAGAGAAGCCAATGAGTGTGAAGGAGGAAGGAGAAGGGTGGGATTTAAGTGGATTTAATAGGTGGTCATAGCCAGGGTGCGCAGGCGGGACAAAAAAAAAAATCAGCTTGGAAGGAATACGGAGGGAGATAAATACTAGAAAAGTATTACAGATGAAGAAAAAAAAATCAGAGAGACAAGCAGGGTCCGAGGCTTGCTCTGGGAGACCCATGTCCCACTCCTCTCACTCTCCCTGATTTTCAGAGGCATCCCTGATTTTGCCTCAACAATTTCCTCCGTCCCTCCAAAATTTGACATTTCTGTCACTGAAGAGTATGTACTGGAAAAATAAAATAATGCCAGCCATTGGCATTAGTCTAACATAGAAAAATAAAAACACAGTCTTTGATGGCAGACAAGGACCACTTGGCCCACTTTGCCTGTCCATTTGTCCCTGCCTGTACTGTCACTGCACACCCTACTTGATCTCTGCCCCCCCATGCTTCCCAAATAAGATTCCCTCGTGTCTAGCCCATGCACACTTGAAGCCCACCACCTGTTTTGTCCCCACTACCTCTGCTGCAAGACTGTTTCAGGCATCCACCACTCTTTCAGTAAGTGCTTCCTCGCATCTCTCCTAACTCTCCCTCTTTCACCTTCATTTCGTGTCCTTTTTTTCTTGTGCATCTTTTCCTCTGAAAAATACTTCCCTCCTATACCATGTTCAATCCCGTGAGGTATTTATAGGTCTCTATCATACCCCTCCTCCTCCAGGGTGTACATACTAAGGTCTCTCAGTCTCTCTTCATAGGGCTTCTGATGCAGCCACTGCAGCATTTTAATTGCCCTCCTCATGACAGCCTCTACCCTATGTTATTCCTGAAATGTGATCTCCAGAACTGGACACAGCACTATAGGTGGGGTCTCACATATCTATGCTGCATTACCCTGCCTTTTATGTGCTGTATTACCCTTACCTTGTAACCTCCTGGGTTGTGCCTGAAAATAGATAAATATATGCCTAGTGCACCCCATCTAGTGAACAAAAACTTAATACAGTGCCAACACCATCTCCTCCTTCTGCTGGCGATACCCCTCCCTATGCACCCCAGCATCCCATTAGCCATACCCACTGCTCTGTCACAATGCCAACACGACCTTGAGGTCATCAGATGTGGTTACTCCAAGGTTCCTTTCCTGTTTGGTGACCATATATATGCTGCCTCTGGGTTTCTGTGCCCTAGGTGCATGCACCTTTTCACATTGACAGCCAGCTGCCACACCCATGGCCACTCCTCAAGTTTTCTCAGGTCTCTGCACATTCTCTCCACCCTCTCTGGCGTGTCCACCCTATTGCAGATTTTGGTGTCATCTGCAAAGAGACTTCCCTTCCCTTCCAGCTCATCTGCAAAGTTACTTATAAAGATATTAAAGTGGACTTGTCCCAGTACTGAACCCTGAGGTACCCCGGTGGTCACCCTCCCTTTGCTCGAGTGAGTTTATCAACACCCTCTGCCGCCTATCCAGCAACCAATTTCTTACACACTTAATCACTTTAGACCCGTTCCTAAACTGCCCAGTTCCGTTATGGGGCTCCTATGTGGTACAGTGTTGAAGGTCTAGTTCTTAGAAAACACTATTCATACCAGACAGTGCACTATAGTGTACAGATTCTGGAGCTGATATCAATATTTTTTTTCACATGTGCCCCTAATTTTGGCACTGTCCCGTTTTTTCAGGAGGGTGAGAGGTATGCCCGTCCTGAACATCAACATTTATGCTGTCACAGTCATTGCCTAGATAGATCAATACACTAGAACCATACTCTCCTTCAGTTTAAATTAGAATAATAATGATTAGAAAAGGCATATGGTTTCTGCGTCGGACTGGGGTACAGGGCACCCACTTGGAAAAGCAATGAGAAAGGGCCCCGAGTGACACTCATATCAGCATTCCAGTTCATCTTACATTCACTTGCTGTGCCCAGAATAATCCATTTAATTAGAAAATAGTTGATCAGTGCAAGGTTTTTCATCAGGTACCCTACAAAGGGAGGCCCACCTGGAAATGTTCAGATATCCTGGTGGACTAGACTGACTCTCTATGGTTTGGAACAGGTAATTAAAAACTGTACACAAATGTGCACTTGTAACCCCTGTTACCCGGGGTTACTAGAATCCCAATAAGACCTAGTGGTAGGCAGGGAAGGCAGCTTGTGAAACTCCAGTTAAATGGATTTCACACTGTCTCACTCTGTTCTCAGTCTCAGCTGAGACTGAAGGATGACATCACCATAGAACTCTCGCAGCTGCATGAGCCACACTGGAATCTGCAGTTTGAAGTTAGGGAGTTTGAACAGAAGGTGTGTGCAGTCTTGAAGAGAGGAGCAGCACAGCAGTCTGTGGACAGGCTCTCTGAGCCTTAAGCTCTGTCATAGAGCTACTGTAAGGGGAGGTGTGTGTTTCCACCAAAAGAGGAACACAGTAAGCCAATTGTGAAGTGGTGGAGAACGCTGTTACTGGTCCATGTGCCCCATCCCTGAGGGGATGGGGGTGGAAGGGTTTTTCCTGTCTTCCAGGGGCAACCCTCCTGGTTCTGGCTAAGGAAGAAGCTGCCTTATTTCAAGTTGTGCTGCAGCACCAGAAGCTGTGGGAGAGAAATTCCTGTGAGGAATCACCTGTGGGGCACCTGCAACCAAAGGGTGAGTTCGCTCTGACAGAGGGCCTATGTTTTCACCTGAACTGTTGGAACGTGGGGATTGGACTACTTAATTTGTAGAAGGTCTAGTGTAATAGACATTACCAGTTAATTCAAGTAGGTTCAAGTCCAGCACAAAGAGTAAAGTAAAGTGGGGATTGGACTGCTAAATCAGTGGGAGGCCTAGAGCAATGGGCTAAGCCAAGTAAAAGTATGTTCAAATCCAGCACAATGGGAAAGCAAGACAAGTAGAGGAAATGTGACATACATTTACCCTTAATCTAAATTGCCAAGCTTTACAGAAAGAGATGTTTAATGTCCAGAGAAATGGCCGGGTATGAATTGTGGAAGTGAGAGGTGGGAGACCCCCCCCATCAGTAGTAACCAAATTCACCTCTACGGATTTGCTCTGTGGCAACTTTACTTTCTCTCAGGTACTTGGCCAGTGCCTGAGGAAAGTACCCAGACGTGGGAATAAAAGGAAGTTTCCCTTATAGAGCTGAGGTGCTCTTAGGTGGTTTAGGGAGCCACCAGAAAAGGTTTCCATGACATATGGAAGGTGTTAGAGTGACCGGCAAGGGAGCTGAGCCTGGGAATCCCAGATAGTGCACAAGTTCGGGCTGTGTACCCAAAGCAGCATGCAAGTCCGGGCTCTGTGCCCTGTGGGTTCAGAGCCTGAGGGCTGAAGTGTTGAAGAAGTGTTTCTGATTCTTTTTAACCTGCATTACCAGAAGTGTAGCCCCATGGGGGTCCGTCTATGCTTTGTTTGTTCTATTTGGATGTGAATAAAGCCACACTTTAGAATCCCATTCCTGGTATTGGACGTTAACAGTTATTGCTTCCTGTGTTCGGAATTACTTGGGTGCCCCTGTGCAGAGTAGCCAAACCTAGCCCTTGTGCAGAGTAGCCTCATCCTCCCCAAACCCAGTCCCCACCTGGTACTGCTGTCAGATTCAAACAGCATACCACCTGTCCTTTGCAAAAAGTTGGGGGGGGTTACATACAGGGTCGGACTGGCCCACCTGGAAATTTTCAAGTGGGCCCCTTCAGTTGGGTAAGTGGTTACCTTCTGAACTATGAAAACTTTTGCATTTATCATCTTTTTCTAATTAAATGGGGTATCAGGGACACTGCTGATAATGTACGATGCAAAGACAGAGCTAGTGTATCACATTGAAGTGGAATATTGATATGACTGTGTCACCCTGGGCCCTCCTCTATTGATTTTCCAGGTGGTCCCTTGTATCCTTTTTCCAGGTGGGCCCTCTGTGCCCCAGTCCGACCCTGGTTACATACTGTACAGAGAGCATGCTATACCTACATCCGTGACTCTCAGGGCTCCCAGATCTACAACGATTTCTGTATTTTACAGGGATTTGGAGTCATCTACAGGGAAATTCTTCCCGTAGACTTGGACTAGTTATACAGGAAAACAGAGCAATTTGGCTTCCAATCATGTAACATACAGGAAAACAGAGGAAAATCGCTATGGAGTTACAGGGAAAATGCCAAATCAATGTCGGAGCACTGGTATCTTATCAGACTATCTAGCAATGCCCACATCCACAACCTTAGATGCTATGGACTTCCGCAGTTGCTTACACATTACAACATACAAGATGTGATTGAGGGTCGTAACCTCTGATGCGTTATACAATCACCCAAGCGTGAAGCAAACTGGGCCTGCCATTCCAATCGGGGATTTCCTGGTACAGTGCGTGCGTTATGTTTTCTTGCAAGTTCTGCATAGGCTGGGTGAGGGCCAAACCGCCTTCAAGGTGGTGGGAGGAGGTAACCGAGCCTTCCTCCGATCTATGACGGTTTTCGGAGGCGGTAGCCCTGTCCAATTACAGTAGAGGCGTGGCCCAGAATGACCCCGCCTACCACCACCTCGGTGTTCGAGGTCACTGGCTGCACCTGTGCCCTGACACGCCCTCCTTGGTTGCTCGTCACCGCCCTCTAAAGGCGGAGCCTGCGTCGCGGCTCCGCCCCTCGAAGGTGGTCGGAGATGGCATTTGAGTACCTTGAACTTGAAAACGAAGGTGTGGAAGCGCGCAAGCTGGTGGGATTGCGAAGAGGGAAGGAGACTTGTGGGCGCCAGTGGAGGAGAGCATATACATACAGAGAGAGAGAAAGAGACACACACATCATGTCCCGGAGGAAACAGGGCAGTCGCCCTCAGCACCTTAGCCGGACGTTTCAGGGTAAGTAACGTAGGGATCGACGGTGGGGGCACTCGCACTGTCTGTCACACCTGGCACTGACTGGGCAGTAGTCGGGGGTTGCAGAGGGGGCGGGCTGCGCACGCTGCAGGACAAGAGATGGACTTGACGTCCCGGTGCCATGTGCCGTCGAGCAGGGTCCGGGAGGGGTTGAGGGGAGGCAGTGACGGGGGGGGGGGTCTGCTCTTGTAACAGTAGGTTTTGGGTGCTGAATCCGTGGCTGCGCAGAGGAGCCCCACAGTACCCTCCCCACGACAGAGCGGGAGGCAGTGCCGCAAAATTAACAAGCACGGAGTCATCATGGCAGTATATATTTAATTTGTCACGAGGGCCGTGTCTGCCTTTTTTTTTTTTTTTTAATCATCATCTGAACAAACTTTCCAAGTCTGGAAGCGCGTCAGAGATAGCGGACCCGATTCCTTGATTGAAAGAGGAGCTGCTGGTGTAGCGACAGAGACTTGTACACCAAGACAAACGCATATTGAAAAAATATGGAAAATAGACTCACTGAAGAATGTTCGAGGGTTGAAAGGGCAATGAAAACAGTAGCTCAGGACAGGCAAAATAAGAACTAATATTAATATTAGAACTAACATAATACGTGGTGAAATACATCCCAAGCAAAGGAAGAAAAGGTTAGTGAAAAATGTTAAACTATTTGCCTAAAATATATACAGAAAAGTTTATGTGCCTCTACAGACCTTGAACAGCTTCGAGAGTTGCAGTAGTGGGGAGTAACCTGACTGATGGCTGTTAAGAGTCTGTTGATACTGGTCTTACTCAGTGACTGGTGCTTTCCCATCTGAGAACTTGCTCTTATGAAACGTCCTTGGGAGATGTAACTTGAAACGTGGTGGTGGTGCTGCTGGGCCTGTCAGGGGAGTAACCAGGATTTCAAAAAACTGAAGGCTGAAGTATAGGTACACGCTTTTTAGGGCACATTGCTATTCATGGCCAGGCATATTTGATCAAGGTGTTTGAATCCAAATGATGGGCCAGGGCCTAGCTACTCTCCTGGTGTGGATTGCCAAAAGTAGGGACATAAACCTGACCAAGCGGGTGGTGGTGGGGGCACATAATTTAAAATGAGTACGGGAGGAACACAAAACTGTGCAGTTAAAGCTTTCCCCAACCTAAACATCACTACTTGGATGTGAATATGGGGCCCCCCCCCCACCCCCCTGACATATCAATCTCTCTGCCCTGGATTGAAAGAGCAAACACTCCTCTTAGGATCTCTGCTGTCCAAAGCATACATTCTCATCTATTAAAAGGCAGTGTGGGCTAGCAGTTAGAGTACCCGCGTCTGAACCAGAAAAAAAAATCATGTTTTCAAACAACCCACAAGCTGAATACTGTGTGACGTTGAGCAAATCCCATAGTCTTCGAGAGTTGTAGCCCACTCAGCTGCGAAAATGGGTTTGGAACAGGACCACACCGGAAATAAGATGTTGCATCTCAGCAAGGCTATCCTAGATTAAAAAAAAAAAACAAAGTCTCACCAGTTGTGCAGGTCCACCCCACCCCTGTCAAGATGTATGACTAACAAAAATGGAAATTCAGGCACTGAAAGAAAGATCTGCAAACTGGTGCTTTGGTGCTCATAAAGGACTTTTTTTTTTTTTAAGGTTTCTATTAAAATAACATTCTTAGAAGTACTATATGCACGCTTGCTATTAAATGTAGTCACTTGAGGTTTTTTTTGTTAATTTTCTTGATTATTTGCTGAATGAATGGTAGTGTAGTAATTGTTTCACTGCATCTCATAAAAAGCATCTGATTGATTGTCCCCAACCTCACAGTTGCAGTATGTGTGATGCTGTATTCTGTCAGGGTTAAGTATTGTAATAAACAAAACAATGATGCCTGTTGGGGGACAGTCAGTTACTTTTTATACAGATTTTTTGGACAGGCAGTCGGGACGTGTTTGTTGTCCAACCTGAAGGGATAACCAAAAAGTAAAACATATATTGTGTAAAATATAGAGAATACTGGATGGGTAACTATGCACAACCAATGTGTTGTGCCACAGAGGAGCTCTGGTTACCTCTGATCTCGAGAGCGAAGCTCGAGCGGTCCATGGGAATCAGGACACCTCTGTGGCAGAACACCACAGTTGGCTAGAGTTGCTCGCCTTGTATTTTTTATAGTGTTTAGTAAAAATTAAAGTGACTCTAGAGGATTGTGTATGAGCAGGCATACACAACAAGGGTATGCTTGCATCGAGAGTTTCCTTGGTGACAGTAGACCTCGAGAACGCAGCTCGAGGGGTCTTCTGTCACCAAGGAAACCTCAAGATTTTAAGCATACCCTTGTCTGTGTATGCCTGCTCATACACAGTCTTGTATAGTGTATGAGAAGGCACTCGCATACAGTGGCATCGCGATTAGCGAGAAATTTGTTTTTTCTTCAAATAAACAAGTAGCCTAGGGAGAGAGAGGCAACGTAAAATTGTCTTATCTGTTGCTGTTTTCAGGGCATCCACTCGGAGGTCTGCTTACTAGGTGACAGCTCTGGCAACGGTCAGCATGACTGAGGAGATTTCAGCGCGAGCACTGATTCGATGTTGTGTGTTAGTAGTGACATCTTCAGTGAAGCACAATAGGAGTTTGACGTCACTACTAATGCACAACAGACTGATTCCAGTCATCGATTTCTATACACAACGACACTCTCTCTTACACTATATGCAGTTTCTTGAGGTTCTAGAATGCTGTTCTACCACAGTAAGATAGAATCACATTCCATGACCTTTGGAACTGTGGCAGAACAGCATTTATTTTGAAAGGGATGGAATTCTATACAGAATAACACTCTACTATATATACACTGTACTCTTACCTCATTTAAAGCAGAAACTGAAGTTAATGGGTTAGTTTGGAAGTTAGAACAGAGAGGTGAAAGGAAGAAGTAAATGCCTTGGCTGGCATTTGAACTCTTGCTGGCCACAGTTCCAGTGTACTACCACCTGTGTCACCACAGCAGCTGGAAACCTGGAACTCCCAGAAGCTCATTACTCTTTTTCAAATGCACTTCCCTTTGTACCCTCAATCAGATATATTTGTACATATTCTCACGCCAGCGGAGTTGTATCATACTTGCCATCTTGTATCTTCACGTTTTACAAATTGCATTTTACCTGTTGTCATTTTTTGTATCTCGGTATCATACCCTACCCATTGTATGTGCTAGTGCAGCCGGGTCATAACTGAAAAAGGCACCAGTGCCACTGCACTCACCTGGACAACAAAGTTTAAAAAAAAAAAATCAAAATAAAATTAAATAAATGCACAACCTGTTGCCACACAAATCAGTTACATTTATATTTGCAGTGGTGTGATGTTTATACAGATGAAACAGAAGACTGGAAAAAAGTGCTTTATCTGGGAATTGTGGAAGTTTGTCATTCTTTGTTACATTATTATGTTAACTGGAAATGGGGAAAACATTTAACTCAACGCAGAACGGCTGTATGAAGAGGGGAGGGCATGACGTGCTATGACTGATGTGATTCTGTCCTTCTGTAGAGCACCACACTTTGGGAATGTCTACATGTCCGACATCTGTACTATGAAAAGGCCATTGTAGCAATCAAGAGGGTGAAGTAGACAGTGGCTTAAACGATTACAGGACTAGAGATGTATTTGGAACATTGACATAGGATAGGTATGTTTTCCCAGGGGGGGAAAGGCAGCAGGCCAAGAAGATACATGAATTAAAGTTTTAAAAACTATAAAGGCATTGGATAAGGTTGATCCGAGGACACCTTTTCATCTTGTTCAGGGCAGTAGACCTAGATGGCATACTTAAAGAAGAACTGCGTTGAACCCATAAGTGATATTCCCAGTAGGAGCTAATTTTTTTTTTTTACTTTTTCTCTTTATCTCTCTTGTATGCTCTTGGAGCTCACTCCTTCTGTCCACTCATTTTTCCCCCATTCCACCTTTGTGGGATCTGCCCCTAGAGTGCCTCCTCACTCCTCCTGCATAGTGGGGTCTGTCCTTTCTTGGTGGTCTGGATGGAACCGGAGCGGCTTTCATCCAGGCTGCCGAGAGGTGTTTTCCGTTTTCTCCCCTTATGTCCCCTACCTCTGAGATGTAGGGCACTTCGGGCGTGTCCCGGTGGTGGCGTGCTGGTTCCCTGCCTTGAAACTCGTGCAACTGCCGACGCCCCTCCCAACTCCGACTAAACGGAGCCGCCTCCATCCTTCCTGATGTCGGTGCTTCCACTGCTATGGAAGGGATACAGAACGCAGGGGCGTTCTTGGTCTCCCACCCTGAGGGAGGAGAGCATCCGTGGGACGCCGATCCTCCTCTCCTCCCAACCCCGGCCACCTGAGTCCGCTCGAACCCGGGTTGCCGGCGTAGTGCGAGGTGTGGCGTCCAGCGCCTTAACCCTCTGCAGCACCGGGCCAGGCAGGAGCTAATTTTTTAATGAAATTCTGGTTCCCATTTTGTTATCCATCCATATTTTCTGCCCTTTTAGCTCAGTAGGTGTTTCTGACTTGCACACGGATGACGACCATAGAGCATTGTGCACAATTTATATCACCCAGTAACAAAACTGATATTTTGCTGCCGAAGGGGGTCCAGCATAGAGCAGCTAAGATGGTAAAAACATCTGAGATACAGGGACAGAATGGAGTCATTGGGGGTTGTACTCTCTGGAGTACAGGCGATTGAGAGGAGATATGTGCTTGGTATACAGAGCCTTTATGAATAATGATCTGTGGGATTGTCTGGGTCTGGAGTTTAAGGGTAACATCCACAACACAAGATCTCACACACTTCATCTAAAGGGGGAGACATGTCACACCAAGAAAATAGCAGCATGGTTTAACCAGAGTGGTGGATGTGGTGGCAAGTGCAAATGTGAATGAGTACAATAACAAGCTAGACGCCTATTGCAAGACAAATAATATATCTGGATATAAATAATGTATCTGGATATTCCCTTTGAGTAAAGGGCGAGCTCTATATGGGCACATGCCTTAGTTGGTTTGTATATTCCTATGAAACATGAAATAAGAGTTAGAATGGCAACGACATGAGTGCCAGTGTATTTACTTCCGCTATGATAGAATGCTGGCATGTTACGCTCTTCGAGGCAAAAGCAGTCACACGATTAGGACATCATGAAGTTGCCATTCTAGTCCTTTTATTTTTGTGGTGGTGAGTACCATTTTAGAACTCTGATGTATTGTTTGTTCCTCCCAACCATAGAGGTCTATAATAGAACACATAGGCATTGTGGCAGTAGTGGAAGAGTTAAGCAAGGATATAAAATACATTGTGCAATGCTTTGATCTAAACCGGTCTTCTTCAGAGAGTGTAACCATACTTGTTATGTCCAGGTATTTGTCTCCTGTGCTGAAAGGTGTACAGTAAATATATCACATACGTAGAACTTAAAAATTCATGTCGTCCAGGCAGTTTACAAAACCACATATTCACAAGAATGAAGTTGAAGGATGAAAACAGATTACAATAAAAGGGAAAAATACTGCATAGAAAAAGTGTGTGTGTGTTGGGTGGGGGGTGATATGTGAAGTGCAGATACAGGAAAAAAAGCAAGTGCTGATAGAGAGCCAGGTGGAAGCTTGAAGCCTTTAAGCACAATAGAACATAGTGGTAATATGATACAATTTTTCGGAATATTATTACCACACTTTTAGTAATTTTTTAAATAAATTAATTTGTGGAACAAGGTTCACTAACCGCTCAGTGCTGCTCACAACACAACAAACAAAAAGGCATTAACTCGGGTATCTAAACAATTACATTTGGCACTGAATATTACTGACTGTTGCTGTACATTGATAGAAAATCCCTCGGTTTTTCAAGAACATAGAAACACAGACTTTGACTGCAGATAAGGACCACTTGGCCCACCCAGTCTGCCCATTTCCCTACCTACTGGATAAGCTGCAGATTCTAGTTAACCAACAGCCTACTTCCTGCCACCCCTCCCCACTACAATTGCCTTGTGTCTGTCCCATGCATGATTGAATTCCCCCACTGTTTTAACCCCAACAACCTCCCCAGTAAGGCAGTTCCACGCATCCACCACTCTCTCCGTGAAAAAAAATTTCCTCACATTACCCCTGAGCCGTCCACCCTCTATCTTTAAATTGTGTCCACTTGTTCTTACACATCTCTTTTTCTGAAAGATGCTACCCTCCTGGACTTTGATTCCCTTGAGGTACTTGAACGTTTCTGTCATGTTCCCCCCGTCCCTCCTTTCATCAAGGGTATACATATTAAGCTCTCTCCGTCTCTCTTCATATGATTTCTGATGCAGACCTTGCACCATTTTAGTTGCCCTCCTCTGGACTGCTTCCGTCCTGTCTATGTCCTTGCGTAGATGAGGTCTCCAGAACTGCACACAGTACTCCAGATGGAGTCTCGCCAACTGTCTGTACAGAGGGATAACCACTCCCTTTTTCTACTTGAGGTGCCCCTTCCTATGCATCAAAGTATCCCCCTGGCTCTCCTTACTGACTTTTCACATTGCTTACCAACCTTTAGATCATCTGATATGACTACCCCCAAGTCCTGTTCCATTTTTGTTGTTGTTAGTACCACCCCTGCTATTGTGTACTCTTCTCCTGGGTTTTTGTTTCCCAGGTGCATTACTTTGCACTTCCTTGCATTGAATCTAAGTTGCCATATGTCTGACCATTCCTCCAACCTTACCAAGTCCCTCCTCATCCTTTCTACCTCCCCTTGTGTATCAACTCTGTTACAGATCTTTGTATCATCTGCAAAGAGGCATACCTTTCCCTCCAGACCCACTGCAATGTCAGCTATAAAGATGTTAGAGGACTGGACCCAGTACTGAGCCCTGAGGTACTCCACTAGTGACCCCCCTTTCTTCGGAATGTGTTCCACTCACTATTACCTTCTGTGTCCTGTTGTGCAGCCAGTTTGCAACCCAGGCTACCACCCTGGGACCCACTCCCAGGCTGGCTAACTTGATTATTAATCTTTAGTGCGGGACTGTGTCAAATGCCTTGCTAAAGTCTAGGTAGGCCATATCCACAGCCCCTCCCTGGTCTATTACTGTGGTCACCCAGTCAAATCTAATGGATTTGTCTGACATGACCTTCCTGCTGTAAATCCATGCTGCTTTGGGTCCTGTGCCCCTCGGGCCTCTAGGTACTCAACAGTTCTTTCTTTCTTTCAGAAGTGATTCCATCATTTTCCCTACCACTGAGGTCAAACTTACAGGTCTGTAATTTCCTGCTTCTGCCTTGCTCCCACTTTTGTGAAGGGGAATCACATCTGCCCTCCTCCAGTCCTCAGGTACCACCCCATCCTCCCATGATTTGTTAAAAAGTGTGGTCAGTGGTGTCACTAGGTCCTCCCTTAGTTCTTTTAGGATTCTGGGGTGAATCCCATCAGGTCCCATTGCTTTATCCACCTTGAGTTTTAGGAGTTCTATCAGGACTCTTTCTTCTGTAAATGGACTGGTGTCAACCCCCCCTACCCAGAGTGCTTCTATTGTCTGGTTTAGGTAACTTCTCATCTTATTTTGTGAATACCGAGCAAAAGTATTCATTCAGTATCTCTGCCTTTTCACTGTCTCCCTCTGCCCACCTCCCCTCTCCCTTATTAATCTTCACTATTCCTCCCTTAACTTTTCTATGCTCCCTAATGTACCTATAAAAGGTTTTATCCCCCTTCTTAACTGAATTAGCTATTTTTTTCCTCAGTTTGGGCTTTTGCTATTCTGACTGCCTTCACCACTTCTTTCTGCTATAATTGATACAGTTCCCTGTGTCGTGCTCCTTCTGTGATGCCTTATACTCTTTGAATGCAGCCTTTTTCTCCTTAACCTTCCCTGCCATCTCTTTTGAGAGCCATAGTGTTTTTTTTACTCCACTTTGTTTTCTTTATCTGTTTCACACAAAGGCTTGCTGCCTCTATGATGGCAGTTTTGATTTTTCTCCATTGTTCTTCCACCTCTCCTTTTTGGCCATTTGCTAGTGTATGCCTCGGGTATTCACTCATTTTGCCAAAGTCAGCGCTTCTAAAGTCCAGTATGCTTGTTTTTGTATGGCTTGTCTCCATGGTTGTGCTTATTGTGAAGCACACTGTGCAGTGGTCGCTTGTTCCCAGATGTCTACTGACTTCTAAATTTGTGATCCTCTCTCCATTTGAGAGAGTACCAGGTCTACTTTGCTCCCTCCTGAGTGGGTTCCAACACTAGCTGTCTAAGGCCTGCCCCCTGCAAGGCATCGAGAATGACCCTGCTCTTGGACGTGGCTGCAGTACATGTCATCCAGTTAACATCTGGCATATTCAGGTCCCCCATCAACAGTATCTCCCCTTTTTCAGCCCTTTTGAGAATGTCATCTATCATTTTCTTGTCCATTTCCTCCCCTTGAGATGGGGGTCTGTATACAATCCGTGTGTGAATTGTGATGCTGTTCCCTGTCTCCAAGGTGACCCAGAGTGCCTCTTGTCCTCCCCCTTTACTTTTTATTTCTGTAGCTTTGATCCCTTCCCTTATGTATAGAGCTACTCCACCTCCTCTTTCCCCCCCTGTCCCTTCTGTAGACTGTGTACCCCGGTATGTTGACATCTCAGTCATGGTTCCCCGTGTACCATGTTTCTGTGACTGCCACAATATCCAATTTTTCATCTTCCATCAAGGCTACTAGCTCAGGAAGCTTGTTTCCCAGACTACGGGCATTGGTACTCATTGCCCTCCATTTAATGTTGGCTTTATCCTTTTTTCCCTTTTTAATCCACTTCTTCGTTGAGACCTGGAGGGGATATCTGGTGTTAAGAGAGGCTATCCACCAAGTTTCTATTTACGGTAATTTAGTAATCTTATGACCCCCCCTTTTTTTGGGGGGGGGCACTAGCTGCAGAGCTGCTAAACTAAGACTGCTGGGATTCGAGTTGTGAGCAGTGGCATAGTGTGTACCAAGGACACTGCGATCACTGCTGTGTATGATGGTTGTCACATGCTGTTGGATTCAAGGCTTCGGGGGCATATTTTTCATCCCTTTAAGTTAAATGTTGTGCCAGAGGATACATACCTGGACTTAACAGGTATGTTTATGTCCCCTGAAGAAGACCTGTTTTAGGTAGAACTGCTGAGGCAATTGAGTCCTCGATTAGTTTAGAGCAATAAACTCTGTTTTGCATTTCTAAAAGGCACAGTTCCTGTATTTGCTTTGGTATCCACTGTGCAGATTTCTTGCTGCACTGTATTTTAAATTTTTTTTTTTTTTTTTTTTTTTTTTTTTAAATTGTTTGTGATTATTTGCTGAATGATACCAGGGCCCAGCTCTGCTACTCACCATATTCATCAGAAAAATATTCTTTTTCTTAAACTGTGATTTTTAAATGTTTGACAGTACCAAATGTTGATTAAAAAAAAGTCCTGCTTACCAAATGGCACGAAAGAAAAAAATGTTAGTGAAGATAATGGCGAAAAAAATAACAAGCTAGAGCTAGTCCCGGGACACCATTGTACATGAGCCTCGGTTAAGTGGTTGTTATCCATACTGAAATTTAATGAGCAGCTGATGCCTTCAGGAGAACTTTACCAAAACATAATATTTAGACACGGTGGCCAACTGCACAGCAGCACCACAACAACGAATCCCCCCAAAAAAGAGACCTTTACAGTGCAAGTCGCTGTAATGGTCCGGGTTTCACTGATGCAGCGTTTTCCGGTGTTCTGTTCCTTCCTCGAAACAACTGTGACCTGGAGTTGATAATATATAATTGCGGGGGCACAGCCCCCCCAAAAACAAAAAACAGTTTTTGGACAGCACAATACTTCATGTTGGCATTGTGCTGTCGCTGTAGGGGATTTTGGCAGATTTGCTGTCGATGAACAGTGGTGCTTACATTTGGACACAGTCCAGCTTATATTTCCCGTTGGTTCTATAATCCTCCTCCCCGCTATTTACTACTGAGGTCATCTGCATGAAAACAGGATCTTTTCTCCTGAATAGTTCATCTATTCCTGTTGCTGTCTCTCTAGCTGATGTCATAATGCACTGCTTGTGACATCAGTTAGTCCCATGGCAACAGACTGATGTCACAACAGAGGGTTATGACTTGAAGTAGGGAGTCAGCTATAGAGGCAGATGAACCCTGAGGGATACAGATCATTTATTCATGCAAATGTTCTGAGGAATAAATACTGGGGAGGAGGAATGTTTAGAATATATATGGAATGGAAGCTGAATTGTACCTAATTATTATGTTTTTCAGAGTTTTTTTTTTTTTTGGTGTCCGCAGCTCTTTAAATGAACTGCAAAATGGAAGGAAATAATTGTCTTGATCCTAAGAAAGTATAGCACACCCCATCTCGAAGCTCAGGATGTGCACCTGCCAACCATTGCTATCCCTTCAGCATCTCTCGTTGTCAAACTCTACAGCTGATTACCTGGAGGTAGGGACTGTAAAACGTTATGCATCTAAGAACTGGTGTACACATAATACCCAAGAACTGTTGCATTCTGAGAAATGATGCCTGAAACAACATACTTGTACAGACCAGTGGGGTGTTCATCTGAAAGACTGAATTGTATGTACAGTAGAAATGTTGCCTTCTTTTCCCAAAGGGGAGAACAGACTTTACAAGTGGCATCATCCACCAGAAACAAGAATCTCATTATTATTTTTATTTTATTTTTTTTATTTTGGGGGTGGGCAACTTGAAGGAAGAGAAAAGAAGAGAAAGCCTGATGCAAGCCAGCAGAATACTTAGAAACTCTCCCGTGCAGAAGACATAGACTCGAATAAGAAACCAGGGTTCTTCACTTTCTCATCCGTGACTGAGAAGTTACAAGACTTCTAAAATAGCATTGACTTAGTACAACTGAAGCACTTAACTGACCAAGCAGAATGTGTGAAGAACTATTCAGAATTTGAGTTTGTAGTTCGACTATTACTGGTGACGTACGTCTGTTTACTGAACTGCTATCATGTACAGAGAAGTATAATTGCTTGCTGAGATCATTCATTACCAGATAAGTGACCTGCATCATAATTAAGAACAGGATCCTGACTTAGACTTATTCAGGGTTTGCATTAGCATTATGGAAATCAGTTAGGAGCACAGAGGCACAAACAGAGGAGAAAATAGCCCAGGAAGTAAAGAAGGGGGACAAGACAGTTTAGTCATGTAACGAAAATAGAAAGACCAGGGGAGGGATTGTAAGGCTAAGAAAGGAAGGGGGGAATTGTGTGGAGGGGACCCAAGAAAAAGCAAACATCTTGAACACTTTTGTTCAGTGTTCCCAGAAGAAGGGGAAGGAGAGGGGCCACAGAAAAATGCCAGGAGCATCGAAGGAGGGAGGGAGGGAGGTGGACACTAGTCCATTTACAGAGGAGAGAGTCCCGAAGGAAGTCACAAATCTGAACGTTGATAAGGCAGTGGGGGCCAGACAGGGTCCAGCCAAGGATACTGAAGGAACATGAGGAGGTACTGGCTGCACCTCTGACAGTCCTGTTCAACCTCTCACTGGAGATAGGAGAGGTTTTGGAGGACTGGAGGAAAGCAAATGTAGTCCCACTTCACAGAAGTAGTAGGGAGGAGGCGGGCAACACAGGCCAATCAGCCTGACCTCGGTGGTGGGGAAATGATTGGAATCACTACTGAAGGAAAGGATAGTGGAATATCTTGAATCCAGTGGCTTACAGGACACAAAACAACATGGATTAATAGGGTGTGGGGAGGTCTTGTCAAACGAATCTAATAGATTGCTTTTACTGGTGACCAGGAATTGGATCGGAAGAGCGGTGGATGTGGGTGGCCTACCTGGATTTTAGCAAGGTCTTCGACACAGTCCCACATAGATCAGTAAGCAAGCTAGGTAGCCTAGGAGTGGGGCCAAAGGTGGTAAATGGGGTAAGAAATTGGCTACAGTCTGCCTGTTCACAGGTGACACTAAAATCTGCAACATGGTAGACTCTTCGGGGGGTGGGGGTTGAAAAAAATGAGGAGATCTGAAAAGGTTAGAAACATAAGACTTTGATGGCAGTTAAGGACTGCTTGGCCAACCCAGTCTGCCCATTTTCCTACATATTAAATAAGCTGCAGATCCTAGTTAATCAACAGCTTACTTCCTCCTATTCTCCATTAGAATTGCCTTATGTCTGTCCCATGCATTCTTGAATTCCCTCACTGTTTTTGACCCCACAACCTCCTCAGGAAGGCAGTTTCATAGGTCCACCACCCTCTCTGTGAAAAAATACTTCCTCACGTTGCCCCTGAGCCGTCCCCATGCTATCTTCAAATTGTGTCCCCTTGTTTTGCACATCTTTTCTGAAAGATGCTACCTCGCTTGGACTCTGATTCCCCGAGGTACTTAAAAATTTCTATCATGTCCCCCCTCTTTCCTCGAGGTACACATATTAATCTCCCTAGTCCTCCTCAGATGGCTTCTGGTGCAGATCCTGCATCATTCTAGTTGCCCTCCTCTGGACCGCCTCCATCCTATGTCCTTGCGGAGATGGGTCTCACTAACTACCTCTACAGAAGGATACCAATTTCCTGTTTTCTACTGGTGATGCCTCTCCCTATGCATCCCAGTATCCCCCAGCCCTCCTTACTGCCTTCTCACATTGCTTTCCTACCTTAAGGTCATCTGAGATGAGTACCCACAGGTCCCTTTCATTAGAGAAGTGGCTAAGGGTATGGCAAGTGGGCTTCAATGCAAAATAGTGCAAAATCGTGCACTTGGGGCACAAAACCCTCCAAGGGAGGAATACAAAATGGGAGAAGGGATATTGACGTCCGCCAGACAAGAAAGAGATCTGTGAGTTGTATCTGATGACCTGAATGTGGCTAGGCATTGTGATAAGGTAGTTGGGAGAGCTAGCGGAATGCTGAGGTGCATAAGGGGGGGCATCACCAGCAGAAAGAGATGGTGTTACCTTTGTGTAGATCACTGGTGAGGCCTTTCCTGGAGTACTGTGTCCAGTTCTGGAGACCACATCTCTGGAAGGACATAGAAAGAGTGGAGGCGGTCCAGAGGAGGGCAACCAAAATGATACAAGGTCTGCATCAAAAGTCCTATAAGGAAAGACTGAAGGACCTTAAAATATATACACTGGAGGGAGTGGGGGATATGATAGAAACTTTCAAAATACCTTACAGGTATAAACATGGTTTATGAGGGAAAGCGTTTTTCAGAAAAAAAGATGTTCATGAACAGAGGGTCATGCTATGAAGCTGGAGGGTGTAGGTTGACGGGGGGAGATGTGAGGAAGTACTTTTTCACGGAGAGGGTGGTGGATGCCTGGAACAGCCTCCCAGCAGAAGTGGTGGGGCAAAACTGTTAACAGGGTTCAAGAAAGCATGGATAGGCATAAGGGAACCTTCGTGATAACACAAGGGGGGAGATAGCGGAGATCAGTTAGGTCTGTGGTGATACAGTAGTTGGGGGAATGGTCAGACTAGATGTGCCAAGCGGTCCTTATCTGCCATTAAATTCTATGTTTCTGTGTTCAATGGGACAGCTATTCTCTTGTCAAGCATATGACCCCGGTAATAAATAATAAGAAATACAGAGATAATTTTTATTTTACAATTTGTGGTCAGGAAAGACGCACTAAGGCTAGGCTTGTTTCCAGGTGCCTCCTGGGAGCACAGGGAAGTTAAGTAGCTTGCTCATGGTTAACACAGGAATCCGTGGTTAGAAGCATGGTGGATGAGTTCATGAGAATGGCGGCAAGGGGGGGGAAGTGGTGCTGATGGGGACCTGAACCTACCGGATGTAGACTGGGACACCCTTTCTGCTGCTTCAACCAACCAGCAGCAGGGGAAATATTGGACTCCCTGCAAATGGCCCTCCTGAATCAACTGGTCAGGGAGCCAACCAGGGCAGGAGCTACCCTTGATCTAGTCCTGACAAATGGGGATAGAGTAGGAAATGTATCAGTGGGGGAACATCTTGGTATGAGTGACCACAACACGGTCAGGTTTACAATAAGAAACACTGCGGAGGTTCACCTATCTAGGTTGAGGGTGCTGGATTTCAAGAGGGCAAACTTCGGGAGAATGGGGCAAATGGTGAAGAGAGCCTTGGAAGGGGTGGAGGAGTTGACAGAGGTGGAGGAAATTTGGGGGAAGATAAGAGAAGCTATTGTAGAGACCACTGACATCTGTGCCAAGAGAGCAAGTAAAAATAAGAGAAGGAAGTCTCTGTGGTACAATAGAAAGGTAGCAAAAAAGGTGAAAGCAAAAAAGAAGGCCTTCAGAAAGTTCAAGGAAACAGAAGCAGAGGTGGACTGGGGAAAATACCAGGTGAGCCAGAGAGAAGCCAGGGTAGAGGTAAGAAGGGCAAAGGCACAGACAGAGGAGCGCATAGCTAAAGGGGTCAAAAAGGGGGATAAGAATTTCTTACAGTACGTAAGTGAAGAGAGGAAGACTAGGCAGGGAATACTCTCGTTAAAAACAAACGAGGGGGAGTTTCTATAAGGGACAGAGAAAAAGCAGACCTGGTAAATGGCTATTTTTGCTCTGTGTTCACTAGGGAGGAAGACGGTGAAGGCAGCAGACCATGAAAGGTAATGGCAGGGGAGGGGGGGAAGAGCCTATGAGGCCGTTCCTCGAGGAGGAGATTTTGGGAGAACTAGGCTGCATCAAGGTGGACAAAGCAATGGGCCTGGATGGGGAGCACCCAAGGGTGTTAAGGGAACTAAAGGAGATATTGGCAGTGCCATTGACTGCACTCGTCAATCAGTCCTTGCAGACTGGGGTGGTGCTGGAAGACTGGAGGCAGGCAAATGTGGTCCCACTGCATAAGGGGGAAGCGAGGGAGGAAGTGGGAAGTTACAGGCCCGTGAGCTTGACATCAGTGGTAGGCAAGCTCCTGGAGAAACTAATAAAAGGCAGGATCACCAGCTACCTCGAGGAAAGCAGCCTGTTAGATCAAAGGCAGCATGGTTTTACGAGGAGCAGATCCTGTCAAACAAATTGGATAGTTTTTTGATGGGGTCACAGAGGAGCCGGATCAAGAGAGGGCAGTGGATGTGGTTTATCTGGATTTCAGGAAGGCTTTTGACTCTGTACCCCACAGGAGACTGCTGTATAAAATGTCAGGCCTAGGGCTGGGTCAGAGGGTGGTTAAATGGGTGGGAAGTTGACTGGCAGAGGGTCATAATAAATGGGGTGGCATCTGGAGAGGGCAAGATCCCAAGCGGGGTCCCTCAGTGATCAGTGTTGGGGCCCCTACTATTCAATATATTTGTAGGGGACATTGTGGAGGGCCTTGAAGATGGTGTGAATCTGCGATAGGGTAGACACTTAGGAAGGGGTAGAAAAAATGCAGAGAGTTTTGGGGAGGCTTGAGGCATGGGAAAAGAGGTGGCAACTTTCATTCAACACAGAAAAGTGCAAGGTCATGCATCTTGGCTACAGGAACTGGAGGCCAGGGTATTGCATGGGTGGCAGAGATCTGGAGGTCACGGAACAAGAAAGAGACCTGGGCATCACTGTATCGGGTGGGGGGGGGACATGAACGTGGAAAGGCAGTGCGGGAGAGCAGTGGCTAGGGGTGGTGGAATGCTGGGATGCATTGGAAGGGGGATCACCAGTAGAAACAGGGCGGTCATAGTACCCTTGTACACCCATCTGATTAGACCACATTTGGAATACGGAGTCCAGTTCTGGAGGCCATACCTCAAAAAGGGATGTGGGGAGGCTGGAGTGAGTTCAGAGGAGAGCGACAAAGATGGTAAAAGGGTTGAGCCACCTTTTAATATGAAGAAAGGTTGAGGGATCTGGACATGTACTCCCTGGAACAGAGGAGGGAGAGGGGGAATGTGAACGAGACATTCAAGTACCTTAAGGGTATAAACAGGGTGCCGGTGGAAAGCATCTTCCAGATGAAGGAAAATCAGAGGACGAGGGGGCATGGCCTGCAGGTGGAGGTGGGGGCAGTTCAGAGGTAACATTAGGTTCAGGGGTAACATTAGGAGGTACTGTTTCACAGAGAGAAAGTGGTGGATAAGTGGAACAGACTCCTGGAGGCAGTTGTTGGAGAAGAAACAGTGGAGGGATTCAGAAGGGCCATGGGACAAACACAGGGGGTGTTGAGAGTGGGGGCGCAGTTCCAGGCAGATAGCTGGACAAATGGGCAGATTCGGTGGGCCTTGTCGGTCCTTTTCTGCCATCACACATCTATGAATCTATGAAAGTGGTGGCTTTGGGATTTAGTCCCAGGTCTTCAGGTTGGCAGTTCAGTGCTTTTAACCAGTACAGTATACTGCCTCCCTAATGGGAACTGTAATCTGCTTTGTATCCAGCACAGCGTTTTTCAAAGTTCTTCGTGCGGCATCACTGGCTGTGTTTATAAAAAAAAAAAAAAAAAAAGCTTCAGGACTTCAGATGAGGTTAATAAAAGTGGGATGAGCACTTCAATAAACATACACAAAAAAAAGGAATGTGCTCATGGGGCCTGTCCCCTATCAGTGTTTTGAGACCGTTCGGCATGCAATAACTGGAAAAGGCCTCACTATCCACCACTAACATCAATGCTTCTATGCATGAGACCGTGATTTGCAGTGGTTTCTTAGTAGCAGTGGTGGTGGTGATGGTGAAGGGTTATATAGGAACATTGAACGTGCTAGATGAGAGATACATTGCCTTCAGAAAGTATTCGCCCCCCTTGGATTTTGTCACATTTTGTGATGTTGCAAACTCAAATTAAAATGCATTTTATATGGGATATTTTTTGTCACGTATCTACACAAATTACTCTATAATGTCAAAGTGGAATTAAACTTCTGTAATCTTTTGCACATGTAATTTAAAATAAAAACCTGCAATGTCTTGATTTGATAAGTATTCACCCCCTTTGCTGTGACACTCCAAATTGAGCTCAGGTGCATCCAATTTCCTTGAGATCACTCTAAAACTTGAATGGAGTCCACCTGTGGTCAGTTCAAATGGTTGACATGATTTCAGAGGAAATACACCTGTCTATATAAGATCCCACTGTTGACAATGCATGTCAGAGCAGAAACTGTATCATAAAGACCAAGGAGCTGTCCGTAGAACTCCGTGATAGAATTGTGAGAAGGCATAGATCTGGGGAGGGGTATAAAAACATTTCCAGGGTGTTGAAAGTTCCCAGGAGCACAGTCAAGTCCATCATTAGGAAATGGAAAGATTACGGAACCACCCAGACTCCTCCTAGAGCAGGCCGTCCTCCCAAACTGAGCAACCGGGCAAGAAGGACCTTGGTCAGGGAAGTGACCAAGAACCCAGTGACCACCCTGACAGAACTACAGAGTTCCATGGCTGAGATGGGAGAACCTGTCCGGAGGACAACAATCTCTGCAGCACTTCACAGATGTAGCCTTTATGGGAGAGTGGCTAGACTAAAGCCACTCCTGAGAAAAGGCCACATAATAGCATACCTGGAGTTTGCAAGAAGGCACGTGGCAGACTCTGAGACCATCTGGCAAAAGATTCTCTGGTCTGATGAAACAAAAATTGAACTCTGTGGCCTGAATGCAAAGCGCTATGCCTGGCGCAAACTGAACACAGCTCATCACCCATGTAACACTATCCCTACCATGAAGCATGGTGGTGGCAGCATCTTGTTATGGGGATGCTTTTCAGCAGCAGGGACTGGAGCACTTGTCAGGATAGAGGGAACAATGAATGGAGCCAAATACAGGCACATCCTTGAGGAGAACCTGCATCAGTCTGCAGTAGACCTTGGACTGGGGCGAAGATTTACGTTCCAACAGGACAACGACCCCAAGCATACAGCTAAAGCAACACTGGAGTGGCTTCAGAACAAGAAGGTGAATGCCCTTGAGTGGCCCAGCCAAAGCCCAGACTTGAATCCCATTGAGAATCTGTGGAAAGCCTTAAAGATTGCGGTTCACCGACACTCCCCATCCAACTTGACAGAGCTTGAGCAAATCTGCAAGGAAGAATGGGCGAAAATCCCCAAATCCAGATGTGCAAAGCTGATACAGACATACCCAAGAAGTCTCAAAGCTGTAATTGCTGCCAGAGGTGCTTCTACAAAGTATTGACTCGGGGGGTGAATACTTAAGTAAACAAGATATTTCAGTGCATTAGATATTCTGGTAGTAACACAACAAAATGTGACAAAATCCAAGGGGGGTGAATACTTTCTGAAGGCACTGTAGATGGATATACACACACACACACACACACACACACACACACACACACACACACAGACACACACGACCAAGAGTCTATCACGTTAATGTTATGATATCTAGGCAAGTTCAGCTTTCAGTATCATGTAACATTTTGGAAACCTCTGGGAGCCTGTAGGAGCAGTAGTTAAACGGGTTTAATTACAGAGTCTATGCTTCCGGGACCATTTTGGGCTGTATCTTAAAATACCAAAAAAGGCAACCACTCTAAAAATAGTCCTTATGGATGCCAACTGGGAAAGACTCCACTTAAATCTGAATAAGCAAAACATACAAAATAAAACACGTCAAAAGACGACTGCTTATTTCTACAAGCAGGGCTTTCATTAATTGTAGCGTGCGGCTCACTGAAGTGCGAAATGGGTTGGATAATATATACAGTGGTTGGGGCAGACTCGATGGAGTTTTGGTCTCTTTCTGCCATCAGAGTCGATGTTTCTACAGATAACTTGGTTCTGGAGGGAGCTTTTGGCAAAACTAGAATGGTTTGGCTGGAGAATGGCTTATAAGGATCACTAAACCAGAGACAGTGAAACATCTGTTCTGTACAAATGCCAAAACACAACTCCACGGTAAAGGAGATGTTGCAAAAAGAAAATAAAAAATAGCCATTTTTTCCCCCAGTTGGATTAGCACATAGAATACTTGATAAGTCAGTTTACAACAAGGCTGTGATTGCATTATGTGGTTCGAGTGAACCCATAAACCACAAATCCAAAGACTAAGTGGTTTATGGTTTTGTGACATTGCCAGCATCACAGCATGGAAACATAGACGTTGTTAGCAGAAAAAGATCACAGTCTGCCCTAATTTTGGTTTTCTGTACCTTATTCTGTGATCTACTGTCCAGGTGGGATTTTCACCCCCCCCACCCTTCGTGTCTACCATACTAGTTCCCTTTGGTATAACTGTCGGACACTACTCTGTCCCAGCCATGTTTATACTCGCTGATGGTGTTTGTTCCTACCATCGTTGGTGGTAGGCTGTTCCACAGTTCAGTCTCCCTCTCTGTAAAGTTACATTTTGTGACTTCCTTTCTTAACCTTCCTCCTGCCAATTTCCATTCATGCCCCCTGGTTACTGATTCCTGATTCCTACTGAATAGCTCTTCACTGTTTGTATTATTATTTCTCTCGGGAACGTGAAGGCCTCTGTCATGTTGCCTGTTTCCTATCTAGTCTCGAGTTGGTAAATGTTCGGTGCCCCCAGCTGGTCCTCATAGGATCTGCCCTGTTGGCCCCGGATCATCTTGGTGTGACCCCTTGCTGCACATACTCTGGTGTAACCCTGTCCTTTTCTCTGGTGGGGATTCTAGAACTGGGCACAGGACGCCAGATGGGGTCTCAGTAGTGATTTCTACGGCAGCATTATCACCTCCCAGTGCCCCCCAGCATTCTGGTGGCCTTGCTGTAGGCTCTGTTACACTAATGATTTGTTTGAGGAAGTTGTCAGTGGTGACCCCACCAGGTCACTTTTTTGGATTGCCTACCTGCCCCCCCCCACCGTATTCTGTTCTAGAGTTCCTCTTTCCTGTGTGCATCACCTTGCACTTTTGGGCATCAAAGCACAGCTGCTAAACCTTAGACCACATCTCTAACCTTTCCTGGTCCTTTGCAGTTCCCTCACCCCCTCTTTGCTGTGCATGCTGCCGCAAAGCTTTGTGTTGCCTACGGAGAGACACACATACCCTCCCCTATGTCACTGATAATCTTATTGGAAAAGGACAGGTTCCAGGACTGACCCCTGCGGCTCCCTGCTACTTCTGATGATGTAATAACAGGCAGGGTTGTGCACGGTTCCCCAGTTAAATTTTTACAGGATTGGAATGCCATTTTTTCGCCCCATAAGAACACACACATAGTTGAGACAGTGGACATTTGTCACTAACCCACTCCTGCGGGTCAGGCCCACTGAGCTCACAGTGCCCACCCTTAAATGCAATCCATGACAAGGGGGGATAGGGATACCTTCCTTGTTCTTTAGAATGCTCACCAAGGTCACAACTGCACCTCTGCCACGAGGATCCTGGGCATCCCTCTAGCTCTTGATACGGGTACAATACCATTCTCGAGTGTTGTGGCCGAATATGAACCTTCCCTTGGCTATTACACAAAAGAGGAAGACCCAGACATCACTCTCTTCGGGGTAGCAGCGTAACACCTGATTTGTATGAAGATTTGAGTCCAGAGAATTGCTGGTTTGCAAATTACTTCAGTCTTTCTGTAGCAGCCTTTGGTTCTTAGGCCATCTCTGTACTGACAGGTGTTCTCTGTGGTCAGGAGAGTCCAAGCAAAATGGCTCCGAGTGTCTGTGCTGGAGAGTTTATAGAGAAGACCCCCCCCCCCCAAATCTGTGAATAGACTGGACCTTCCACTTTAGGCCACCGGGTGTCACTCTTGCGCTTTCCCAAAGTCTTAATTTCCTGATAATCTTTGATGTCAGATTCCCATAGTTAACACAGGGTTTATAATCTCACACAGGTCTATTAGAAGGATGTTTTCTGGCATTTATATAACAAAAAATGTCAGTGTACTATGGGAACCTTTACTTTTTTTCCCAGTTGGTACTTTTTATTGAAGTTTCCAAAAAGTATATACATCATATACAAACAACTCCATTAGCATCAAAAGCAGAGAAGAGTACAACACAGCGTTGTATACATGCACTTCAATATGTACTTTTATATGTAATAGAAGGCATGCCAGGATATATGACTGGGAGGGGAGGGAGGGGAACACTTCCATTCTCTACCCAATAAAGATGCAGACTTTCACAAACACTGGGTGACCAGGTGATGCAATTAAAAATAACGAGTGAACAGTATGATTGTATAAAGTGCACAAGTGTAGTGGCTGGCTAGACTGATATCCTGGCGGGACCTACACCACTGGGAGTACATAAGAGGGAGTTCCAACAGGACCTTTCACATGACTCGTCCTATCCCGGTCCTGGCCTTCAAATATTCAAGAAAGGGAGCCCAACATGCGGAATAGAATGCAAATCTGTTGGCTGCCTTATGAGTTATGCGCTCCAGCGATGCCAATAGCGTAAGAGCATTTTGAAGTTCTGGGAGGGAAGGGATGTCTGTTGATCGCCTCTGGCTTAGTATAAGGTGCTTGGCCGAGATACTAAGTAGGGCTATCCAGTGGAGTTGATGGGGTTTGAGACTGTAGCCTACTGGGGGTAGGCCCAAAATCCAGACCGGGGGGTCCAGCTGGGTCACGACACCTGGAGTTTGCGAGGCCAGTTGATTCACTGTCTGCCAGAAGGGGCCCAGTAATGAACACTGCCAGATGATATGGTGTAGATCCCCAGTTTGGGCTTAGCACCTCCAGCAGAGCTTATTATCCAAGAGTTTAGCTTGGTACAGAACGGCAGGCGTTCGGTACCAGTGATGTAGGAGTTTGTTCTGAATGAGTCTGCTGCATGCATCAGGGTAGCTCAAGTGTGCCAGTTTCCAGCAAAGGGCCCATTGAGCATCATCTAATCTCACCTGTAGAGCTTTTCCCTACTTCTGTTTAGAGTCCGCAGACTGCGAGGGGGGATTCTTTCTTGGATGTCTGCATAGATTTTGCTGGCCTGTCCCCTGGCAATCTTGAGCCACGTAGATAGCTTTTGAGGAGAGGTCGTGGGGGGCAGATATAGTCTACAAAATTCATTTAGGGAGCTATGCAGCTGCAGATATCTCTAAAAATCAGATTTACCAAGACCTTTAATCTTAACAAGCTCTGTAAAGGGTTGAATCTGTCGCCCTGTTTTGTCCAATACATCAGCTAGGACCCTAATACCCAGACGCTCCCACCGGGGGCCAGTATATGGGATTATTGTCTGTCAAGATACGCTTGTTATGGAACATAAGGGTGTAGAGCAGAGGGGTGGGGTTTGCGTTAATTCGCTTGTGTACCTTGTTCCAAATTTGGACCGCAGGTGCAATGGTGGGATGATCCAGCATAGGTGTGGGAAGGGGGGTTATAGAGCAGGAGAGGAAGGTTGTGTATCTGAGCAGTAGCCTGCTCCATATGGAGCCATTGTGAGCAAACAGGAGACAGGGTAGAGAACCACTTTAGAGATTGTGTTATGGAGTAGGCCCAGATATAACCCTCTAGCCACAGCAAGCCCCATCCCCCTGTCTTCCAGTGAGAGCGAAGCATACCCCTGCTGTATCGGGGGTTTTTGTTGGCCCAAATAAAATTCCCCACCACCCTATCAGTGGTGTGGAGCCACTTCACAGGGGGGCCAGAGGGATATGCAGAAGAGGATAAAGGAGTTTGGGGGCTGAAATCATTTTGAGGGCTGCGATCTTGCTGGATAAGGGAACCTTTTCCGTCATCTGTTGTCTGACAGTTTCCCCTTTGATCTTAAGTGTTTACAACAGTGGAAATAGCTTCTCTCATCGTGGGATTTTGAACTGGCTTAATTTAATTAGTTATAAGGAAGATCCTGTAAGTTATACGATTATACAAGCTGATTTTATTACTTCTGTTTCCCTTGACCAGGTAACATTAGTGGAATACCCTTTGATCATGTATTCACAAGCTTTTTGACAAAACTCATCAGATTCCTGCAAGCAAGGCTGGCCTTGTAGGTCAGAGGAAGGTCCAGCCGCTCTTTATAAACAAAGCAAACAAAAAAAATCGTTTTTTCTTTATGTTCCTTTGTTTTGACACTGGCATGTACATATAATTACATAAAAAAACATATATACAACAGAATAATATCTACAAATCAGGGCTAGCAGCTGGGCATCTCATTACAGACATGACTGCACAGGCCTTTAAAGTAAGCCTGGACAAATTCCTGCTTAACAAAGAAATGACTGGGTACTAAGGGTAGTAGAATGGGTGGGGAAACCATATAAATGAGTACATGTTGGCACAGTGTAGTTGCTTCATTCCCATTTATGAAGCGGGGGAAGAGGACATGCTGTACCTATAGCACCTTTCCACCTTAAAGTACTATGCTACTATGTGTCTGTAAAGTTTGTCTGGAGCACAGTCATTAACAGATTTATTTTTTTACCAAATCTTTTATTAACATTTATGCAGTACTATTTCATGGAGTACAGAGATGGCTAAAACCTAGACTTCGAAAGGGCAATACATTAGATGAAAATGTATGGTTAATCAAACATAGCCAAGATGTCTAGTTTCTGCTGTGGGGGATGGGAGGTTATAATCCAGGCCCTTCTGTAAGTTTTCAGTGTGGGCAGCAGCACGGGGGTTGTCCTTTCCATACATTACACAAGTTTGCAAAAGTGTTGCAGGATTGGGTTCCATGTCATAACGCGATCGCAGTTACAAGCGAGTGTACATCGCTGAAATGAAAAACGGCAATGTACACTCCCAGAAACCACAGGAACAGTGAGCATGAACTAATATATTTATGCAGCACCCCGTTCCCAGGGGGCTTTGCCCCCCACATCCTTCTTAATTTACATTCTCACCTCCAGGGGGGTGCATGTCAGGAAGGGGGAAAAATTTGGGGTGGGGGAGTTAAACTCCCGTAGACATTCCAAACAAAAAACTACACCCCTACTCAGCCCCAAACCCTGGACCTTTCTCACTGCAGCCAGCCACCCTCACCACCACACCATACAGCCAGCTCGGCGATACCATGCCACACTACCTCCCACATACCTTCACTATTATCCCTCCTCTGTAGTCGCCATTCTTCCCTTCATCTGCGCTATAACCGCATGTCGCTACCCTTTCAGGGTAGCTCATATTACAGGCGCTGAGATTGAGCTGCTCATATGTGAGTCACTTAATCTTGGTCACCCGTATAACAGGTTACCCAGGGATTGCCTGATGCCCCAGTGGGTGATGCAGTACATTCCACACTGGTGACCTGGATCGTAAGTGGACTTGGGGGTTGCTGGGAAAGCACTCCCAGTCAGAGAGGGGCAGGTGCCATGTTCTGCCATTCATCACCCCCTGCCAGGTGAGCCAAGGATCTTGCTTCTCTGTGGGGGCACTGCTGATAGTGGGGTGGGCCATGGTCGGGTACAAGGTACAGGAGAGAACCCCATAAAAATCTAAATATGCACCAGTCATCATCAGTGATGGCACTGGTACTTTTGGATCCCACCCCATGTGGATCCCTGCTAGCGTGGCAGCAGGGGAAGTTGCTGATGGGATTGAGGGAACTGGGACAAGCCTTGATGCAGGCATGTGGTGACATCTGGATGCCAAAAAGCTTTATCACACAGAAAAAAAGTAGTGCATCCTTGGACCCCTTTATTCTTCCAATAGTGAGTCTCAATCGACATTAAGGGTTCCTGGGACCCTTACTGTGGGGTTAATGGAAGCTCTGGTAGGTAACTCTAATGTAGTACATCAGTAGGCATTAAGTTTTTTACGTTTGTTGTTGTACTTTTCTGAAAGTACCAGAGGTAAGAATCCTTTTTTACTAGACATGCAAACCATAAATTTGTAACCTCGAAGGTATCTATTTTATAATGCTTCTTCAAATGTAATCCTTGTGGTCTAAGATGTGATGGCTAATATCCACAAGGCCTAACCCCAGTAGGGTATCGTATATGCTCATGTCTACCATAGTTCAGACGACATTGAAGTTTAAACCCAGTAACGACTGGGCCCACATGCAATATATGTCTAGGTAGTGATGGTTTAGAGAGAGAGAAATATTTTCCAGTGTTGGACATGATTCTAGGATCCATGCACAAAGCCCTAATTGAGCGCTTAGGTCTCATACATGCCAAAAAGATACCACTGCACACATGCAGGGAGGACTCTATGGTGTTCAAGAACTTTCCCGACCCATGTTCAGATTCACCCAACCAGATCCCACTTTTCCAAAGATACATGCATGCAACAGGGTCAGGAGGCATGCCAGGGGTGAAGGTCACTCTCAGTAGGTGGACACTGAAGGTATGCAGCATCATCCCCTACAAGTAAGCCTTGTATGCCCCCAACATGCACTTGCGTGCAGGGTGTCAGTCATCCCCATGCACATGTGACCGGCACTCCTTCACGGAACAGAGGGCTGGGAAGAGGAAGTGTGACATGTTATTTAAAAAACAAAACATATATATTTAGCATTGGGAATCAACATTTCTAGCCAGACTACAGTATCCCACAGTCTCATGCACATATGGGGCAGAAGAGTATTAACCTGGGTTTCCAGTTTGAATCCCAGTGTCCATTCCAGGCCGCCTTTGCACCAGTTTCTGGGGGAGGCTGAGGTATGCGAATGCTGCCTGCGAGCAAGTTATTAGAGTGCAGCACCAGGATGCAGAGAAGTTGAGGCCAGCCGTGCACGATTTTATACGTATGCTGGCCTGTTTTGTGGATAGGGCCCTTCGTCTCCACCGAACATCAGTCAAGACTTAGAAGTCAGTTATCTCCTCCATTTCCAGGGTTGTGCATTTTAAGAGCTGATAATTGTGATGTGTGCTTCCAGTAGGTACTGTACACAGTTGTACTTCCTTTAATTGTTTATGCTCTTTTATTTTTCCTGCCAGCTTCCTCTCTATCGTGGTCAGTCTGACAAAGGGCAAATATAGTCTCTCCTACATATGGTTTCAATTCTTTTGAGCTCCGTTTTTGCCCGCAGCTGTTGAGTACTGTGAAATTTTACATAATTTTTATCTGTTTGTTTTAGTAGCTGATCTCTATGAAGAAGCACTGAGCTCCTGTGTGAAGGAAGACTCGCCACCGAAAGACTCTGGCAACCATGACCTTCTAACATGTGGACAGTGTGGCAGCAGTTTCCCGCTGAGTCAGATCCTGGTGTTCATAGAACACAAGAAAGCTCACTGTGATAATGGAAAGCACTACCTGGAAAAGAGGATTTATGATCCCTGTACTTCTCCAGTCACAAGAGAGTCCCAGCCATTTCCTTCACCGACCAATCCAGTCACTGTAACCTCACCCACAGAGGGTGGAGTTCAGAGCTTTTCCGAGGGCTGGTCACCTAGGGTGGCCTTGGAGAAAGAAGATTTGAGAGGTGAGTAGAACACCCTAATGACTTCCAGGAGATGATATGCAACTTCTCTCCTGATTTGGGTTTCCTATAGAGAGTCCTGATCCTTCAAGAAACCTTTGAAAAAACGTATATGTATATGCATATGTTCTATAAGGGGTATGGCATGGGCTAATAAAATAAGGGAACAGACAGGGGATGTTCCTGAGGAAGGCAGTGCAAGTTTCATTAAACTATAAGTTCTGTACAAAAAATAGCACTCCCTTCCAGCTGTTTATTTGTAGTAAATATGTGCAGACACATGCAAACAATGTGGTCCAACAAAGCAGCCTGAGCATTACAGGCAATGCTGCTAACAATACATACAGTAATCGAACGTTGCGTACGTGCACAACCCTTCAGATTTTACATCATAAGCGGATTGCTTGTAACACTCCGGCTACTTTATTTGGCTCAGTTTTTGCTTGTTCTCACATGTTTGTTACAGATAAATGATGCATCTTTTTTGGCAAATCCAGTGCTTTTGAGTGCCTCTTGGTGACTGTGGACCAGTAATTGTTGGTGAGTGCTGTTGTTTTTTTGTACTAGCATAACTAATAAAAAATATACTTGATATTTTACAATTGGTCCGTACCTCATGGCACATCACGAGTGGTGAAGCCACGAATGATGTCACAGGTCTCAATTAAAATAGCAGTTGGCAAAGCTTGGAGGCACAAAATGGAATGCAGATAGTTGATCTTACTTCGAGATACAGCTCTTGCAGCAGTTTACACCATTAGGACTGAAGCCGTCAGGCGCCAGGACCCCACGGAAAATTTTCTAGCTAGCAGTCTTCAGCGGGGACCGCCTCAGACGTCGGTCCCACCCACCCCAACGTCAGGCGTAGTACATAAGGAGGCGGTCCACCCACAATCCTCAGTTCTTTTCCCGCCATCGACATCGCAAGCATCGGCCTCTCGGTCCCTTTCTAGCGTGCGACGAACTTAGAGCTACGACGTTCTCGTCCTTTTTTCACAGATTTGGATTCAGGTGATGTCCTCTCCAAACACTTCTCTGGAGGGTCACCAATCGAAGTGTGCCTGCGGCAAACAGATCCCCTTCAAGGATCCTCACTCAGCCTGCGTGCGCTGCCTAGGCCCGGAACATGACACCAAGGCCTGCTCCTTCTGCCAGGGCTTCAACAGTCGCACCAGGATCTGCTGCCAGAAGGCCCTTCAAGCGTTTTTCTTAGAAGAGAAACTGAAGATCATGGATAAGGAACCTTCCTCCAGGGGGGAGTCATCTGGGAAAACCCACAAACACCGGGAGAAACACCAGGAGAAGGAAAGGCCCAGGCCCCTGGCGAGGGCCTCGGACTCCCGAAGCTCCGGCTCGTGGTTAGACCGCTCTCCTCCTAGGGTTCAATCACAGCCTCCCCCAGTTCAGGCAGATCCTCCAGCGGCTCTTCCTCTCTGCAGCCCCTCAAGATTTTCAGGCCGTCGGCATGGTCCACTCCATCTAAGGCCTCGTCTAAGTCTGGGGAGCGCCACAAATCTTCCTCCTGCCGTCGGGACTCCGACGCTAGGTCGGTTTCCCAGCCTCCGCGCGGGTCTGACCCGGTTCCTCGTAAGACCAAGGACCTGACGTCCCTCAAACGGACACCAGACCCGACGTCGGCCAGGCATCACCGTTGCTCCCAGGAGCCAGCGACAGCCAAACACCCGTCGCCGGCCAGGCATTTGCCTCCGAGGACGTCGGCCAGGAGACTGGCGTCGGCTACCCCAGAGAAGGACACACCGTCGCCGGCTGACATCGGTTGGAAGGACTCATCGGAGGAGGATACCACTCAGCCCAAGGACCAGGCGGCGACACGGAGGATTGGGCTCCCACTGGAACCTTCTCCAGGCGGGAGAGCCCGGGGATCTCGACGCCAAATTGCCATGGTGCCGCACCGAGGCGATGGTAAGTCTGCCGTCGGCCTTGAACTTGGCAGAGGTAAAGGAGCTCTTTACCTTATGGTGGGACACCATCAGGAAAGATGAGGTCGCCATGCACCCTCCTCCTACTCCGGCTCTACCCACTCCTTCACCGCCTCCGCCCCCTCCTCCGCCCAAGGGACCTGTAGGATGGTCACCAACCCCAAGGAGCGAACACCACCTCCCAGGGGCAGATCCTCAGATAGAAGACCTCCCTCTAGATCCACTTCAGGGTCACCTAGTCCTAAGAGACCCAGACGACGCCAGTACACCCCATCTGGGGAGGATTCTAGATCTGACACCTCAGGGTGCTCCAGATCTCCTTCTCCCATCAGCATTCCCTCTCCGGACCCACACGACCTACCTAGGTCTCCTCCGGATGATCCCTCTTTCACGGAGATCATGAGGCACATCCAGGAGAATATGGGGTGGGATGCTGAAAAGCTAGACCCCGAGAGACAGCGCCTTGCCCGCTTCCTTCGGCAGAAAGACCCAAAGCCTGTGGTAGTGCCGCCCTTGGAAGACACTTTTGCGGACGTCACCAAGGCTGCGTGGAAGCGTCCGCATTCTACTCCGGCAGTGCCGAAGAAGGCTGACCGCCTATACAAGGCCCCTAGGGAGGACCAGTATCTGGCGAACCATCCTCTGGCTGACTCCCTGGTCATCACTGCCTTGCATGACCGGTCTCAGAGACCTCAGCATTTGAGCACACAGCCACCGGACCCGGAATTCAAGCAGTTGGATGTCCTGGGTAGGCACACGTACGCGGCTGCGACTTGCGCCATTAGGTCACTGAATTACCTCACCCACATGGTTCAATTTCAGAATGCACTGTGGGAACAGGGACAGGACCTGGTTGAGAAGATGCCTGATGGCGACCAAAAGGAGGAGCTTCTGAACCTCCTCTGCACGGGTTCGGATGTGGGGACCGAGGTGCTCAGAGCCGCATACGACTCTGCGGGCTCTTCAGCAAGAGCTGCAGCTTCAGGCGTGTGTCTCCGGAGACACTCTTGGCTGTGTGTCTCTGGTTTTACCCCGGACGTCCAGAAGAACATTTTAGACATCCCTTACAACGGCAAGATCCTGTTTGGTGAAGCCTCCGAGAAGGTGATCACCAAATTTCAGGACGCAGGGAAGGCAGTCAGATCTGTTCAGGCCATGTACAGGTCTCTGCCCAGTTCCTTTCGTAGGAACCAGAGCCGTTTTCGTGGCCGGATACAAAGGCAACTGCCACGATCCAGCCAACAGCAGAGGGGCACTTTCACCCGAAAAGCCCAGGCCAAGTCATCCCCAGGCAGAGGCCAACGAATCGCAAAGTCGGCCCAGCCTGCTGGATTGAACACTGCCACAGCATGATTCCTTCCCAACCCCCGACCCTCCTCAGGATCAATGGGAAATGAAGGTCGGGGTCGAATCGCACGCCACCTGCCAGGGTGGCTGTTGATCACCTCCGACAGGTGGGTGCTGCAACTGGTCGAAAAAGGCCATTATATAGAATTTGTAGGCAGCCCAACTACAAGACCTCCCTTGCTCTCCCGCTACTCGGGTCAGCACGCCCTGCTCATACAGCAGGAAGTGCTCGCGCTTCTGGACAAAGAAGCCTTAGAGCACGTTCCAGAGAACCAGAGAGGACTAGGGTATTATACTCACTTCTTCCTGGTTCCAAAGAAAACGAGGGACCTCCGTCCAATTCTGGACCTCAGCGACCTCAATTTGTCGGTCGTTTACAAACGCTTCCGCATGGTGACCCTTCCGGGCCTAATTCCCATGTTGAGATGAGACACCTTTCTGGCGTCTTTGGACATGCAGGACGCCTACCTGCACATTCCAGTTGCTCAAGCGCACAGGAGGTTCCTGCGCTGCGAGTTTCAGAGCCGCCATTATCAGTTCCGCGCTCTTCCCTTCGGGCTGTCATCGGCACCGCTTTCACGGCGGCATGGCGTAGTAGCGGCGTCTCTGAGGAGACAAGGCCACTACGTGTTCCCGTACCTGGACGACTGGCTTCTCATGGCACCCAGTCCCTTTTTCAATCACTGGGCATCCTCCTCAACTACGAGAAGTCACTCCTGGTGCCGTTTCAGAAACTGCAGTTTATAGGAGCAGTTCTGGACACCGTCAGAGGGAAAGCCTTTCTTCCCTCAGACAGAGCGGAACACATCAGATCCCTCATCAGGGACCTGTCGGTGAAGAAGACCGCCCTGGCCAGACTGGTCCTTCGCCTGCTCGGACACATGGCTGCGGCTATTGCAACAGTCCCGATGGCACAGCTCCACATGCGGGTAACCCAGTGGATGTTAAGGGTACAATGGGACCAAAGGCAAGACCATCTTCAGCAGCCAATTCGAATCACGAAGGCCGCAATCCGGGATTGGCAGTGGTGGCTAGATCCAAGGAACCGCTTGGCGGGGGTTCCCTTCACAGCGCCATCCCCGACTGTGACTCTCTCCACAGACGCCTCAGGGCCCGGGTGGGGAGCACACCTAGATGGTGTGCAGTCTCAGGGCCTTTGGACGGCCCAGGAATCTCATCTCCACATCAACATTTTGGAAATGAGGGCAGTTCTTTACACTCTGCAGGCCTTCCAGTCGGAGATTCCACCGGGTACACTCCTGTTACAAACAGACAATACCGCGGTGATGTATTACCTCGACAAACAAGGAGGCACTCACTTCTACCCACTTTGCAGGGAGGCCATGAGAGTGTGGGAGTGGGTATTGCAGCACGGCGCAAACCTAATTGCAGTACACATCCCGGGAGTGGACAACACTGTCGCAGACAGTCTGAGTCGCTCTCAGGCCAGAGTCCACGAGTGGGAACTTCTACAGGAGGTGGCAGAGGATCTGTTTCACAGATGGGACACTCCAGAGTTGGACCTTTTTGCATCCCCATCCAACGCAAAACTGCCCAATTTGTGCTCGCTAGATCCAGGGCCTGGTGTTTTCTGGCGAAACGCGTTGTCCCTCTCCTGGGCGGGCAGATTCCTCTGTGCCTTCCCTCCTTTCACATTGATCCAGAGAGTTCTCTTAAAACTTCACAGGGAGCAGGCGATGCTCATTTTGATCGCGCCCTTCTGGCCCAGACAAATTTGGTTCCCTCTTCTGCATCAGCTATCCCGAGAACCTCCAGTTCCTTTGCCAGTCAGCTCTCATCTGTTGTCTCAGGAGGTGGGTTCATTGGTTCCTCCAGACTTACATTCATTGAACCTGCACGCTTGGCTCCTAGAGACATAGCCATGATGCGATACGGGGTCTCGCAAGAGGTGGCAGATGTGCTCTCTGCCGCCAGAAAACCGGTAACCCACACAACGTACACCATGAAATGGCGTAGATTCTGTTTGTGTGCTCAAGCGCTCGGGTTTCTCGCTGTTAGACTGTCCCGAAAAGTTGGTTCTGGACTACCTGCTTTCCCTTTTTCATTCCGGACTGGCTTACTCTTCGATTTAAAGTGCACCTTTGTGCAGTTTCTGCCTACCATGCCCCCGTAGGCCATTGGACGGTGGCCCAGTTGGACAGTACTCGTGCCTTTTTAAGGGGAGTCTTCCACCTTAGGCCGTCCATCAAGGATCCAGTTCCTCCTTGGGACTTGCCCTTCGTCTTGGAGCAGCTGACGCTGCCACCTTTTGAACCAGCCTCGGATTGCGAGCTACGTTTTCTATCATGGAAAATGTTATTTTTAGTTGCTGTTACTTCGGCGAGAAGGATCTCGGAATTGCATGCTCTAATGTGCAAAGAGCTTTATTTGGTTTTTCACCAGGACAGGGTATCCCTGAGGACAAACCCAAAGTTTTTGCCTAAGATGGTTTCAGCCCTCACACTTAACCAGGATATCGATCTACCACTGTATTTCCCAAGGTACACTAATCGTGGAGAAGCCCTTCTGCTCACCCACCAACTCTTTGTCTCCTTTGCTTTCAGAATGAAAGGAGCTCCTGTCTCCAAACAGTCTCTCTCGAGGTGGCTCATCCAGTGCATCATTTTCTCTTATGATAAGCGCAATAAACCCTTACCGGGCGCGGTTAAGGGTCATTCCACGAGAGGGGTGGCCACTTCTTTTGTGGCGTTAAAGAACTTCTCCACCTCAGCTATCTGCGTTGCAGCTACTTGGAGCTCTGTGCATACCTTTATCAGGCATTACAGTCTGGACATTGCATTGAGGTGAAGAGCAGGGTTTGGCCTAGCCGTCCTTCAGGGACTTCTGTCCTAGGCTCGAGAGGTATTGAGACCTCTACCTTTCCTCCTCCCTGTGGCGTAGGATTGCCACTATTGCTTGGAAATCGGTCCTAATGGTGTAACCTGCTGCAAGAGCTGTATCTCTAAGTAAGATAGTACAGTTACGTAAGAACTTACCGTAACAGTAGATCTTCGAGAACAGCTCTTGCAGCAGGTACCTTCCCGCCCACCATCCCCCCTTCTTTTGGAGGTAGGTCGTAGCCAAACACCCATCTTATGGGATAGGACGTTCCGATTTATAGTCTTGGCCATCTGGTGGCGGATCCTCGGTCTCCTCTTCTGATGTCATCCAGCGGCCGGGAGTCTCCGGCGGGAGAACTGAGGATTGTG
>CM057450.1:403835526-403873026 GCA_016271365.2 Neoceratodus forsteri | reverse complement strand
GACCCCTGCCACACCCTTCAATCGGCATCGCGCGGACATTTGTGTCGGCCATAATTGTCGCCCCATCACATGTGTAAAGAAGCAGAGGTGTAGGAGAATGGGGTGAGATGACCGACACCCTAATTCACACCCTGATGCCGGGTTGGGGTGTGGGATGGGGGGTAAGGTGTCTTTCAACCCTAACACCAGATTTCCCGCTTTTGTTGGCGGAACAACCCTAACTAATGCATTAAACAGAGTTTTTTTTTGCCTCTAATTTTCCTTCATTTTGAGAATGATAACGAGAAATAGTGAATGTAATGCAGCGGCGGGCCCCGCGTTCCCGCCACGTGATGTCTTGTCAGATAGTAACATGGTGCCCGCAAACACAAATGGTAATGCGCATGGTGACGCAAAGCGAAACACAAAGATAAACAGTACTGTAGACACAAATGGTTAAAATAACGCAAGCGCAAATGAAAACTCAGGGTAACACACATGGTGCCGTAGACAGGAACAGTAAGTGAAATGGGTACGGAACCACAAGCAGAAGCGGTAAGGGTAACAATAATGTAAGCGCACAGGCTGGTTTTCCCCAAAAGCTGCATAGAGAAAGACAGTGAGTACAAAGAATGTATGCATAATAATGGCTCTTGGAGCAGAAAATGAGGAGTTGGAGTACTAAATTGCTTATATCTCAGGAACTGTACGACATAGGAAAAAAAATTTAAAAGTCATATGATTTATGACTTTCCTGGCTAGTTATGTATTTAGCCCCTGTTAGAGGGCTAAGCATTTTTCTGATGAAAAGTCGGTATCTCTCACCGTTTCCGAGATACGGGCCCTGAAAGGTGGGGGGAATGCCGTAATGTTATCCAATGGGGAAAAGAGAAGTTCGGAGTGCCATAACTTTGGCTCCCTGTAATATTTTTTCACCAAGCCCCTAAAAGGCACATCTGAGGGATGTTGGCTTTCTTCCTTCCAAATTTCAGCCCAAAAGACCAAACTGTTCTTTTGCAGCAGGGTGGCAAAGAATTGCTGTCATTTTCCCACAGCCTGGAAAAGTACTCTCGAACTTTGCAAAAGCTTTCGCAAGTTCATGCGACAGTGTCGCAAATGCGAAAGTACTTTTTCCAGAAATTTGAAAAACATATTTCTGGGGTGTTTTACCCCAAAATAAAGACATGGCTAGCATCCTCAGGGCCCGACTAGGTGAATACAAAAAGAATTAGGTTGCTAGAGGGTCCCAAATTTAAGTGCCAAGCATTTTTCTGATGACCAACTGAAAACAAAATGGCGGATTTGCGACAGTAAAAGGGCCATTTGCGAAAGTAAAAACTGCATTTGTGACACTGTCGAACTTTTTGTTAACTTTTCCCATTGACTTATAATGGGAAATTGTTTTTTGAATAACTTTTGAACCGTTTAAAATATTTTCACGAAATCTTCAAAAGGCACATTGGGGACCCCGGCCGCACGTTCCTTGAAGATTTCTGACTGGTCGCGCAAACCGTGTGACCTGTAGAGACACGCAAAGAATTCCAAAAAAGTGTAAACGTGCGCAGATCACGTTTAATAACTCCGCAGCCGTGTATCCGAACAGTATGAAAGTTGGCAGATCCCAAGATGTATGGTTCTTGATCGTGTATTCCAAATTTCAGGCACATCTGTTGAACGATTGCAAAGTTATTAAGGTGCAAAATTTTAGGTTTAACATGTAAGTGGCTCCTCAACCCTAACACGGTACTACCATAGAGTGTGTGTGTGTGTGTGTGTGTGTGTGTGTGTGTGTGTGTGTGTGTGTGTGTGTATATGTATGTGTTTATATATATATATATGTATATATATTTAGATGTACGTGTTTATGTATATGTATATATGTGTGTGTGTGTATATGTATATGTGTGTGTCTATATATAAAAATATGGTGTTGTTTTGCTCCAAGAGTAAAGATTTCTCTCAACAGTATCAGATTATCTGTTATAGATTGGTCCTGTATAGAACGTGATTGTGCTATAGTTATCAAGGATTGAGCTGCCAAAGACAATCTGGCGTGTACCATTTTTAGTAATTTGAAATCTCCATTTAACAGGCTTATTGGCCTCCAATTTTCTGTTTGTCATTTTCTCCCTTCTTGTATAAATATATAAGTAATTCCCTGTGACATTCCCAAAAGAATGTCTGGGGTCTGCAACATAGTCGTAAAGACTTTTGCCAATTCTGTACTTATACTGGTGCCTTTTTTTTTTTTTTTTTTTATATATATATACCTCATTTGTGAGGCCATCTGAACCGGGAGCTTCCCCAGACTTTAAGGAATTTATAGCTGTCTCAGCCTCCGATGGAGAGATGTGCTGTGTTAAGATCTGAGCTATCTGCTCCGTACATTGCGGTTGAGTAAAAGAGTCAAAAAATCTATTTCTATGGTTGGCATCTATTTGGGTTTCTTGAAATAAAGCTGTCGTGTGGCATGTTACTACATTCATCAACCCCTAAGTCATGTTTTGAGTATTACCATCTTTATCTAGTAGTTCTTCAAAGATTTTTTGAGAGATTCTGGACATGCAGCTGTCATATGGGCAAGATGCCAGTTTTCCCCTGTGTTCAGAACTGATGTTGCTGTCTCAAGCTAGCTGCTTGGTGGGTATGGAATTGTCATGGCTTCTTTCACCCTCTTAATTAGGTCACCATAATCAAAACCTGTTATGCTTCGGGACATTTTATTTTTGTAGCGGTTGTCTGTTACGAAGGTATTGGTAGTACTCTGTATCTCGTTTTTGTTCACCATGACTGCGTAATAGAGAGCAAAGTTCTCTTTTTGTATCTTCCCACCATATAATTGGATTATCATAAAAACATTAACTGTTTTCCTGGCTTCTGTAAATTGAGAAACGTGCTGGAGAAATAAAGCTTGCTCTAACAAAGAGGAATTAAATTTCCATTTTCCTGGGCCGTGTGTAAGTAGATTCTAGCATACTAAAATGCCAGCAGAATAGGACTAACTGTCTCTTGAGTCTGCTCGATTTTTCAGCACCTGCACTGAGGGTCGATTTTTGGTGTCCGCCCAATACGGTCCCCAGTCCCAGATGTTCCACTTGTATTGGGCCTGGTCAGATTTACCATCCCTCTGTACCTGTTCCATCCCCTCTTAAACCCGTCCACCGTCTCCACCAGCTCCCTGGGCAGTGCATGCCATGGCTCCACCACCCTTTCAGTGAACTAACATCTCCTCCTCTCTCCTCTGAGCCTGCCCCCTTCCAGCTTACACCCGTGACCTCTCGTTGCCCCACCCTCCTTCCTTTGGAGCACCCTGACTGGGCCTCCCTTATTTATCCCTTTCATGTACTTAAAGACCTCTATTACATCCCTCCCCTCCTCTCCTCCAGGGTGTACATGTCGCTCCTTGAGCCTCTACTCATAGGTCCTCTTCCCCCAGGCCCCGGATCATTTTGGTTGCCCTCCTTTGGACCCTCTCTAGGAGTGTAATGTCCCTTTTTAAATGTGGTCTCCAAAACTGCACACAATACTCGAGGTGTGGCCTAACCAAGCAGTTGTACAGTGGAAGGATCACTTCCGCCTTTCTGGAGGTAATCCTCTGGCGGTGCATCCCAGCATCCTATTTGCTCTTGCTGCTGCCCTCCTACAGGTCTCTGAGTTGTTCATTTTGACATCTACCACTACCCCCAGGTCCCTCTCACCCTCTGTGACTTGAATCATGTCTCCTTCCAGGGTATACCCCTGGCCTAGATTTCTGACTCCCAGGTGCAGAACCTTGCACTTCCCCGCACTGAATTTTAGTTTCCATTTTCCCGACCACCTTTCCAGAGCCTTCAGGTCCTCCTGCAAGGCCACCTTCCCCTCCTCCTCATGCACCACTGCACCCAGCTTTGAGTCATCTGCAAAGAGACTCATCTCACTCCTGATCCCCTTCCTGATGTCTAAGACATAGGCGTTGAATGAGAGTGGCCCCAGCACTGACCCCTGGGGAACCCCACTAGTAACCCACCTTGGGGATGAGGCTAACCCTCCAAACACCACCTTCTGAGTACACTCAGAGCACCAATTTCCTGTCTATCTTAACAGCTGTCTCCCTACCCCCATTTTCTTCAGCTTGGCCAGCAGGCCACTGTGGGGTACCGAATCAAACACGCTACTAAAGTCCAGAAAGAGGACGTCCACTGGCCTACCCTGGTCAAGGGCCCTCATCACCCAGTCATAGAACTCAACAAGATTTGTCTGGCATGATCTGCCCGTGACAAAGCCATGCTGCCTATCGTCCAAGTACCCTGTTTGCTCCAGTAACCCCTCTAGCCTTTCCTTGACAATACCCTCCTTCACCTTGCCGACCACTGATGTCAGGCTAACGGGCCTGTAATTTTCTGCCTCCTCTCATGATTCCCCCTCCTCCCCTTGTGGATCGGCACAACATGGGGCGCCCACCCAGTCCTCAGAGAGATGTTGAAAAGCACTGCTAGAGGGACTGCTGGGACATTCGCCAGTTCCCTCAGCACCGTGGGATGTATCTCATCTGGCTCAGGTGCTTTCTCCATCCGAGGGGACCTGAGGGCTTCCCTTTCTCTCTCTACTGGGACTTCAGCCTCCACGTTCATACTACTAAGGTTCATACTAAGGTAAGTACAAGAGCGAAAAGGCAGAAGCCCATAATGCTCCTATGCTAATCCATTATATAATAGGAAAGGTCATACCCATTACTTATAAGGCCATCTAGTCTATTTTTAAAAATGCTTTTAGTTTCACTAATGACGACATTAAGCGGTAGTCTGTTCCATGGACCAGCAACTCTAATAGTGAAAAAATATTTACGACTTGACCTCAAAAAAGGTTTTCTGACTAATTGTAAAGGATGTCCCCTGATATTGTGATAGCAGTTTTTAAATTCCAGACCGAGTTCACACAAAAGATAAGGGTCTTGAATTATGTCATATAATAACATAAGATCACTGTGAAACCGACATGTGGATAGTGGCATGAGTTTAAGAATATCTAGCCTACCCTCGTAAGAGACATCATATAGCCCAGAAACTTTTTTAGTGAATTTTCTCTGAACTGTTTCCGTTAAAAGGCCTTCAGATTTTTTGTATGAACACCAAAGTTGGGAAGCATATTCCAAATGTGGTCTGACGTATGCTCGATATAAAACGTCCTGCTCCTTTTCACCCTGTACTGCTGGCCCCCCACCTGTCTGTGGTGGCCACTCCCTTTCCCCAGACCTGTCGTGGCCCCTGGTCTCTACCGATCCCTCCCCTTCCTCCGGTTTGCCCCCGCTCCCCTCGCAAGACATAGCCCCTCCATCCCCCCTGGTAAAAACTGAGGCAAAGTACTCATTTAGGACTTCTGCCTGTTCTCCTGCCTCCTGTGCCCAACCATCCCCTATCCTTATGTTGTTGATCTGCTCCTTTAATTTCCTTTTTACCTCTACGTATCTAAAGACCCCTTGTCCCCCTTCCGGATCCCACTGGCCAAGGACTGCTCCTTTTTTGCCTTAGCTGCCCTCACCACCCTGGTAACACTCTTGGCTGTCAGCTCATATTCCTCCTGATCTCTTTCACTCCTTGAGCACTTGAAACACCTGTAGGCCGCCTTCATTTCCCTCACCACCTCCTGTACCTCCAGGGTCCACCAGCAGGGTTTTCTGGCCTTACCGAACTTGCACCTTTCCCTTGTGCAGGATCTGATAACCTCCTGTATTCTTCTCCTAATGATACCCCACCTGGTGTCAGCATCCATATCCGGCCTTATCCTGTCCAGATTATCTTTAAGGATCCTTCCCATCTCCCTGAAGTCTGCACCCCTAAAGTCTGTTACTACGGTCCTGGTTTGGTGTCCCCGCCCCCCCCAGGTCCAGGAACAACCAGACTCTGGCGTGATCTCTCCCCGCCAACAGGTCCCTCACCTCCAGGCCCCTAATCTGATCACTGTCTGCCAGGACCATGTCCAGTGTCCGGGCCTCCCTAGTTGGCTCACCCACCTGTTGTGTCAGAAACGCATCCTGGAAGACATTCAGCAGCCTCTGCTCTCTGGCCACTGGTGACATCATAGTCCCCTAGTCTGTTCCTGGTATGTTATGTTGTAATACAGAAGTGTATAATGTTGTGGTCTGAGAATTCCACCGGGGCCACAGTTATGTTATCACTAACATATGTCTAGCTATAAAAAAGAAAGCCATTCTCATAGCAAGTGGACCTTTTTGGAATGTAGGGCAGATCTCTTATGAAAAAAGTAATAAGCATCTTGTAAGGAGGCTAGTGTAATCATATTAGTTGAACAAGACATACCATGCCCATAAGACGTATATGACTCAATGTGGAAGAAGATCGACTTGGGTGTGCACCAGGACACCCTCCTTACTGGCTCGGCTCTTTTTAAAGCAGGGCTGGAGAAGAGGGTCCTCGAGGGGCAACACAAAAGATCACATGAGATACTTTATGTGGTGGATATGTGACCCCGAATTTGCCCCAGCTAAACATGATAGTTGGTTTGTTGCACAAACCAGAAGGGGCCTCACCTCGCCATATCAGTTATTCCACCGGGGCAACCTCATGACCTTTGAAGAAGCCCAAAGGCTTTTTAATTGGGGGCATACGGACAAGCTTAGGTACTATCAGTTAAGAAATTACATTCTTTCCCTGAAAGGGAATAGGGGAGACGACGTAAGAGGAGGATTAGGACCAGTCCCCTTCACAAAGATATGGACCTCTATGCACGAGGAGAAGGCTATCACAGAACTGTATAATAATTATATAAGGGATAGAGCTATATCTGTGGACTATATCCATTTGAGGTGGGAGCAGGAAATGGGCCCCCCCCCCCCCAGAGAGATTGGACACTGGTGTGGCGGAGCACTTGGTGTACCTCCTCAGCTCCAATCTGGGGAGAGGTTTGCTGGAAGTTGAATGCGGTTCTTCCTGGTACCTGCCCAGGTTGCCCAGTATTGTCGGTCAGTCCCCCATTGTGTTGGAGGGATTGTGGCACCCCTAGAGCCGCACAACTGCATATTTTCTGGCAATGCCCAGTATTGGAAGACTTTTGGCAGAAGATCACAACTTGCTTAAGTAAACTAAACTATTTATAACACATATACAAATTGGTCCTGAACATACAATTCTGGGGCTTATCCCAAAAGACATTAAGGGGAAAGACAAGAAATATCTTTGGTCTCTGCTGAGTGCAGCAGCTCTAAAGGCCATCACTAAAAATGGCTACAGCCCCCAAGTTGTCCGACTGGATGGGTATAGTAGATGACATACAGCATATGGAGAAAATTATGTTTGTTTATCTCGGAGACTAGATTCATGACGGTAATAAATGGAATAGATGGAAACTTAGTGGCATAGAAGAAATGTCAACCCCATGAAAGATTGTAGAACCCTCTCGTTTCCTTGCTCTCCCTATAGAAGTATATCACGGCTAAATGGTAGTACATACAGTAAGTGACTTCCGAGAGTCTGCATTGAGCAGGGTGTAATTTTTAGAAATTGGGGAAAACGCAGCATGATGAGTTTGTTGAAGACCCTTTTGCAGTATTTATTAAAAAAAATAAAAAAATAAAATAGTGTGCTTTATTTCATGTGTATAGACTTCACAAAGAGTTCAAATTAATGTTTTAATAAAAATATTAAGTGATCTAGAAAATACTGGAGATAGTTTTTTAACTAACATATGACTCACTTTAGTTTCTAGTTATAATTTCTATTTTTCTTAAGAGATCCATTGGTAAATATACTGTTATCTGAAGTTGCTGGATTGTATGGAAACTTCTAATTGTATCACAATGCTGTTGTATTCGTGAAGTTCAATAAAAGTATAAAAAAAAGACATATCAAAATATATTTTCTAGGTCTTCGCCTGTTTGCCTCTATCCGCTAGGGAGAGGCCACAGTTAAAATCCCCCCAAATATAATTTTCTGAGTGGTAAACAAATATGGCTATACCAGCTGAAACGATTCATTATGCTCTGCCTTTGACTGAGGCACGTAAATATTTATAAGTTTGTACAACTGGTTGTTTATCTGTACATCTAAAATCAGGATTTGGCCTGGTATTAAAGGAGATAGGAAATTATTTTTTCATTAACTGCCCTTCCATCTTCCTTTCCATGCTAGTTATGTATTCTGATATGCTTTGATGATTTTTTGATAGATTTACATATAGTCCCACTCTCCTCACCAGCTAGTGCACTTCATTTTCATATTGCAGTGCAGTGTTAGTGGCTCAGTAGGTAGCACACTCGCCTCTGAGGCCGGGAGATCAGAGGGCTGTGGGTTCAGTTCCCACATCTGGTACTTGGGTTAATATCCCAGTACTGACACTATAGTGCAGCATGAGAGGGGTGCTGCACTTCTGAGGTGCCGCTCGATGAGACGTTAAACCGAGGTCCCATCTGCCTGCATTGGTGGTAGTTCAGGTGGATGTTAAAGATCCCATGGCACTTATCGAAAAGAGTAGGGAATTTCCCAGTGTCCTGGCCAGATTTCCCTCATTCACAAAAAAAATACCACCAACCGCTTAATCTGGTTCAAGGTCAGTTGGCATTTATCTGTATCTCCTTCCCTCCCCCGGGTCGTGCCTGAAAATAGGCAGGATTTGTCTAGTGCACTTACCCGGTCAACAAAAACTAAATAAAAATAATATTTCTAAGACATTCTACAATGTCAGTAATTCCCATTCCATGCTATTTATCTGAATGGCCTGGAATGGGAGTTTGTGATGTAGAATGTTCAGGCACTATGAAAAGAGTCAGCAGCAACTCTGAAGGGAGAGGTATTCAGGGTAGTTAAAAAGGCAACACAATTAGATTATTTAACAAAAAAGGTCAAAAACATATAAGAATACTTGGTAGCCAATAAAAGAACTGGAGGGCATCTAGAGGTGTAAAAACTGTTTCCTAGCACCTTTAAGTCCACAAGTTTTAACTGAAATTCAGTTGTATTAAACAAAACCCTCACCCTTGAACAAGTATCTGCTCCTGTGGACCAGTATGAGGGTCCTACATAGCAGTCTGTTACAATCTTTGATATTTGAGGCATAGTGTGAATTCTTGTGTCTTGTAGGAAATAAATGCCTGGCCTGCTAGAAATTAAATTAGAGAAGACAATATCCCTCTTTCTTCTCGTTTATATGCTGTTCACATTAATCATAAATGCTGACAAACAATTTATATACAGGAATTATAGGGGGCAGCAGGATGAACTATAAAATTATGGTAGCTGTTTTCTTCTCCTTTTGGGTCCCCTGGGTTTTTTCTTAGTTTACCTACTAGATTTATTTGAAGATGCAAGGTTTTTTCGCTAACTGTTCCTCTGTCTGTTCCTTGGTCAGGTATTGAGGAACTTAGGAGGATACATCTGATTCTTCCACTGAAACCTCTACTTGATCCCGTAACACCTCATTCTTATTTGTGAGGGGTACTGGGACCATCTTAGAGACTTTAGTAGTAGGAGGTCTCCTGCTATCTCTACATATAAGAACAATTTGTTCACTTTCAGTAGGTAAAGGCTGGGGTGGGAGGCATTTCTGTTGTCTCCCCTAGGGCGGGAACAGACGTTTGCCTGCTTAGGCTCTGAGGTGGGTACTACAGAACTCTCAGGTTCCTCTGTTACTAGAGGGAGATCTTCCGTGGCATTACTGGACTGTTTCATGTGCTCTTGAGTCATCTAGAGGAGGGAGGGAGGGATACTGTGGTCGAGTGTGAGTTTATCTTTTTTCAGATTGTATTTATGCTCCTACCCTGAACTCTCTCAGGCTGCCCCGACTCGCTTGATGTGCTCTACCACCCACCATGGTGGTCCTCCCATATATGATTACTGCCTCTCTGTTGCCTATTCCAGGCAAGCCCCCAGACTCTGAGCCCCTCGGGGCAGGGCTGCCATCCACTGAAGCACTCTTATCTAGAATCCAGGTCACCTGGATTCAGCCACCGAGAGACTGAAGGGCAGAGAGAGGACCTGATGTTGGGCATGTGGCAACCAGCACTGCGAGGAGCTGTCGCCTATCTGGGAAGGGGATTTTCATGGGTTACGCCCCAGACATTGGACCTGCAGTGCCGCCCGTCCCATGACATGGATGCTACCGCCCACATCCAGAAGGCAGCCGTCTGACGTCTTCCCCTGTGTGCGAGCCCTGCGTGTTGCAGTGCCTCCGGTTTCCACCGGAGGCCGCAGCGATGCCGGGCTGACCTTGGAACCCTCCCCGAGAGAGGAGAGGAGAGCAGTCCTCCGGAAGCTCGATCCTCTTCCCTCCCCTGCTGACCCCCGGCGGCCCGAGCTCGTTCCCGAAACCGGGTTGCTGTCGTGATGTGAGGAGTGGCCTTCAGCGCCTCAACCCTCTGTGCCATCTTGCTGGCTGAGTGTGAGTTTATCTAACAGTCTGAGTTGCAATGGGCCTGTTTAGGGACCACTGGTGGCTTTTGCTCTGTGTGCTAGAGCAATTAACAATCTTGGCTCCAAGTCCTCTGCCTGGTCTGTCTGATTATGAGCTGCCTTTATTTATTTATTTATTTATTTATTTATTTATTTATTTCACACGTCGGATTTACAAACCTTTGAGTCAAAGACTCATTTACAAAGGCACCTTGTCACAGGGAGGGGAGACAACATATTCATGAAGCAAGACAGTGGAGAACAATACAGGTGAGATACAAAAGAGCATATAAAGCAAGGTATTTCAGTGAGCAAATAGGTGAGATGCAGAAAAGCATACAAAACTAAGCTATTTAGTGTCCCCAGTGGAGCACACAGGTTACAGTTTGTGGTGTACAGACTACAACAAGCTATTGTAAGAGAGTTAGCACATACATAATACCACAAGAGACAGATTGGTCCAGAACAACCCTCTCTGAAAGCCCTACAATGAGCATTTACAGCTCCGATTGCCAGTGAGGTGTTTGCGTAGGGCGATTTTGAAGGGGCCAATTTTGGGGATGTTTGTAATGTGCGTGGGGAGGGAGTTATACCAAGAGGGTGCTCTGTGGTGAAAAGACCGTTGGGCGAGCGAGGTCCTAGCTCTAGGCACCTGGAAGGTGGCTTTGGTAGTATTACGGGTGATGACCGGGTGGGAGGCCCATTGAAGGGGTGCAGTGACTCCTGGGGAGCAGAGCCCAAGAAGAGCCTTTTTGCCAGTATACAGGTGTGCTATTGCAGTTTGAGCATGCTGAGTACGAGTGTCTTAACCTGTTACAAAAATTACAGATCTGCAGGTTTTGACCATGCCAGTTAGTGTGCCCCAGTCTGCTACACAAAGCACACTGAAGTTTATCACACAAGCTGTTCAGCTGGGAGGTGGACCAGGCCTTTGGTTGTCCTGCATAGAAGAGTACAGCACGATCTTGACCAATGAAAAAACTGTTCAGCAGATGTTGGAGGCCCCCGTCCGTAGAGTGGAGGACCACCTGGACCCTGCAGCCCCCTGTCTATATTTGCTCAGAGTCAAATATTGCTTCTGGTGTACCTTTCATCCAAAAGATTAGGTCAGTCACACTAACCCTTTCATTTCTAAAGAGGACGGTGACTGTTCGAAATGCAGGTTTTGTTAATGGAACTGATTCAAAAGGAGTCCGCAACGGGGTTAATTTCAGATCATGGTATTTTTACCAGAACTTTTCTAGACCTGAGCTTAGCTTAAAGCTAATGTCAAAAGATGTCTTTCCCGATACGTGAATTAAGGCATATGTCTCTGTGGCCTGAAATCCCATTGACCCTTTCAGAAGGGTATGTGCAACATGTACCTGATCAGGAAATCACTCTGAGCCTCCTTTTGTAGGGAAGGCTTACCACATTATGCTTCTTTGCTGGGTATGTCGACGTGTGAAATAAGCATGTGGATGTGTACTATTTTGGTTAACTGATGGTGTTTCTTCAGCTGCCAGCTGTACAGGGGTTGAAGGAGCCGACTGGTTCATAATCATCGGCCGAGACTGTCTTTCTGTAACAGTTAAGGACCCGAGAGGTAACTCGGCTGTTGTCGATGTGATCAGTTTTTTGCAACAGAGACAGGGTCGGGGTTCATGTGAGTTGAAATTCTGGTGGTAGCTTCAGAGGGGACTGTGCCTCTTGGCTCACAGCTTCCATCTGAGTCTGAGTGATTTTGAGTTTGACCATTGTTTAACTATGAGGAATTTAGAATTGGCATACCTTTTGAAGTCTGGCCCTCCGGCGTTGGCATCTGTATCAGGGTCATGCCCGATATCCACTTTCCTGTGGTGCTATCTTTAGCCCAACCAGCATCATGAAGCTTGGATTCACTGGTTCCAAAAGCTGCTGAGAGTTTTGCAACTAACAGACCGAGGCTCTGACTTTTGCCAGCCCGAGATGAGGCTGTTGCCATTCTGGATGGAGCCCTGGTCAAACTACATGGTGCATCAAAAACTAAAAGCTTGGGGTCCCATTCTGTTGCCGAGAACTCGAAAGTCCCTTGCTTCTCCAGTCTTGTTCCTGCCGGAGTGGTTTCAGCGTCGTACCCAGAAGGTGATATTTTTCCGCTTCCATGTTAGTGGACCATACCGGTCTCTCTTTGGCCTCCTGGACCTGGTCTGATGGAGTTTTTTGCATGTATACAGATAATGCCTCAGTAAGTTATTTTTAATTTTTTTTTTTTCCAAGGAATCTGTTTTCTACTTGTAAAAGAGCCCATAACTGGGCTTCCGTTGTCACTGTTGCTGTATCCATCTGAACTTCCACTGTGTCCATCGCTTTTATTATTTCTTCTTGGTTCACTGTTACTGTGTGGCCCTCCACAGGGCAGGGAATCTGTGATTCTGGATGCCCCATGGCATCGTAGAAAACGTTGGTCTCTTGCTGTTCAGGGGCGGGGAGGAGACCTTCTCCCTAGCCTCTTGCACATCTGTTCCCTCTGGCTCCTTTCCAGGGCTGGCCATTTTGCAAACGGTTCGCAGTTCTCCTTCCTGGAGAGTAGGGGAACTTTTTATTTATAACTTAAAAACAAATTATAGTCAAAATAGTATTACTTCATACAAATCATGGAAAAAGAAAAAATGAAAACCTAAGTATTTCATCATACATTAACGGCAAATTTAAGTAATACAAATGGTAACCAGACCCCCTCCCCGCCAAAAGAGTAGGGGAATTTAGTTTCAAACCGAAAAAAATAAATCATACAACAATTAATACAAATAGTGTAAGAAACATAAAAGTAAATAAGTATGAAAGCTTAGTGTCCCTTTTGTTGTTGGATAGTATTCTATATATCTGCCCCCCCCCCGTGTTAAATGCACAAATACAAAACCAATACACACATGAAAGTAAATAAATGTTACTCATCATACAGTGATTGGAATATCAAGATAACCTTACAAACAACTGTGTAACAAATTGTAAACTTACCCCCCCCCTTAATTTACAAGTGCGTACCACATTAGAAGGAAAATCCAACTAGTTAAAAACAGTCAGTATTGTGAGTCTTTGAATAAACTGCAATCCTAAAGAACAGAAAAGACAAAAGGGAATGAAAAACACCTACCCACATTTCAAAATTTTTGGAATATGAGCTAAACACCCTAATATATCATTACAACATACCTCCCTCCTCCCCATAAACTAGAGGAGCTGTATGTCTGCTATCCACTCCATAGCTTTCCATCAAGATTGAAATTGGGTATCTGTATGTTTACGTCTATCATGTCATTTTAGAATTATTAAATTTTTATGGATAATCAAAAAACAGTTCTGCCGTGAGATATTTTTTGTATAAAGTAAACTGACACCGTATGTGCCAAATATGATATTTAATAATTAGCAAGATCAAATGAATCATCCCTTTATCAAACCTGTCCCAGTCTTGAGGCACAGTTCCCAGAACGAGGATGTTTCTAGTCAGTAATCGAAAAAGGTGATTTAGATCATTTATCATAAAAATACTCCAAAAGGATAAAATAAATGGGCATTCAAAGAATAAATGGTCCATGGTTTCTGGTACCTCTGAACACGTCAGTCCTGGGACACATTCTGTCCTTGTGTTTCAGATTATTCCTGATGTTCAGCTTCTCATTTACACTTAACCACAACGTCTCACATCTTACCTCTCAACCTAGGGTTAGTTAACATAGCCCCTACTTGCTTGACTTCACTGGGTTCTTTTACCCAATATCTAGAGTACTCAAGAAAAAACGTGACAATATGGGTGGACATTTCCTTCCGAGTCCATTGTACAAGCATTTGTTTTTGGATTGCCAATAATTTTAATTTTCCAAAAATGTATTGGATGTAATATGGAATCCCTACCACAGATTTTTGTTTATGTATCGGGGATTCCAGCCCCATGACGGTAACCATGGATTAATACGGTCTGCTACCCAGGGGCTCCAAACCTTACCAAAACTGTTTAATACAGGCTTTGTATTAGCATACAAAAACTTGGTGAAAAATACAGTAGGATGTAACATATGTAACCCCCCCCCCCCCATCCTTTAATGAGGCAGTGGGGCCAAGTGTACACCCTGGGGGGGGATGCTACAAGTCTCGATGGCTGAGAGGGACCTGGGGGTGGTGGCGGATGTCAAGATGAACAACTCGGAGACTTGTAGGAGGGCAGCAGCCAAGGCCAACAGGATGCTGGGATGCATCGCTAGGGGGATCACCTCCAGAAGGAGGGAAGTGATTCTCCTCTGTATAACTGCTTGGTGAGGCTGCACTCGAGTACTGCGTGCAGTTTTGGAGGCCACACTTAAAGAGGGACATTAAACTCCTGGAGAGGGTCCAGAGGAGGGCAACCAAAATGATTTGGGGCTTGGGGACAGGACCTATGGGGAGAGGCTTGAAGAGCTAAATATGTACACATTGGAAGAGAGAAGGACCGGGGACATGATAGAGGTCTTCAGGTACATGAAGGGGGTAAATAGGGGAGGAGCAGTCAGGGTGCTTTTGAAGGAAGGAGGAGGGGCAACTAGAGGGCATGGGTGGAAGCTGGGGGGGGGAGATTCAGGGGCGAAAGGAGGAGGTGCTGCTTCACTGAGAGGGTGGTGGAGCCATGGAATGCGCTGCCCAGGGGGCTGGTGGAGGCAGAGACGGTGGAGGGGTTCAAGAGGGGGTGGGACAGGTACAGGGGAAGGGTTCTGGAAGCAAAATCCAGTGCAGCGAGAATATCCGGAACTGGGAAGGGAGAAGCTAGAGAAGGCGAGGGAGGCAGCAAGGTCAGATCCCAGGGTGGGGGCTGACCAAACAAGCAGATACGAAAGACTGTTAGGCCTTTTCTGCTGGCATTTTAGTATGCTAGTATAAGTTAAACCTCTCTTCACCGGATTGAGTCTATTTCCCCAAATGCATTGGAAAAAAATACTATATATTGTGGTCTCAAGGAGTTTCGTAGGGGGGAAAAACAGTGCACACATGCAAGAACATTGTTAAAAGAAAGGTCTTGACCATGTACACTCTAAGTCTGGACATATGCCAAGCATTCCACCTGTGAATTTTTAGTTTCTTAGATAAGAATGTTCCAGTTATAAGAGCACATATCCCCTGGGCCAAAATAAACCCCTACTTTTTTCTGTGGATCCCTAGAATATAATGTGTTGGGGAAAGAAAATTCTGTTTTCCAATATTTGACCTATAGAAAAGTATTTGCTTTTCCTATAGTTTATTTCAGTGTTGGTCTGTATAGAGAAAGAGGTCACCACCTGCTCTGCTGCATTTCCTGAGGTCTGATCCACCACTATCAGACACACATCATCAGCATATGAAACAATTTTAACTTCCTGATCCTCGCTATGCACCCACAATGTCATCATTTTTCTGTAACATAAACTAGTGGATTTAACACTGAAACATACAGGGCCTAACTCAAGGGACAGGCTTGGTAGACGCTTCTAGTTACCGAACAGGCACGCCCTACCCAACCATTTACACAAGGGCTAACCATAGTTTTATAATATATCTTAATCCATTCTATAAAACAGTTCGGGAAACCATATGCCGTAAGCACCAGCCAGAAATATTCATGATTTACCCTATCAAATGCCTTAGTCTGATCCAGGCTGATCAGATACCCACTAAACTCTTCACTATTCCCTTTCTCAAGGATTTCCCTCAGGAGAAGTAGACTGACCATCCAATATTTTCCTCCCTGGTACGACACAGAATTGGGTAGGGTATATCAAAATATCCAAAACCAATGCTAATCGGTTATTGAGAATTTTGGCTAATGTCTTACAATCAGAGTTCAAAAGAGTAATTGATCTCCAGTTATCCAAGTACTCTGTCACCCTCTTTATGTAACAGGATTAATAACCCTTCTCTCATACGGTCAGGTAAATGGCAAGATTGTAAATATGAATTAAACACCTGAGTTAGTTCTGTTAATAAGGTAGGGAGAATTATTTTGTAGCGTTCATTAGGCAAACCATCCAGCCTTGGGGCAGCCCCAACCCTAAGTTTAGGAACCACCAAAGTCAGTTCTACTTCTGAAACTGGTGACGTCAGAGGCTCTCTAATATTCTGGAATTCGGGGCAAATTGCACAAGGTCAGCCAGTGTTTGACCCCCTCCTCGATAATAGAGTTATTTTGAAAATTTTGGGCAATATAAACCTCAATTTCAGATAAAATACCATATTTAGTATCTACCTCCTTTCCATCGGATGTTTTTAAATGAGTTATGCCTTTATTATGTCTTTGCAGAATGCAAGTGTCAAATGGGTTAACACGCCCTTGTTTCCCCCGTCTGACCAAATTTTTTTTGTTGTTCCAATGTTTTCATTCTGTTATACTGTATTTTTGTCATTTGTTCCTTAATCTCATTGATTTGGTTTTGCAGTGAGATCACTCACTGTTTGGGGTTGATAAAGCCCAAAAAGTTCATTTTTTTTATTGAAAGTATTTGTCTTTTTTCATCTTACCATTGAGCCTCCCCATGAGTTACATATAGTGCTGAATATAGATTGTACTATCCTCCCACCTATCTTCGACAGTCATACAAAAATAGTACCGACTGTCTTGCTTCTATGATAGAATCAAAACCTTTAATTTCCGTATTGTCCAATGGACTAACATTTAATCTTCAATACCCTTTCCCTCTGGAATTTCCTTCAAAATCAGAAATTGTAACACTGAGTAACTCATGGTGTGATGTTGCTACAGGTATCACAGTTTTAGTCCTAACCGGTAAACATGGAGAAATGAACCAAAAATCTATCCTAGTGGAAGTTTTTCCTTTAAAAAAAAAAAAAAAAAAAAAAAGTATGGGGTGCTGTACCTGTGTCTGACTGAAATACATCTAGTAATCCTGTCATGTGCAAAAGCTGGTTCAAATAAGAAGCGTCACAATACCGTATCATTCCGGCTGCTTTTTGCCCCAGTCTTTGGGAGAGACTTGTCCACTCTATTCTGGTAAACGGTAGGATAGACTCCGTTTCTGAGCTTCAATCGAGACTCCCACCTTCCAAGCTGAGCCCCTTTAAAGCACTGTAACTGAAGGGGGTAGTTTCTGCTTTTCAAACAACATGAAGTCTTGCTGTATTCTGACTATTGCAGTTAGGTTCTGCCTTTCAACTGCCCCAGAGAACAAAGAGTTAACTTTCCATGGCCAGCATGGAACGTTCAGCGCGAGCTTGGTTGAAGCCCCTGTCTGCTGCTGTTTAAACTCCAACTGTCAGATTCTTTACTCCGCCTCACTGAACAGTCGCTCCGGAGATTTCTCCTTTGCTCGGTTCAAAAAAGTCGGTTTAAGTGTCGTTTTTTTGCTCGGTTTCTACCGAATTTCTGCAACCGAATCTGTCGGTTTAAGTCTCTGTCTGTGGTACCGTGAGTACTAGATGGGTTTTACATTTAGTTTCTGTGGGAAACAGACATATAAAATTCTAAAGACTCCTAACTCCATACCTCCTGTGGACAGACAAATGGACAAGAGGTATACCCTTTCAGGCTCGGACACGGAGTTCCTTACTCAGCAATGCAGCCATGTTGGGGTAGTGCAGGCTGCTGCGTGTGATAAGGCAAATATTCCCTTGGCATCACGGCCCCCAGATAAGGACTCCAGGAGGATTGATGCCATGGCAAAGAAACAATACATGGCAGCATCTTTGGGACTCAGGCAGGCTAACTATATCGCCTACAACAGCTAGATACCAGAAGTTCAGGTGGGACACTGCTGGCTATGGCTAAACAAGCCCCTGACCAGCTTGCCAAGGAGCTGGAGCAGGTGGCTGCTGATGGGATTGAGGGCATCCAAGATGCAATTTCATGCTGCTGTGGACTCCAGTGGTGTTTCATCTAGAGTCATGGCTACATCTGTGGCCCTTCGGAGGATGGCTTGGCTCAGATGTACTAGCCTATCACAGGATACCCAGGCTAAGGCCATGGATTTCCCTGTCATTGGTAATTCTCTGTTTGGGGAGCAGACGGAGAATTGCATGAAAAAGATGGATGAGTACAGGACCACCTACAGGAGTGCTCAGGCCAAAGAAAGGCAAGCCACTCCTTAGAGACAGCACTCCAGGGGCAGGGGCAGGCCCTTTCAAAGGCCTTCTTACCAAGCCCTGGCCTCCTCTTCTGCTTATGCTCAGAGGGGGTTCTTCAGAGGGAGAGGCAGACTGGGAATGAGCAGGCCTGCTTCCACCCCTCAGCCTAAAGCCCCTGCCAAGCAGACACCCTGATGGGTCTGCCTGGGCCGATTCTCCACTACCTGTAGGGGGCAGGCTGGCTTTCTTTGTCCAGGACTGGAAGTCTCTGACATCAGACAAGTGGGTCCTGGAAGTAGTAAGCCAGGGACTGGTTCTCGGCTTCAAAAAATTTCCCAAGATGAGAACCAGATCCTTTCCACCTGCAAATCCATCAGAGACCCTTGCCCTGGAGGCAGAGGTTTCTTCCTCCTGGCTCTCAGAGCTACAGAAAGGGTTCCAACCCTACACAAGGGCAAAGGATTGTACCCAGGAACTTCCTAACCCCCCAAAAACAGGAGAATGGCGGCCCATCCTGGATCGAAGATATCTGAACAAGCACCTTTTAAAACCAAAGTTCAAAATGGTGACTCTGGGAATAATTCTGCCCTCTCTAAGGCCAGAGGACTGGCTAGCCTCCCTGGACCTCAAAGATGCCTATTTTCACATTCCCATAAGGTGCTCCCACAGAAAGTACCTCAGGTTCGAGTTGCCCTCAGGCCACTATCAGTTCAGAGCAGTACCGTTTGGCCCAACATCAGCCCCAAGGGTGTTCACAAAGTGCCTGGCAGTAGTGGTTGCTTTCCTAAGGAGAAAAAAAGATCTCCATCTTTCCATACTTGGACGACTGGCTCATAGTGGGTCAGTCTCCAGACCAAGTCAAGTCACATCTGCAAATAACTCAGCAAGTGCTCACTTCCTTAGGATTCCTTCTCAACCTTCCAAAGTCAGTTCTCGAGCCAGTACAGCTCCTCACCTTCATAGGGGCGGAGCTGGATACAATAAGGGCCAAGAGCCTTCCTTCCCCTGGACAGGGCAAGGACCCTTATGGAACTGGCCTCTTCATTCACCCTTCAGGTGTCTTGACCAGCAAGGCACTTCCTGCAGCTCCTGGGCCACATGGCAGCCTCTACAGCAGTGGTCCAGGGAGCAAGATTTCAGATGAGGGACATTCACTTCCACTTAAGAGCCTTCTGGTCCCAAAGAAAGGATCCCCTTACCAAACTGGTCCCAGTGACTCGAACCCTGATCCAGGCTTTGCAGTGGTGGCAGGATCAGGACAATTTGAGACAAGGAGTTCCTTTTGTCACTCAGTCTCATTCAGTGATACTCACCACAGATGCCTCCTTGCTGGGCTGGGGAGCCCACCTGGGGGATCTTACAACCCAAGGGCTGTGGTCACCTCAAGAATCTCTGCTTCACATCAATCTCTTGGAACTCAGAGCAGTGTTTCTGGCACTGCAAGCCTTTTCCAAATCTGTACAGAACAAGGTGGTCCAGATCAGAACAGACAATACCACCACAGTGTGGTACATCAACAAACAAGGAGGCCCTCGGTCTGCGGCCTTGTGCACAGAAGCAGTGAAGTTGTGGTCCCTGGCCTATTCCCTGCAAACCTCTCTGATAGCAGTTCACCTCCCAGGGAAGGACAATGTCCTAGCAGATGCTCTCAGCAGGATATCCCAGGGCCATCACGAATGGACCCTAGATCCCCTAGTTTTGAAAGTGATTTTCTCGAGATGGGGCACTCCACAGTTAGATCTTTTTGCAGCCCCAGACAATCACCAACTTCCTCTCTTTTGTTGCAGACCCCCAGTCTTGGGCTCAGTCCCCCTGGATGCTCTGATTCTGAATTGGGAAGGGAGATTTCTGTATGCTTTTCCCCCCTTCCCTCTCCTGTTCAAAGTGTTAGTCAAGGTCAGGTCTCAACCATGCAAAGTGATTCTGATTGCTCCAGACTGGGCCAGACAGCCCTGGTATCCACTGTTGCTGTCCTTAGCAGTCCACCTTCCCCTGTCTCTTCCCAGGAATTACAACCTATTGACATCCTCTCAGGGGAGGATTTGGTATCCGAACCTCAAATCTCTCAGTCTCAAGGCCTGGCTCTTGAAGAGTTACTTTGCTGATCTGCACCTCTCTCAAGGGGTTCTGGATATCCTTAAGGCTTCTCGAAAGCCTTCCACCAGGAAGACTTACAACTCCAAATGGAAAAGGTTCACTATTTGGTGCAATAATAAACATATTTCTCCAGAATCTGCTGGGTTGCCTACAGTCCTGGACTATATGGTTCATCTTAATGGCTTAGGACTTAGGCCGGCTGCACTTAAAGTGCATCTGGCAGCTGTTTCTGCCTTCTTGTCAGTAGGCAAGCCCTCTCCTCTGTCAGCCCATCCTGTGTTTTGTAAGTTCTTCAAGGGATTGCTGCACACCAATCCCCCTTTAGGGACCCTGCTCCTGCTGGGACCTTAATGTTTGCATTGATCAGCTTATGCAACCACCCTTTAAGCCTTGGCCTCTGCAGAGCGTATACTTGACTTGAAAACTGTGTTTTGGTAGCCATTACCTCTGCCAGGCGATCAGTGAATTGCAAGCCCTGTCAGTGGAGCCTGATTTCATCTCTTTCCATAGAGATACAGTGGTCCTAAGAACTAACAGGAAGTTTTTGCCTAAGGTGGTTTCAGATTTCCACCTTAATCAGTCTATGTCTCTCCCTGTTTTCTTCACTGATCATTCCTCCTCTGGAGAGAGGAGGTTGCACAGCTTGGATGTTAAGAGGGCCCTCCGCTACTACATAGAGCGCACCAAGGGTCACATGTTTGAGTCCCTCCAGTTGTTCCTGACACATGGAGAGGTTGGTAAGGGCAAACCTGCTACTAAGAGATCTATTGCCAGGTGGATTGTCTCTTGTATACAATTCTGCTATGAAACGCTAGAACCTCACCCTCAGGCCTGAGGGCTCACTCTACTAGAGGTTAGCTGCTTCCCTGGCTGCTGCCAGGGATATTCCTATCTTAGAAATTTGTCAAGCAGCCACCTGGAAAACAGTCCATACATTCACCAAGTATTACTCTCTGATATCCAGGCTAGGAGTGATGCTTGGTTTGGCACAGCAGTACTTCAGAGCCTATTCCCAAAGTAGGTTCTGTCCCTCCTCCATGGAGGTACTGCTTGGTAGTCTGCAATACTCAGAATACAGCAAGACTTCCTGTTACTTGAAGAAAAAATTACTCACCTTAGTAATGTTTCTTCTAATGGAGTCTTGCTGTATTCTGACCCCCCCGCCTCCCCTCTCAGAACCTGTTTTTGGGATGTGGGTGGGCAGGAGCAGTGTTGCACCCTAGAGGTGCCCCTTTTTCACTCGCCTTTACTTTGGGTGTGTGTTGTGTTTTGTTTTTTGGCTTTCCTGACTTGAGTCTTTGCTTTGAAACCAAAAAACCCTTTTTTAATAAATTTAGTTGCCAGTTGGCTAGTGTGAGTTTTACAGTTTCCACACAGAACTTCTAGTGAGTATTGCTCGTAAAGATCAGGCGTTTGGAGTTTAAACAGCAGCAGGCGGGCTTCAACCGAGCTCGCACTGAACATTCCATGCTGGCCATGGAAAGTTAACTCTTTGTTCTCCGGGGCAGTTGAAAGGCAGGACCTAACTGCAATAGTCAGAATACAGCAAGACTCCATTAGAAGAAACAACATTACTAAGGTGAGTAATTTTTTCTTTTGGGTCTCTCTCTTTGGCTCCCCACTAACCTGATAAAGCAAGCCCTTCTGGATGCTGCTTTATAGCCCCACGTAATTTCGCTCTTCTACAAAACCCTCCAGGCTCTAGACCCTCTTCTTCCAAAAGGTGTCTGCTTTTAGTGGCAGCAAGAACTTAACCTTTCAGCTGATAAGGTCTGGACAAAAGTGGGGCAGGGACTGTACAAATACATAAAGCAAGATTACCTATGGCATCCTGCACAATATGTACTTCTGCCCGGCCTGTCTACACCAGATGGGGAGACTTGACTCGCTTCTTTGCCCCATATGTGGGAAAGAAAATGGGACTACCAAGCACTTCGTCTGAGACTGCGACTGGCCCCTCTCCTTTTGGCAGAGAATCAAAGCATCTCTTGATCCTAAACTATGCCTAGAGCCCTACTTTACCCCACAGGTTTGCCTCCTAGGACTTTTCGTACAGATATGTTAGGAATCTGTAAGGCACGCATGTCTCTTATCACTGCAACAGTGAAATTGGTTATCGCTCGCCATTGAATGGACCTGCATAGCTTACCTCTTCAAGAGTGGCATGCAGAGTTACTCCAGGCTCTGGCTGTAGAAAAACACATAGCTCAACGGAGTAATCGGATGTCAGCCTGCAACGCCTGCTGGGGTCCACTGCTTGCCCTTGTCCCAGTCATCCACACTGGCCATGTAACCCCAGTGGCTCGGGGGGCGGTGCTGTTAAGAGAAGCTCCACCTATAAGTCTCAAGTCCCCCATAGTTCTCAGGCGGCCCCTGGCCTCCACTCGACCTTACAATGAGGTTATTACTCGCTACACCTCTGTGGTTCTTTAGTATATGCCTGGGAAGAAGGCATTGGGGGTAGTTTTGCTGTTTATCTGGGCCTAGTTTCGTCATTATGGCATGTCTTAGCCTCACCGTAGGCCCGACAGACAAAGATAGACATTTCATTAACCACAAATGTTGTCATACTTAATTTCACTCTCCTGGCTTCATAGGTTAGGAAATGTCTTCCAATGTATGAGTGAGTTTTTGGTTTTTATTTTTCTTGCCTTTTATTGTTTGTAAAAGTCAATACTTGATAAAGTATATTAAATTGCAAAAAAAAAAAAAAAGCGTCACAATACGTCTAAGATGTTTTAAGTCCTCTGTCAGTTGAGACTCTACTAATGTTAAAATCCCGCCCAAAAAAGATATTTTTTGAAGTTGTGGGGCATAGATATTAATAAGTCGAAAATATATCCCCTGTATGTGTACATTTAGTAATAAAGCTGTTCCTGCCTCGATTTCTACTAGTTGCACGACATTCACATCATGTCTCATAAAACATATCCCACCCCACAACATAAGTCGGAACCCCCTGACCAATAACTGGATCCCCATACCCAAGCCCCGCTCGCATTTGTAATATCTACCGCTGTAGTTGGTCTAGTATCTAGGAAAAATGTATCAAATCCGTAGTCTGAAAACAGTGAGAAGGTTGCCAGTCTTTTCCTCTCTGACAGAATACTATTTGTATTCAGAGAGGCTAGCTTCACTTCATAATGTTTTATAGAATTTTACACCATGTTCCATCCCACTCATGGTACTTTTCTGGATGAGGCCCTAGTACCCATCCTTTTCTTCCTGGGTTTACTGGGCCCAGGCTCTTTCTGTTTAGTTTTGGAATAAAGCTTTGAAAGTACTTTAGCCTGCGAAGAGTCTATGTCCGCTTCGGATGCACTTTCCCCCAACACAGAAAAGGGGTTTGCCAGTAGTAAAGGATCTTCAACCATGGCCGTCCTAGCTGTGGATACTTTTCCTTTAGCTTTAACTGGCATTGTTTTGAATTTTCCCTCCTCCTCAGTGCGGGTTGGGGGGGGACTGGAGGGGCTATAACATTGACGTTTGACTCAGCTGGGGAATCAGAAATGGTGGTAGCAGACTGAGGGATTTGTTAGACCTCAGCCAGGCTTGCACCCTGAGTAGTATCATCTTTTGGTGGACAAGCAGGGGCAACGGCAGCCGGGGGGGGGGAGGGCAGCTTTATGCCCAGATTCTGCCTTTCATTTATGGATGTAAAAATCCTGAATTCCATAATCACTCTTACCAGTGTTATGGGCAGCCCAAGGACAGTCTGCAAAAGAATGTAGTAATAAAAATATTTATCTATACAGGAATAAGTGAATAGTACAATTCCACAAAAACACCATAAGGGCCAATAAGGCCCTCTTTTTCAAGGCGCACCTGTTTGATGACAAACAACAATCTTTCATATAAAACAGTACAAATCCATAATAAAAAAACAAGAAAAAGGATAAATGAGAATATATATATATTTGTAACATGGCATAAAAAAGAAAAATGAAATGAAGCACTCAGATCGGTGCAAACACACCATGTGGTACAGTAGAAACCATGGTCTAATACCATAGTAGATCATGGTTTGTATTGTAATACCTTGGCAATCCACTACATGTAAAAAGCAGTATACAAGTGAAAGCAATATGCAAATAGCTTGCAGTGTGTAGTTGTCCCAAGTTGTATTTACTAAGAATTTTCCTGGCACAGGGTTTTTGACTTTTTCAAGATTTTTCTGTGTTGTAACTACAACAGAAGTTCATGAGTTACTAAAGATTGTACATTTAAATTCCACATATACTGTTAATTATGCTGCAGCAATATTTCTGTAGAAGTGAACAGTTACATACTTTTACCATCCTTTCTGATCTGCTTTCTAAGCAACTGTGGGTGCAATGCATTGTGGATGACTGAATAACATTATCTGGCCTAGCCTTGTGTTGGTGAATACACAGTGGTAAAGATGAGCATGCAGCTTCTATAACCGAAAGCAAAAATAACAGACACTGAGATAAACAAAGCAAAATTAAAGAGAGAGGATACTTCTGTGGGTGAAAAGAAAAAGAAATTGAGAGAAACAAAAAGAAATCAAAGAAACAGACTAACAATAGTAGTCAAAACAAGTATTTAAAAGATGAAAGCAGTAAACGTTATGTTGTTCTATGTCCTGCTGAGTTAGGTAGTTTAGAGGGGGATAGAAGTGAAAATAATATTCCGCAAAATAGTAGTTCAATAAAGTGTTTTTCAGATTGGCTTAGTTCAGTGCATTTGGAGAAAAGGTGCTTGTGCTACTAGGATTGTGTGACAGCCACCTATTGGTCTGCAAAGGAACTGGAGAAAGAAAACTAAAATGTACCACAGCACAGTCCCATCATGCAGTGCAGCCCATATCTTCTAATACATAGAGAGGAAAATCAGAGCACCTAGAATAGAAAGTGAATTGCAAGTTTTTGAAAAGTTGTAAAATATCTTTTGATGTTAGAAAGCTTAAAGCTTGTAATGAAAGTTATTTTAACAAAAGTGAAATGGTAGCCACGATATTTCCAATAGGTGTGTTCTAATTGTTTTCAAGTATATGTACATCACGTTTAATAGCTCAGTTTATAGTATTGTGAAAGTAAACCAGTGTGATTGTACTCATTTATTCAAAGACTATCAGTCATACACTCATTGCCATGTTACAAGCGGATTAAGCCACTCGAAAGGATGGGTCTACAGTGGAATTAATCCTTGGTTGGTTGGACCCACTCTGCCTTCGGCCGTGTGGTCCAACCCCCCCCCCCAACCATGGATTAATACCACAGTAGACCCATGCTTTCTCGTGGCTTAATCCTTACATACATACATACATATATATATTTTTTTTTTTGATCTATTTTTATAAAAATAGTCTAGAGATGACAATGTTTCATCTATTACATATATACATCAGAAACTTAATTCCTGTTTCATCGTTGTTTTGAACTTTCCCACCACTGACATATCTTGGGTTTTAACAGTTATTGGGAGATTATTCCATGTTGTTGAAGCTTCATACTGAAATGACACATTCCTCTTCCTTACACAAATTACATTTCTGCACATTTTGGCAGTGGAACCCTGAGTGTCCCAATTCCCTGCACTGTGTACACTTTACGGCCTTACAGTTCGGGCTAATGTGTCTAGCAGACCCACATTTAAAGCACCTATGTGGTTGACCAGGATAAAATATAAAACCTTTATCTTGTCCAATATACATGCAGTCTGGCAAATGTTGCAGTTTGTAGCCATCGTAGTGTAGCTTTATTTTAATCCTCCATTCCAGAAACCTTCACCATCTGAGATAGGCTCTGGGAGACCTTGAACTGTGCACTTTTTTCCTAGCCAGTACAGTGTATCCACAATATTAACCCCTTCATTTCTGAATACAGTTTATCATCCTGAATGTTTTAGTCAAAGGAATCACCTGAAAAGGTGTCCATAAGGGGTTAGTTTTAAAATACTGCATATTTGACCCATAATCTTTCAGGTAAATCTGGTGTCCTAAAGCTGCCGTCAAAATTGGGTTCCCCTGGAGCATGTATAAGTGCATAAACATCTGCCGGGTGAAATTCAGAGACTGTTTCAAAAGTATCTTGCCCACAGAGAACCTATCCGGAGGAGTTTCCAAACCTCCTAAATATCGAAAACACACCGCATTTCTGCATTTTGCCAGTTTGACAGGCACATGTGGGGCTGAGTTATCCTCGGGAGACTCCACCCAGGATTAACCAAATCATTCTCTTTTGCCTCCACATGTGAAGGTGAGACCCTTAGTGTCCTGTGAAGTCTCAGGACCATCAGTTAGAGAATTGATACTGTCAGTGTCTTTTGGGGAATAGGAAATTGTACCTGAAACCGCTAATCGCGGTTGTTGCGTGCTATCCTACTTGTCTAGGACTTGATCCTGCACCTCCTGTGAAACCGCAGCCCCATTCAGTTCAGTACTCCAAATGTCAGTCTCATTATCCGGAAGCCATGCTCTGCTCTGTGATTGCTTCCACCCTGCTCCTGCCAGTTTGCGCTCCGAAGACCAGCTGACTCCACCGACCTCCATGCTCACGTATGCAACCAGCGAACCAATATTGATTTCCACAGCCTCGGGAGCTTTTGGACTTCTGCTTTGTACGAAAACCTTCGTCGTCACCTCAGTGACTCTACCCAGAGACAAATCCGGTAAGCGTTTCCTCTTTCTCTCTTCCTCATGATCGAGACGTTCTGTTTGAAGCTGACGTTCCATCGTGGTAAGCTCCTGCTGCAAAATAGCCCTTCTTTCTTCAAAAGTAAGTGCCACATCATTTCTGGGGCAGACTGCCTCGTATGATTGGTCTCCTCGTTCTCCTCCATCGGAACATCCCCACTGGCATCAACAAAAATTTCTTGGGGTTCTTTCTTACTTTTGGCGTGTACTGTGCTACATACACATGGAGTATCACCTCCACCATCCAGAAGAACATTTCCAGGACTGGAAACCTCTATCTTCCATGACTGGAAGCAACAGCGCCCCCTTCCGAGGAGTAGGGGAATTTCTCTGGTGTCCTGGCCAAATTTCCTCTCATTCACTATAATACTACCAACAGCATAATCTGGTTCTGCATGTCAGTTTGCATCTGTATCTTCCCCCTCTCCCCCGGGACGAGGCTGAATATAGGCAGAATTGTGTAGTCGTCCTTTCCCAGTCAGCAAAAACTAAATAAAATAAGAGGGTGAAAGTCAGTCATCTCCAGAGTACAGAGTGTGAGTGCGCAAGTCAGTCATCCCCTTGGTACAGGGTGAGAGGTGCAAGTTGGTAATTTCCAGGGTACAGGGTGAGGGGGTGCAAGTCCGTCATCCCTGGGGTACAGGGTGCAAGTCTGTCATTCCCGGGGTACAGGGTGAGAGGATGCAGGTCAGTCATTTCCAGAGTACAGGGTGAGAGGGTGCAAGTCTGTCATCCCTGGGTACAGGGTGAGAAGGTGCAAGTACGTAATTCCCGGGGTGCAGGGTGAGAGGATGCAGGTCAGTCATCTCCAGAGTACAGGGTGAGAGGGTGCAAGCTAATTATCCCAGGGTAAAATGGGTGGGTGCAAGTTGGTCCATAGCAGTTCACTGACCTCTCGAACAGCAGCTGTTTTTATGGTTAACAGGTAATATTTTTCCTGTTTAATTACTTCAAATTGCAGTTACTCTCAGTCACATTATATCACCACTGTTGCACTAGCAGCCGTTGTGGGTGTAACCGAGGTATATTTTATATTTATTTTCATCTTTGTTCTTTATTGCTGTGAGTGATCTGTACTACTGGTACATACTGAATTGCTAGTACTTAAGCCTCGTGTTTCCAAACCCAGGGACTTGTATTTGAACTTGCAACGATACCGCCCAGCTTAAGGAGCAGCACTCCTAGCTGAGTTAGTAGGAAATACTTTTACATAATACTTAGCCTGCTTGCTCTGCTGGTGTCCCTCCCCTTATTACATCACCCCATCACAATTACAAGGAATAGTTAAATGCAAACATGATCGTTGCCCCAAAGACGTCATCTGCTCTTGCTTATCTGCATTTGAGGTTATAATCCTCTGCTTGTGACACTGCACCTTGCCATGAAAATGACCATGATATGGGAAATCAGATGGCTTCAAGGCTGTGCTTTGTATTATTTACCATGTACAGACGCAAGTTCGTGTTTCGGACTCTGATCCACCTGCTCTGGCAGCTAGTTTACTGGTGCTTCTCATGACTATAGTCCTGTCCCTGGTGTTGGGGATGTCATCCCACTCTTTTATAGAACATGGTGCTGACAAGACACTTGGGAGTGAGGAGGGATGCAGTGCGCACATGCACATTCGTGAGTGTTGCAAGAGCCTTAAGGAAGTATCCTGAAAAAAGTGGAAAAGGTTCCTCCCAAGGTTGCAACCAGCTCCAGTGCTGTCTCCTGGAACTTTGGACCCCACCTGACCATCAGGTTACCTCTTTTTTTTTTTTTTTTGGGGCAGAGTACCCAGGACCATGGATTGTGCAGATACAGGAACTAGCATAGCGGGTTAAAAGGCCTGGGATGAAAGGAGGAGGAGGAAGAGTGATTGTGAGGTCCTGAGGAAACAGCAATTGATTTCAGGCCTAGACACAGGGTGGGAGCGGGCAAACTGTAAAAGATAGTGTTCACATAAATGACTTAATAAAAATAAATGAAGGGGAAAACATGCCAAAAATATAAGAGCTGCAGTTTTTCGGAGTTCTCCCACAATCGAAATGGCATTCTTTGTGGGGAGTGTAATCTCTCCAGCACCCTCCAAAGCTGTGATGGCAAGACCAGATTGATCATCACACTTTGTATGCACCATTGCACTTGTATAGCACACAAATAGCAGAAGAATGCTAGTCCCCTTGCATTTCTTCTTTTAGGCATGAGTCTCATAAAAAGGGAAACCGTTTCAAGAAAAGTTACTGATCTGTGATTCCAGTTCCAGATGAGCAGCGACACATTTCCTTCCCCTTTTCAATTCTACTTCTCCCCTTTCTGTGTGAGCACTGGCAGCCTTTTAAGCGGAGGAGAGGGCAGCGTACTCTAGTGATGACCTACCGCTGTGCATGATACGACTAATGACTTCTAAGTACTGCGTAGAAGGCAGTTTGTGAGGTGTGTGTGTGTGTGTGTGTGTGTGTGTGTATGTGTGTGTGTGAGTTTGACCACCAATGTCTAAAAAGTCTTGGCCACTGTGGCTAAAACTCACCCAGTTTTATTTAGTCCCATGTAACCACAGTATAAAAGTGGTCTGATGCTGCTTTCCAGTCTATGGCTACTTTTAATCCTCCTGGGGATCCTCCACTGATTGGTGCACAGGCTGGCCCAGTGGATGACATGTTGCAGAGGGGTAGTGAGTGAACTCGCTCCCCAGCAGGCTTGGCCCATTTGTGTGTGTGTGTGTGTGTGTGTGTGTGTGTGTGTGTGTGTGTGAAATTAATTTTGGAAGATAGATAGCAGTATTCGCTAATCAAAAATATTGTAGATTAGAAACCAGCCAGGGTTAATCATGGAACTCTCTCAGGCTCCCAACTCACCTGCCGCTCTTCCACCCTCTGTACCCCCACCTTCTTCAAGGACGTAACTTTCTCCCCGCGGGACCCCACACCAAAGGTCTGCGAGGAGATTGAAGGGGCAGAGGTCCAGAGTTGGGCGTGTGGCAGCCAGGCACTGTGGGGCCATCGTCTATCCAGGCTGAAGGGTTCTTCCTTTCGCTCCCGTGAGCTCCCCCGAGCGTGTGTGCAGTGATGTCATGGTGCACGGTAACCCCACCGCGCCTGCTACGCCCCCACATACTTGGTCCTACATCTGCAATGCGCCCGATCTCCATCGGCAGTTGCTGGGACGCTGGACAGCCCTAATGCCCCCCAAGAGAGGAGAGAAGAGCAGTCCATCAGACAGTCAGTCCTCTCCCTCCCCTGCCGGCACCCGAGCTCGCTCCCGAACTCTGGTCGCCGGCGTGGCATGAGGTGTGGCATCCAGCGCCTCAACCCTCAGTACCACCAGGCTGGCGAAACCAGACAGGTTTGGGGAGCAATTTCACAAAATGGGTATTTCTAGCTATATGATACAATCTTGCAGCATGTGGAAAAAATAGTCAAATTGTGAGATTAATTACTGCAGTTCAGTACTTTTTACCACAATTGCAGGGGTGAAAAAGTACTGTGATTCAGAAAATTTTTTTACTACAATGCGGGCAAATCAGTTGATTAGCAACTTCTGCTAATCAAGGCTGCATTTGATCAGGAAATCACATTTATGCAAACCTGTTCATTTTATGCATGTGTGCGTGTGTTTTGTGTTGTATATTGGGCACGAGAAGAGTGTCCTCCAGCCACACCGGGAAGTACATTGATGCCCAGTACACCCATACCCTGTCATGGGTTATTGCATTTATATAATGGGTTATCAACACTAACAAAATGAGAAATTGTTTAGATACCTTGTAAATGCTGTCAATTTATTAGGGTACTTCTTGAAATATAAAGTAATTCCCTATTTTCGTAAAGTTTGTGATACAATCTGTTACAAAGTTGTCAAAGGTTTCCCAAAACTTAGAAATGTATGATGTTTATTTTAAACAATAAAAGAGAGAAGTACTGAATTTGTATTTATAAACTTTACTGTGAAAATAGGGGTATCGTAAAAAAAGCATTATGAACGGGGTGCCGAGAATCAAAGAAGCTGATTGGCCGAGAGGTCTTCGAAACCGTGGTGATATCGGGCTACATCATCACGGCTTCAGAAAACCTCTGGTCACCAGCCTCCTCACTTACCACGCAGTGTGCCTCATCTTGCACAGAGAGAGTCAAACCTCCAGTTCGCCGCTATTAAATAAATAAATAAAAACTCAGCTGTGCCCATAACGAAATGCAGCACCACACAAGCTGCTAGGAAGACCGACGGTCGAGCTACCCACAACATCCTCCATATCCTCCCCTCGCATTCTCCACACAAATCTTAGCCAACAGCCAGCACTCGCAGACCACTCGTCGTATCTAACTACAACACAGACTGGTGCGAGACGCGCCTTGAGCGAGTATTTAAAAAGAAAACCAAAAAAACAGTAAAGGATCCCAAGCTGGCCCCCAACTTCTTTTTCAAACACTACTAACGTCCAGCCAAGCAGCAGTTTCAGATCTCAGGTGACTTACTGGGAGATGTCCTTCCCATTTACAACACTGATTCCTGCTTGCCACCCATAACGTTTAACCCCCCAAAAACCAGATACATCTTCACTGACCCTGTGACCCAGCAGCACCACGTCAAAGGCAAGAAGAACAGAGTTCACTTCTGGTGCCAAGAGAGACACTGAGTACACCCCTCCTCCAATAAACTCAACTTACAACGGTGCCACCTGCAGTCCAGAGCTCTCCAGGGACTGTTGTTTTTTTAAAAAGTACTCCTCTACCACCTCAGAAAATACATTTTCAGAAGGATTTAAACATTTTATTTATTTATTTATTTATTTTTTATTGCTAAAACTTGTATTCCAATTCATAATAGCAATGAGGCACCCAGGGTGTGGTATATCATGGGATATCATCACTTCTCGGATGGTTGGACGCACTCGGCCTGCGGCCTCATGCCCAACCACCCGAGGCGTGATGATATCCCATGATATACCACACCCTGTTGTGCCTTATTGCTTAATTATAGTTTATCATTTCACACTTTGTGTTAAACTTTGACTTATTTTTAGTTGCATAACAAGCTTGTTCTACACTACAAACTTTAAGTGCTATAGAGTTTATCTCTAAACAGTTTGCTTACTAAATATAGCTGTTGCAAGTTAAGGTTACAGAAGGCAGCCTTTTTATTTTATTTACGCAGCTAAGCTGTGAAACAAGCCTGTCGAAACAAAAGCAAGGAACAACACTGTTCTAGGCAAAATTCCCTAAAAGAGATTCATTTGTAGTAGTTAATGTTTATTGGTTACCAGCTTAACTGCATGGCTTGCCATTCGTAAAATGCTGCATTTAGTTCCCTTCCTTAGTCTACTCTGCCCAATAGCCTTATTAGAACACTTCCAGCCTGCCTAAACTGCCCTGGCCTTTCGCAGGTGGGAACACCTCTCACTCCAGTACCTTTGTCAGCTCATGCTTGAGGCTACCCTCAAATCATTCATTGATGTTCAATGGGAATTCGGCTTCGGGCAGTGTGATATTTTTTTTTTTTCTTTTTGGGGGGGGGTATAGATGCCTCCAACCCGGACATTATTTTAACAGCCTCCCTGTAGGGGTCCGCCACTTGGAAACTCGACCACCTATTATTCTCTCCCTTATTTCTGTTATTCGTTCTGGCGACACTGGACATTTGATAACCCTTTTTTATAAATCCCTGATACTGCTGGTGATGCCACCGAATGTGTTACACAGATGATGTGAGGAACTAGACCAGAAACTTACCATTGAGTAATGGCACATATCCTGTCAAATTGTCTTTAAAATTACTTGCTCTCACCAATGGCGGGAATATGCCTGGAAACGTCAAATACGTTTCTATCGCACACCGGTGATTACAGCACATTATCGTGTTACTAGGGATGCCACCTGCTGGAGATAATGTGGGAACGCCAATGCCCACCATACTCGCATAATGTGGGAGTGCCCTGTTTGCACCCTTTTGGTCACTCTGAGTGGAGCTGGAGGAGCTGTACAGTAGACCAATGCCTCAGACTGCAGAGATGTTTTTATTATGCATGCTGCCTCGGGGCCTGCATGATGATCACTCTCGATACCTTTTAGGTATCCTCCTCTTAGCAGCAAGGAAAGCAGTTATGAGGGTCTGGTTGATGCCCCAGAGTCCATCATTGGCAACCTGGAGAGCCATAGGTAATCAGATCGATCGAATGAAGAGGATTACGCATGCCTTAAATGACAGAGCAAACCTGTGTTCGAGATGGAATGGGTGGATCCTGCACATTGTGACCAAAGATCCAGACCTTGTCCCTTAAGGGGACTCTGGCCCTGACTCTTACCCCCCTCCCCAATCTTATTTCTTTTTTTCTTCTTTTTTCGGTGGAGCCCTAGGACCACACTAGTACATTTATCCACATGTTGGTTTGCTTTATGTCTACAGGCTGGTCCTCTGTTCCTTTTCATTACTGCTCCCTTTGCGCCCCCTGCCTCCCTTGGGGGTCTCTGTCTCGATCCCTGAGGACACCGTATCACACCCATGATGGCTCCTTGGATATGCCTGGTCACTGGCAGATTTAGGCTGCTAATTGTCTGTACTCCATTCCTCCCCCTCCGCGTTGTCCCTAAGGGGGTGGAGGACTAGATTGCTCTTACTGTCCTGTTGTTCAGGTATGTTTCCATATCCGTTTATATGTTATCTGGTCGCATCTGGAATCGAGCAATACTGCTTAGTATGCCTTTCTGGTTAAACTCGTAAATAAATAAATAAATTATTGCATGCTAAATGGTTTGTACTGCTTATGTACTGCAGAAACCTCTCATATTTTAGGATTTGAAAAATGACTCATGTTTATGAGGCGGGGAATGCCTATGATGAAAGACTGGAGGCAAAATATTGAAAATCAGCGAAAGTTCTGAGTGAACATTGAAATATTTCAACATTCACTCATAACTTGGTGATTTTACCATATCTATTTATTGAAACTTTCTGAGAATATCTTTACGCACAAGTGCTGTTTTACAGAGGTTCCACATCACTAGAAGAGATTACAAAGTAACCTAACAAATATAATAAGCTAGTTCCAGTGGAATGAAGTCAAATGAGCACAAATATAGTCAAACAGGTACAAATAAAAAGGCTGGAATCAGCGGCATACAGTTTTACAGTAAGGCAGGTAGACAGAATCAGTGTAGAACAAGCATAGTAACGGTACATGGCCTCAGAGCTAGAGTCTGACACAGTTTAATGAGTATGCCAAGAGGGACTTTAGTTAGGATGATTACCAGTTACAGTTGCATTGAGCTGTTAGGGTTGCCCATAATGCTCTTTTAAACTGGTCAAACTTGGGTAGATTGGGCAAGGTGTTGAGCAGCTCATTTAACCAGCCAGCAGCCCTAACTGCAAATGAACACTTGCCCAGCTGAATATGGCCGAAAGACCATTAATTCAAGGGCATTCTGAGCCATGCTCCTGGTGATGTAGAAATTGGCGACGGGTGGAAGCATCGAGTTGGGGAGGGGTAGGCCCTGTAGCGCTTTCTTGGCTGGCAGATATGTCTGAAACTTAATTCTGCTATGTAGGGGTAACCAGTTTGTTTGGGTGTAGAGGGTGCAGCTATGGGTATGCTTGTCAGCCCCAAGCACAAAGCAACAGGCCTTATTACAGATCAGATTTATTCTGCTGAAACTTGAGTCGTAGGCAGTTGCGTAGACAGGGAGGCCATGTCAGCTAATGACAGTACTGAGCTTGCCACTGTGGGGCATCTAGCATCAGCAGTGAGGCTGACCCGGTTACAGTACAAGGCTCCCAATCTTCTTTTTAACGTGGACACAATGTGGTCAGCGTAGGGAGCAAAAGATAAGGTATCATTCTGGAGCGCCATGTGGTATTTAAAGGTTTCCACCTGTTCAAGTATATGTCCCAAGTCATTGCGGATGATAAGGGAGGATATCTTTCTTCATTTGAGGGCATGTGAAGAGCATTGCCTTAGTTATTTGGGGAGAACCATTTTTTTTAAGGGCCTCAGAATTACCCTGGAGGACTGATGTAAGGCTGCCAAGGTTTGGGCTCTTGGAATAGATAATGGCATCGTCTGCATAGAAAGTATATTGAAAGGCATCAGGCAGGTGGTTTATGAATAAGCCAGATAGTAAGGGGCCCAGAATGGGGAGTACCAATGTATACATTCCTAACTTCTGACTAGGAGCCATCTGTCTTAATGCACTGAGTGCAGTTAGTGAGATAACTCTGGAACCAGGTGACTGTGTCTTGTGACAGGCCTGGACCATGGAGTTTGTAGAGAAGGAGCTTTTGTCAAGTTGATATAGATGGTACCAGCAATGTCTTGATTTCCAAGGGCCTCAAGGACGAAATTGGATTCTCAATTAGTGCTGTATTGGTGCTTTTTATTTTATTTTTTCCAAAATCCATGCAGTTGGGGACACTAGAAACATAGAAACATAGACTTTGACGGCAGATAAGGACCACTTGGCCCATCTAGTCTGCCCATTTCTCTACCTACAGGATAGGCCGCAGATCCTAGTTAACCTAACAGCCTATTTCTTCCTACCCCCCACAAGAATTGCCTTATGTCTGTCCCATGCATTCTTGAATTCTCCCACAGTTTTAGACCCCACAACCTCCTCAGGAAGGCTGTTCCATGCATCCACTACCCTCTCTGTGAAATAATACTTCCTCACATTGCCCCTGAACCGCCCCACCATCTTTAAATTGTGTCCCCTTGTTCTTGCACGTCTCTTTTTCTAAAAGATGCTACCCTCTCCTACACACTGTATTTCATATTGTTCAAGATATGAAACAAGTTGATGAGACACTATTCTTTCAAGGGCTTTGGACAGGAGGGGAGAATATTGATATTCTAGGGATGTGGATCTTATCTAGCCACACTCTCCGGCAGTTGCCTTTCCCTTTTTAAGGATTGCCTTAAACTTCTTCTAGCTGTCTCCTCCCATCCACCCGGGTGGTAACTCCTATGGCTCTGCCCCATGACACCAGATCTTCCTTGCTGCTGGAAGGTTCAGGTTTCCTCCTTACCGCTCCAGCGTTGAGTAGGCCCTCGTGCTCAAATCTTCAGATTTACTTCCAAAACTTACTCTAAAACTTATGCGAGTTTCGTTTTCGCCTCTATCAGCGACCGCAATGGAGGATAAGACCGTACCCAGGTTTTGCCGGTGCCCTTGCGGGCAGAAGATGTCCCGTACAGACCCTCATGCCTTGTGCGTCTACTGTCTGGGCCACGATCATGATCCGTAGGCCTGTTACTTTTGTCAGTCGTTCCACCGGAATGTTCTCGACGACTGCACTGCCCCGCCTGAAGTTGAGCCAACCGGAAAAACGATATCCACTGGTCAAATCAAAGGATGCCCATTGGGTAGTGTCCGTGACTACAGGGTCCACCGAGCTGTTGAAACAGCTCAAGGCCTTCGAGAAGGAGGCGGCCCATGCCACTGCTCAGTCCTCTTCTGCCTAGGCCTTTGTTCTGCTCCAGTTGCGCTCCTTCCAGAAGCTGTTCCAGTCCCTCTTGACTAAAGGAGAGGGTCCCACCGAGTCGCACAATTCCCACTCACGCAAGGAGGAGTCAAAGAAGGACAAAGAAAAGACTCATCATCGACGCTCGTGGGAAAACTCCGGTTTCGACTATGGTCAAAACAGCGAACTTGGCTGTTGGTTTCACGGTAACATCATTGGACCAGTTGGCTGAGATACCGGCCGACGATGCGGACTAGATTTTTCTTGATCCTGTCGACCGGTTGTTGTTTGAAGAGACTGACAACTCTCTTCAGGACTACGGTCCTGCCAGTGACCACTGACTGGTCGACCCAGCTTGCTGAGCTGGAACCGCCGGTCATCAACCAAGGCCAGGAGTAGCCATGGATCTCCCTGGCTCCCTCCGAGGCACCACAGACAGTCTGTCACCTTCAGCTTCGGGGTTGAGCAGGTCCTGCTGACATCGGTGGTCTCGCTCTTGACACCATGGTAAGCGGCGCCGCTGCTACTCATCTTGGTCCTCGGGTGAGGAGAGGCTTCAGGGCAAATTGAGTAGATACTATGAAGACCTCATGTGGCAACAGTTGATTTTCTCCGGGCTGAAGCAGACACCGGCTACCACCCCGGCCATTACCTTGCTGTCGCCTGAAAGGCTGACACCCCTGGCGGGGGGGCGGTTGACACTGTTCCTCCCCCAGCAGAGCTGGTTCAGACCCAGACGGCTAGGCCGAAATAGGCGTCTCCTCAGATTGTGGTGGAGCTGCCACCTAAACAGCCGATGGCCGGGGCTTCAACCAAGGAGTCTCTGCCAGCCAAGGGGCTTCCACATCGGCTGTTAGTCACCTATACACCTGACCTGTCTGGCGGGTTGAAGGGGACACAGGTGGCTGGTAA
>CM057450.1:403818026-403830526 GCA_016271365.2 Neoceratodus forsteri | reverse complement strand
GGGGTCCGGGTGTACCCCTACCTGGACGACTAGCTGATAGCAGGTCCCTCCAGGCTAGAGGTGGAGTGGTCAAGGGACCTGGCCCTCCAGACCTGCATCGACCTTGGCCTCCTGGTCAACGAGGCCAAGTCAGAACTCTTGCCCTCACAGGTGATCAGTTTCATCGGGGCAGAGCTTGACTCGTGCTGGGCCACAGCCTGGGTCCCGGCGGATAGGGCAAAGGTTCTTTCCTCCTTTGTCCAGTCATTTCTGGTTGGGCACTTACGTCCTGCCTGGGACTTCCTGCGCCTCCTGGGTTACATGGTAGCCTGCACCAGCATGGTCCGATGGGCCCATTGGCTTATGTGCTCCCTATAATGGGAGCTAGCCAGCCAGTGGTCTCAGCGCAAAGGTCACTTTGACCAGCTAGTCACTGTGACCCAGAGGATGTGGGACAACCTCCAGTAGTGGCTCATACCAGATCATCTGCAGGAAGGGATCCCATTTGTCTGCCCCGAGCTGATGGTCATCCAAACAACTGATGCCTCTCTCACAGGCTGGGGTGCCCACCTCGGGGAACAGAGTCCACGGGCTTTGGACCCCTCAGGAGTCCTGATACCTCATCAACCTGCTGGAGCTCTGAGCGGTTCGGCTAGCCTTGACTGCATTCGTTCCATTTGTCCAGGGTCAAGTTGTCCAGGTCCAAATGGACAATACTATGACCATGTACTACCTCAGCAATCCGGTTGGGACGCACTCCTTGCCTCTGTGCTAGGAAGCTCTCTGCATCTGGACCATCGTGCGCAGCCTGGAGGCAGATCTCCTCCTAGTGATCCATGTGGCAGGAGCCTCAAATCAGCTGGCAGATGCTCTCAGCCGGGTGGGCGAGGCATCTCACGAATGGTTCCTCCACCCGGAGGTAGTTCACAGTCTGTTCTCCCAGTGGGGTGCCCCTCAGGTGAACCTGTTCTTCTCCAGGGAGAACGCAAAGCTGAGGCTGTTTTGTGCCCCCCCCCCCAAGCAGGGCTCACTGCAGGGGGATGCCTTCTCGAGGCTGTGGACCCCAGGCCTCTTTTATGCCTTCCCTTGGTCTACAAGGTGCTGCTCAAGGCTAGGAAGGACAAGACACAGGTGATTCTGGTGACTCCGGACTGGCCCCGCCAGTTTTGGCACCCTGATCTCCTCATCCTCAGCAACAGGCTTCTGAGGCATCTTCCAGCACGCCCGGACCTGCTTTCCATCAATCGGGGGAAGGTACTCCATCAAGACCTTCAGTCCCTGCATCTGACAGCATGGTTGCTGAGCTGCTAGAGTTCCAGGCTTTGGGTCTCTTCGAAGATGTCCTCACTGTGGTGGAGGCATCTCACAAGAATCTACCAGAAAATGCTGTGCCTTCAAATGGTGCACCTGGCAGCCATCTCTGGTTACTGAACGCGGGCTGGTCAGCAGTCAGTGGCACAGGAGAAGGTAGTATGGCGCTTCTTCAAGGGCCTTGACCACATTTCACCTCCGGTGCATGAACCACGACCACCGTGGGACTTGTTGCTGGTTTTAGCAAAGCTCATGGGCAAGCCATTCAAACCAATGCACAGGTGTGACATGTCTCACCTGTCGTGGAAGACTGCCTTCCTGGTGGCTATCACGTCGGGCAGAAGGATCAGTGAGCTTCAGGTGCTCTCAGTGGAGTCTCCTTACCTGGTCTTCTACATGGACAAGGTTGTCCTGCGCCCTAACCCGAAGTGCTTCCCGAAGGTTGTGTTGGAGTTTCACCTGAACCAGGTGATGACTCTACCAGTGTTCTTCATCAGTCACACCTCGGAGGCTGAACACAGGCTCCATACTTTGGACCTGAGGCGAGCGCTCGCTCATAAAGAGTGCACGGCTGTAGTTCGGGGAGAGGTTTCGCCAGCTGTTTGTCACCTGCGCTGAAGCCACACCTGGCAGACCTGCAGCCAAGCAGACGATTGACAAGTGGATCAGTTCCTGCATTGATCTCTGCTGTAGGTTGGTGGGTAGGGGGCTTCCTGGAGGGCCAAAGGCGCATTCCACCCGCCATACCACTTCGTCGGTGGCTGCTTCTAGGGATGTCCCTATCCAGAAAATCTGCCGAGCTGCTACCTGGAAGTCAGCACACACCTTCATTTCCCATTACCAGATTGACCTTGAGTCATGCCGGGATGCTGGTTTGCTGCCTCAGTTCTCCAATCTCTGTTCCCAAAGTAGGGGATTTGCGCCTTGCCTCCCTCATCCAGGAGAACTGCTAGGAGTCTGCCAGACAGTGTGGATAGAACATCATATCCACATCTCTAGAACCCCTGTTACTCACCTGTAACAGTAGTTCTAGGAGCGGTAGGTATATGATGTTCATTCACACAGACCCACCCGACCTCCCCAGCTTTGGCGCACAAACTCTGCTAGCAGCAGGCAAGATCTGGTGTCATGCGACGGAGCTATGGAAGTTACCATCTGGATGGGTGGAAAGAGCCAGCTAGAATTGGTTTCTGGCAGTCCTTAAAGGGGAAGGCAACTGCCAAACAGTGTGGAAGAACATCATATACCACTTCTAGAACTACTATTACAGGCGAGTAACCTGTTTTTTGGCTAGTAATTGAAAAGGTTAGAACAGTCGCTGCTTTTAAAAACTGGATTAACCACCGTGGTTTCAGTTTTTTCACCTTTGAGGAACTGGGGTAACATGGAGAAACTGAAAATTTGGAAATGGGGTTGGAGAGTTCCTTACATCACCAGGGCAGATGGCCTCATGAGTTGAATCACACTTAATTATGGTTTTACCAAGCACCTTTCTTGTATAAGTAGAGGTGTCCCTTACTGAAACGGGTTTAAAATAGAATTTAGGATAACCTGGCTCCAGATCCAGTGGCTGTGTTAACAGGACCAGAACCTCCGCTGGAGGGCAGGTTTGGCTCACTGGGGATGACAGAGCTGAGGTCTGTCAATGCTGCATTTAATTTGTTGTTAATTTTGGTGGGATCTGGTATCATGTCCATAAACTATGAACATTTTTGGTGAGGTTTTGTCACCCTTACCAAGGAGTTCTGAGATATTCTCCCAGAATACTTTGCCATTGCTCCAGTTCTGTTTGCTGGGCCTTGCTGTAGCTGGATTTGGCAAATTGAATCCTAGTACTGCATCTTTTCCTGGCTTCCTTGTATTTTTGCAGATGATCTGGGGACCTAGTCTCCATGGCCAGCACCCACAGATCTGTGTCTCTCCCTCTCTCTCTCTCTCTCTCTCTCTGCAAGGAGGCGATCCAGACAGTGAGTGTACTTCTTACTTTGCACTTTCTGAAGAGTGTATATTTTTTTTTTTGTTTAACCAGGAGAGAAATACTAAGCTGAAGCTTGTTTACATGTGTGACCTGGGAGCACAAGGAAGTTAAGTGACTTGCTCAGGGTCACACAGTATGCAAGTGGGAGCTGTGGGATTCAAACCCAGGTCTCCAGGTTTGCAGCTCAGAACCTTAAACCACTGTGGTATACTGCCTCCATATATATAAGGGATATACAATGGTGAGCTGTCAGATAAATGATTTATCTACACAAACGCTGTTTGACCTCGGGTAACCTCACGAGTGGCGTAAGCCACGAGTGAGGTGTCCGAGGTCGAACAGCACAAGTGTAGATTAATAATTTATCTGACAGCTCACCATTGTATATTTCATTTATGCAATAGGGATGATTTCTATCAGTGCAGGAACATTTGGTTTTGACTGTTTATCTTTATTTTAAATGATAATTTCTGGGAGTTTTGGTTAACTTTCCCTAGAGTATGTCTGCCTAGCATAGTGGTTGCTATTAAATGAAACACCACTCATTTTGTAGAAAACTTCTTGCTGAAAAAATGTCATGCTCACAGTACTATGCTACCTTTTTCATTTTAAAGTTATTCACATTTGTCAAAAAAGGGAAAAGAAAATTAAATTTTATGCTGTTTTTTTGCCAATTATAAAAAACCTAAAAGGTATCTATAAATGAAACACCACTCATTTTGTAGATATTTTTGTGCTGAACATTTTTCGTGCTCACAGTATTATGCTATCGTTTTTGGTTTTTAAGTTATTCACATTTGTTTGTCAAAAGAGTGAACAAAAAATTACATTTTCTTCTGTTTTCTTGCTAATCATATACAATATACAGGGTTTATATAAATGAAACATTATTCATTTTGTAGATAATTTTGTGCTGAACAATTTTCGTGCTCACAGTACCATGTTATCTTTTTTGTTTTTAAGTTATTCACATTTAAATATGGTTAGTATTGCTTCTGAGGCCGAACATTCTAAATGAATTCTGAAGAGAACTGTGTAGATAAATGAGCTACTGATGTAGTTACTGTGTGGATAAATGGGTGATCATGTAGGTACTATGTGGATAAATAGAGAATAATGGATGGGGAATGGTTTGATATGAGAATATAATAACTGGTGATCCATGTTATCAACCCGTGTGGTTGATACGAAAAAAGTCGTATCAACTTTTACAGCCTCATGCCAAGAAGCCTGCAGCTCTCGCATTCTAGAGTAAACCGATTCAAAAGAATAGTTACCTTACAGATCAGAGAAGCGAGGAGAAAACACTCTCATTTCCTTACTGGTAGGCACGCCCTCGCTAGCACATTATGTGATGTCAGGCGTGGGCGTGCCTAATAGTAAGGCGTTACGGCCTCCTGAATATCTCATAGTGAAAATTGTAGAAATTTTTTCAACCAGTTATTATATAAAATAAAACATATATAGGGAGTTGATATGGGTTTTTTACACCCTCGTTGTGTGATAATATTAAAACCTCTCAAGCTTAAGCTCTTGAGGTTTGCATTATCCACACAACTGAGTCACGTGTAAAAAAAAACAAAAAAAAAACCCATATCAACTCCCCACATATGTATTATTTTTCATTTAATGCACATTTGTTGTGGATGCTACATAAACCTGAGGGCAAAGCCCGGCGGGTTTATTAAAGTATCCACAAACGAAGGTGTGCATTAAATTATCATATGAAACGCCCCCATATTTTATTTTATAATAACAGAGCAGCAATTTTTCTCCAGCAGTTTGTGAGACTGTTTGGCCCCACCCACATACAGAATGTTGGCCAGTAAGGCAGCAGCATTGTTTGACTGGCATGGCTCATGAATGTCATAACAGCCAGCCGGTTGTTATGGAAAATATCAGCCTGGTCAATACATTGAGAGAAATTGCTGACCAGTTATTATATAAATTTATCCACATAGTAGCAAGGATAAATGGATTTATCAATGCAGATTTATTCAGACACCTGTTGCATAAATAAATTTATTGCAGGCAGTTGTGAATTCCATGACAAAGAATTCTTGGTCCGAATCAATATCTGGAATGGCATCACGGAAGCTGCAGTCTAGTTGGGCCACATAGGATTTTAATTTTAATACTACTTTTTTACACCAGATTTTCAACATGTGCTTCTTATGGCCCCACTTCAAGAACCCCACAGGGAAAAATATACAGATCCCACCCAATGTATTTTTTTTTTTGTTTTGTTTTGTTTTGTTTGTTTGCGGTTTGACTGTGAAATCTCCTTTGGGCATGGATTTGAAACCATTCACGTATGTTGTTCATGATGCAGGATCCCAAAAGGCCATGTTGAAAGTTTGAGGAAAAAGTCTATTTCAAAAGTACCAAGTACATGAACTATATAATTTTTGGTTTCAAGTGTAGGAGAATACACACAAATGCATCTTATAATTAGGATTTTAACAATGTTTTTTTTCTTTGTTACATCCTATGGGAGGCCTTACTCATTTAATAATTAGCCTAGAAAGCCAGCCAAAGAAAAGTCCAGAAACAGCCCTACAATGTTGACCACGGACAAATATACCATTGGTGTCTGGAAAGTTCATTTGTGACTCTTACACTTTGATTCCCCTCTTGTGGAGGAGATTCTGTGCCGATATGAAAAGGCTCAGTAAATATATCCCAACAGGTTGTTAGAACACTCATTATGAGCCCCCCCCCACCAGTACAGCTGTTCGTTTTAACATAATATTTAAGTACCAAGCCAGCCTGGTGGCACAGAGGGTTGAGGCGCTGGATGCCACACCGGCGACCCTGGGTTCATAAACGAGCCTGGGTCATCGGAGGTCATGGGGGGGCTGGAGAGGACGCGAGTTCTGCCGGCTGGCAGCCCTCTGCCTCGGGAGGGGGAACAGGTCACCCCGGAGCTTGGCCGCCCCCAGGTGGAGGCAGGAGTGGCTGCATCGCTCTGAGGACTGCCGGCGCTAGGCCGGGGGGGGGGGATTGAAGAGACTGTCACTGGAGCTGTGGTGCGCATGTGCGCCTCCACGCACATATGTCACCACTTCCGGGGTCTCGGGAGTAGGACTCACTGGGTGAAATCTGAGGAAAAATCGTGGGCCACCAAGGATGAAGCCTCTGGACCAGCTATGGGGACCTGCCGGGGCGCACATTGTGCCATAAGATCCCGAGACCAGTAGAGTTGGCAGATGTAGACGGTGGTCTGCCAAAGGAGGATAAATAGACTTGTAAAAAAAACAAAACAAATTTAGGTACCACTGTAAACTTATACTTCCGCGGCTAAATCTGTCTGCTACACATTTTGAAACATCGCCTATAACAAAACTTTAAACCACAACACTTATTGCTTACCATCAAAACGCAGAAAAGGAAACGTTATGGAGACTGACATAAATTAACTGTTAAACAGAGCTTACATTTAAGAGAATGTAGTATCCCCCGCTCTTTACTACATTCCGGTTTGAGTTTCTCTGCATAGATCTGGTGAATATGCCACGAGCTGTTGGATGGAAGGCTTTGTGCTGTAAGACCTTCAGTGTAGCACGTTACTCTGTTGCCACGAGGTGTCTACCATTTTTAAGCCTTCAGGTTCCTTCCAGCTTTAATTGGCTCCAAGCGGAGACTGATTTAAATTTAAAAAGTCGGCCCGGTGGCGCTGAGAGTTAAGGTGCTGGACACCACACCTCGCGCCACGCCGCCGATCTGGGTTCGGGAATGGACTCTGGTTGTTAGGGGGTCGGCTGGGGAGGTAAGGATTGAGCGTCCAGAGGACTGCTCTCCTTCCTTGGGGTGGATGGGTTTGTGCTGCGTGCGTCGGCATAACAAGAGGGGTTTGGCCCATGCCCAGGGTGCTTGGTTGCCTCCACGGAGGTGGAAACAGCTGCTGTGCCCATTGCAAGGGCGCGGTGGAGAAAATGGAGGGAAAATACTGGGACTCAGCAGGACCCATGATGGCCCCGATGGGCTGGAAGACTTGCCCCTCCGAGGGGGGGGGTCATAGCCCCTGCCAGGTCCGCGGATGTGGTACAAATTATGTTGTGTTTAAAAAAAAAAAAAAAAAAAAAAGTCTTGTTGGGTATACAGCATCACGACGCATAGAAACTGACAATGCTCGCTTATCCCAGATCGAGATCTGATGTCTGTAGATCTAAAATTAACATATTAGCTAAAATAAGCCCACACAGACAGCACCTTCAGATTAGCAAATACAGTTTAGCAGTTCAGTCTATTCAGTCCTCTTCTCCCCTTACTTTAGCCTCTTGTTCTTTTTGTAAAAAGTCTTGTTTTATTATGTTCAGTCTTTTTCTGGCTTCCATAGGCTCTGCATATATAAAAGTTTTACCAGAGTAATTAATCCAGAGTCTGGCGGGAAACTGCATGGAGTGAGGGATACCAAGTATTCATAGGTGAGAGCAGATGGAATCAAAGCTTTTTATTCACTGTCTTGTAGCAAAGCTGAGGTTGGGGAAGAAGTAAATTTAATTACTGTCCGGTAGGGCTAGCTGCCCTTTTTGTTTCACTGCATTCAGGATGGTGTCCTGGTACCATCTGATATAGGAATGTGTGAGTGGTGAGAGGGCCTCACTCTTCTCTTTTCTTCGGATTCTGTGCAAGACTAACTATCGTCGGCAGTGAGAGTGCCCCGAATTTTAAATTGACTATTTATATTTGTTTAATATTTTTTTTTTCCTACTGGTAGTGAGAGGACCTTTAGGATAAAACTAGTTTTGAAGTGTATTTTGTTTTTCTTTTCTCCTCAGTGCTGTGAGAGGGTCCTGGGGAGGGGAAGTTTATTAATATTGTTTTGTTTAATCTATTGGTTTTGTTATTTTGTTTAGAGTAAGTGTAGCTGTGTGGGTTTTGTTTAATTGGGGCAGTTTATGTATGAGGTAGTTGGGGTTTTACTGAAGTGTCTGGTATTTTGTTCATTTTTTTGCTTGTGACATGTGTGGGCAGGTCTCCCCGGTCGTGCGTTACTTGTCCTCTGATCTCCGTGCTCTCCTCCCTTTCTCCTCTCCTCTCCTCCTCTTCCATTTTCCATCTACCAGCGCTGTCAGGTGCTTGGTATTGCACGTAGGAGTTTCCGGGGTGGACGTGGCAGAGGCTGCGGACATTGGAGGGCAAATGAAAGGACCTCTCATATAGGGCTTATTGGGTGCAGAAGATGCCCCCGGGGGCGAAATGGAGCCTGGAACGTGGAGTTCCATGTCTAGTCCCCATACCCAAGGGCTTCATCTCTTTTGATGGGCAAGAAGTTGGGACAGCTCCGGAGCCCTGTCCAACTTGAGCAGTATTGTGCAATGCCAGATCTGTTAGAAACAAGTCTGCTATTATTGCCGACTTTATTGGAACTGCCAATCTGGCTTGCATCACCAAGACCTGGCTGTATAATAATGCCGGTCCCATTTTGAAGGCAGCAGTTCCAGCCGGGTACTCTGTGATTCACCACCCAAGATTGGATCGCGGGGGGGTGGGGGGTTGTGGTCTGTTTTAAGACCAGATTGGGACTCACGAGTGTTCCAGTTGAGGAAGCCGAATCCTTTGAGTGTACGGTAGTAGCTGGTGTGGGTTGCAGGATAGCCCTCGTCTGCCGTCCACCAGGGGACGAGGGACGATTCCTGCAGGAAGTGGCAGACTTCGTTGCTGACGTGGCATTGGAGTCTCCCAGATTGATGGTTCTGGGTGACTTCAATGCCTGGGTTGACGACAGATTCTCAGTTTTTGGTCAACACTTCCTCCAGCTTATGATTTCGCTGGGCTTCACGCAGATTGTTTCTTCGGCTACTCATAATCACGGTCACTCCTTGGATTTGATTTTTCTCCTGGGGAGTGAGGCCTCTGATTTGGTGGTGGAACCAGTCAGTTGGTCTGATCATTACACCATGGGCTTCAATTTTTCTGCACCCCTTCGTAGGTCTGCCCCTGTGGAGATGGTTCGATACCGCCCTTTGCGGGATGTGTGTCCTGAATACCTTATGGCAGTATTGAACCTCTGAGTTTCCGGCTGCTAGCAATGGTCCGTAGTCATTGGTTCTGGCTTATAATCAGGCCATTTCCTCGGCTCTCGACTTGCTTGCTTCTGTCCGTGTTCGTCCCCTCTCTCTTCGCCCTCGGGGCCCCATGGTTTGATGGGTCCTTGAGGGAGCTGCGACATGTGGGATGACGGTTAGAGCGTCGCTGGTGGAAATCTGCCTTAGAAGCCGAACGACCTTAGTTTGGAGGGGCATTATCAGCTGTACCAATTAGAGATCTCCCGTAAGAAGGTAGAATTCCTGTCCAGGGAGATCTCTGTAGCTCAGAATCGACCGGCCCAGTTTTTCAGAACTGTGGACAGGTTGTGCAACCCAGCCTGTCTCCAGCTGCGTTGAGCCTTTTCACAAGAGAAGTGTAATGAGATCGCTCAATTCTTTGTGAATAAGGTGGCAGACATGAGATCAGTGATCCGACAGACACACTCTATGGGGGATGCTGGTGGTCGGCGCTCGGTCACGGTACCCTGGGCTGCCTGGAGTGCCTTTGACCAGCTGAAGCTCCAGGATATTATGCAGATTGTCCAGGGGATGCGCCCGACATGCTGTAGTTTAGATCCGGGTCCAACCTCCTTGATTTTGGGGTGTGTTGAGATTGTGGGCCCACTTCTGGCTCAGATAATCTGGTGCTCCTTAGAATTGGGTGAGTTTCCTCACTCCTTGAAAGAAGCGGTGGTTACTCCCCTTTTGAAGAAAGCTTCCTTGGACCCAGATGTGTTTGCCAACTACAGACCTATCTCTAACCTTCCCTTTATAGGGAAGGTTATTGAGAAGGTAGTGGCAATCCAGCTGGAGGACCACTTGACCATCCATAATATCTATGAACCTCTCCAGTCTGGTTTTCGTAAGAGGCATAGTACTGAGACTGCCCTGGTTCAGGTGCTCAATGATCTCCTGATGGCGAGAGATCGGAGACACCGTTCTATCTTGGTTCTCCTTGATCTTTCTTCAGCTTTTGACACTGTAGACCATGGGGTTTTGCTCGAACGCCTGAGGACCATCTGCGGACTGGCTGGCACAGTGCTCAGATGGTTTTCTTTTTTCTATCTGGGAGAACACAGAGAGTGGTGTCGGGGATTTTTCCCTCTGACCCTGTCTCTCTGCAGTGTGGGGTTCCCCAGGGCTTGATGCTCTCCCCCATGTTATTTACAGTGTATATGCTGCTCCTCGGAGACATTGTAAGATGGTATGGGCTGAGGTTTCACTGCTATGCTGATGATACCCAGCTCTGCCTGTCTTTTGCACCTGACCAGGATAGTGCTCTCTCAGTATTTAATAACTGCTCGTTGAAATCCATGACTGGATGAATTCAAGCTGGTTGAAGTTGAACTCCGGAAAGACTGAGATTATGGTGGTGGATCTGGGTCGCAGGATCGAGGGGTTGAGGTCTAATCTGCCTTCTGCCTTCTGGTTTATTCCTGGGGGGAGATCAGCTCCTTACCTCTGAACGAGTGCATAACCTGGGAATTGTACTCGACGACGAGCTGACCCTTCGTCAGCAGTCGTTAAGTCTGCATTTTACCATTTTAGGAATATTGCCAAGGTGAAGCACTTTTTTTTTTTTTTTTATTTAGTTGTTTAACCAGGTATAGCACACTAAGCTGAAAGCTTTTTTACAGGAGCGACCTGGGAGCACAAGGAGGTTAAGTGACTTGCTCAGGGTCACACAGTATGCAAGTGGAAGCTGTGGGATTCAAACCCAGGTCTGGTCTGCTGGATGTCACCAGATTTGCAGCTCAGAGCCTTAGACCACTGCGCTATACTGCCTCCTTACTGGTTCCGTCCTGTGATTTACCTGTCTTGGTCCACGCCCTCGTGACCTCTCGCCTTGACTACTGCAACTCCCTTTACTTGGGGCTGTCTGGGGTTGATATCTGCCGCTTGCAGCTAGTGCAGAACGCTGTTGCCAGTTTGCTGACAGGGGCATTGAGAAGGATACATATTACCCCTGTCCTGCACGATCTGCACTGGCTGCCTATACAGTGGCGGATCACCTTTAAAGTAGGTCTTTTGACCTTCAAAGCCCTGCACGGACTTGCCCCTGACTACTTGAAAGAGCTTCTGATTCCCTATATCCCTGTCCGACAGCTCCGTTCGGCTGACAAGGGGTTGCTAGAGGTTCAGAGGGTTATTTTAAAATCGTCTGGGGCTTGGGCTTTTATGTTTGTTGCCCCAACCCTCTGGAATTCTCTGCCTCATCAGCTTAGGGAATTCACGACTGTGGAGACTTTCAAGCGCAAACTTAAAACCCATCTTTGGACACAAGCTTACGTGACTTGATAGAGCTGTTGCTCTTATTTTATATATGTCTGCTGTTTTATATTGTTAATATTTCAGATAGTTGTGATCTGTTTTTATGCATGGCTTGTTTTTATACTTATTTTGTACAATGCTTTGGCACTTGAAAGGTGCTTAATAAATAGTTTTATTTATTATTATTATTTATATGGAGTCCAGTCGTAATCAGCAGAATAGTATGAGGTTGTTCTGTGTTGGATGGCTTCCTTCAGGGTGATATTCGATATGCTTGCAGGATGTGTTGTGCTATTTGCAGTCCCAGTACAAAATCTACTACTTCTTTAAGATAAGCCATTAAAAAATCTCAGCCCTCGAGAACCCCAACACACGCATGTTGCTCATTCAGGCCTTGTTCTTCAAATTTTTGAGTCGGAGCCTTGTGGGTTTATTTTCATTAATCCGTCCCATTACTGCTGTGGGTGACTTCTGTGCCGTCTCTGTCTCCATTTTAGACTCCTCCAATACTGTAGTCAGTCTGGTTTCAATCAATGTGAATTTATTGTTGGGCACCTCCAATTTTTCATCAGGGTTCTGAATGGCACATAGCAAGGCTGAGCTAGAGGACTTCCCCTCCCTGCACCTTCCTGGCAGCTCACTTTAGCTTGGTCTGGCGACTTCAGCTGTTTGCCTTTCCCAGAGTCTTGTGGTGCTCTTTTCTTCGGAATACCCATCTTAAGTTTAAGGTGGGTATCAAAACGATCAGCTCAATGAGTTCTAGGCAGAGATGTGTATGTTTGTAGGTTAGTCCCAAATTGAAAATATTTTTTTAAAGTAATTGCGTAGCTAAGCTGGAGTCTCTTCTAGAGCTTCTGGCTCCTTCGACTGCTGGCCACATCCCCGGAAAAAATGACAGTTATAAGTTCAAAATGCATTGAAATATATTA